>JAQBSW010000386.1:0-213241 GCA_029291075.1 Eudiplozoon nipponicum
TATCAAATATTATTTATCAATATACATGCGCAAGTTGTCGATCAACTTACGTAGGCCGATCGACCAGACGGTTAATTACTCGAATGAGAGAACATTGCAACTTGAACGCCTGTTTTAAATCAAATGGTGAATACACGTCTGCTATTGCGCAACACATCATCGAAACATCGCACGTATGTTCTCCAGACGTAGCATTCAAAGTAATTACTAAATGCAAAAACAAAAGGGAGCTAGCCACATACGAAGCCTTATGGATAAACAAATTGCAGCCGGATTTATGTAAGCAGAAGAAGCACGTACAAGCATTGAGCTTGAACTGGATGTGACGCACGCAATTTGATTGGTTTCTATTTTTCACACTCTCTTTGTTCACATATTTCTATCTTGTTTTGCTTTCCAATTTATATATAAAGATATGTTCATGAGTAGATATTTGAGAAGACCATGAGAAAGAAAATTTTCTTATATCTGATAAAATTTCTTTTTGTTTTTGCACACAAGAAGGGTACAATGAATTTTATTAAAGCTCGCATTTCAAAAGAATCTTTCAGAAAACTAGATGAACTAGTGACGTTAAAGTGTAGAGCGCAAAGAACGCAATTGTGGATAAAACATTATTATCAGTGTATTAAACAATTACGGTTCCCAGGTGATTTGGTACGCAGTTTACGAAAGTCAAAACTACGAGTCAACCGAAGAAATCTTACAAGGTTGGCGTATTCTAAAATTGAGCAGTTGAAGGAAGATGAAGCAGTGCTACAGGCAAGAATTGGGTGTGTATCTTGTGTATTAGATGAACTAAGTCTTTTTGCAAGAATGAAATTTTTGATGTTTTTGCCGACAGTTATGAAGAAAGATAAAGCAAGAATTTTGAACAAATTGGAAAAAGATGTAAAACCTGGAGTTTTGTGTGATTTAATACCGACCGATCTTGATAAGCGTGTGCTTAACTTATCAAAAGTGCCAATCGATCAGCTAACAATGGAGGCACTATCGATGGGCCGAAATTATGGAATACATCCTTCTAATAAATGCGATGTTGATTTTGAGGCAGCATTTGAATTGTTATTTGAACAAACAGCTGACTTGGAGCCTACCAGTATTGATTATAAAAATTGGTTCAAGGCTACACTAGTTGATCAGGCTTCACACCTGAAATCGTCTAAATGCGCAGAGCAGCATGCGTTGACAAAGCAGCATCTAAATGCACTTAGAAATATCAGCAGAAATGCAGACATCAAAATACTACGCGCTGATAAAGGAAAGAGCGCAGTTATAATGGACAAATCTGACTACGTACAAAAGATGGAAAACGTGTTAAATGACAATACAAAATTCACACGTCTAGACGATAAATCAGATGAAATAGACAAGGTGGAGCGCAAAGTAATAAATGAAATTAAGATTTTGACAGATGCCGGTTTTATTGATGAGGCCACTGCACAGAAGCTCAAGCCAGTTGGATCATCTACACCAATAATGTACGGATTACCAAAAACACACAAAAGAGGTTGTCCTATGAGGCCAATTTTATCAATGGTAAATTCTCCGTTTCATGCACTAGCTAAATGGCTAGTTCGTTTACTTGAACCATTACGTAAACTACTAGGTAATCATTCGGTTGCCGATTCGTTTGAGTTTGTAAACAAAATTCAAGATATAAATGTTAAAAACAAGATTATGGTATCTTTTGATGTTACGTCTTTGTTTACAAATGTTCCAATTGATGAAACCATTGACATTATAGTCAAAGCGGTAGAACACGATATATTACCATCGCCGGTGCCAGGTCAAACTCTACGCAAGCTTATCTTATTATGCACGAAAGACGTACGATTTCGTTTTAATGGAAACATCTACAAACAGACTGATGGTGTCGCAATGGGAAGCCCCTTATCTCCAGTGTTGGCTGAGATTTTTCTAGGGCACCTAGAAAATACATCATTAAAGAGTGACATAAGTAAATGTGCTCAATATATACGGTACGTGGATGATATATTTCTTGTACTTAAGAACAGGTCGCAATCACGAACATTGCTTCAAAGTTTCAACAAAGCACATAAGAATATCGGCTTCACGTCAGAGCACGAGAAAGATGACTGTCTGCCTTTCCTAGATGTACTATTAAAGAAAGAAACTAATGGTAAATTAAACAGAACAATTTACCATAAACCAACATGGTCTGCACAGTATTTGCATTACAGCAGTTTTGTGCCATTTCAATATAAATTATCAACAGTTCGTGGTTGCTTTTCAAGAATTGACAGGTTGGTTAGTCA
Source organism: Eudiplozoon nipponicum (assembly GCA_029291075.1). Classification (NCBI taxonomy): domain Eukaryota; kingdom Metazoa; phylum Platyhelminthes; class Monogenea; order Mazocraeidea; family Diplozoidae; genus Eudiplozoon; species Eudiplozoon nipponicum. The sequence goes on from JAQBSW010000386.1 coordinate 2,280, forward strand.
AGATTCTAAAGAAAATGAATATAATAAAGCAATTAACGATTTAATGTCTAATGGCTATCCCAGACAATTAATTGAATCAATTATTAAAAGGGGAGTTAACCAGAAACAGACGTATTATGGGCCAGAAAAGAAAACAGTCTACCTAAACATCCCATTTAAGGGGGATGCAGTTTCCCGAATGGCACAAAAGAAAGTTGAAGCAGCATTAACACGCACATTTAATGCAGCCAAACTACGAGTGTTATTTAGGGTAACACACTTGCCTTTACCAGCAATCAAAGAGAAACAGCCGTTAATGTCGATATCAAATATTATTTACCAATATACATGCGCAAGTTGTCGATCAACTTACGTAGGCCGATCGACCAGACGGTTAATTACTCGAATGAGAGAACATTGCAACTTGAACGCCTGTTTTAAATCAAATGGTGAATACACGTCTGCTATTGCGCAACACATCATCGAAACATCGCACGTATGTTCTCCAGACGTAGCATTCAAAGTAATTACTAAATGCAAAAACAAAAGGGAGCTAGCCACATACGAAGCCTTATGGATAAACAAATTGCAGCCGGATTTATGTAAGCAGAAGAAGCACGTACAAGCATTGAGCTTGAACTGGATGTGACGCACGCAATTTGATTGGTTTCTATTTTTCACACTCTCTCTATGTTCACATATTTCTATCTTGTTTTGCTTTCCAATTTATATATAAAGATATGTTCATGAGTAGATATTTGAGAAGACCATGAGAAAGAAAATTTTCTTATATCTGATAAAATTTCTTTTTGTTTTTGCACATAAGAAGGGTACAATGAATATATTTAACGTCACTAGTTCATCTAGTTTTCTGAAAGATTCTTGAAATGCGAGCTTTAATAAAATTCATTGTACCCTTCCAGTATTTGCATTACAGCAGTTTTGTGCCATTTCAATATAAATTATCAACAGTTCGTGGTTGCTTTTCAAGAATTGACAGGTTGGTTAGTCAAGATTCTAAAGAAAATGAATATAATAAAGCAATTAACGATTTAATGTCTAATGGCTATCCCAGACAATTAATTGAATCAATTATTAAAAGGGGAGTTAACCAGAAACAGACGTATTATGGGCCAGAAAAGAAAACAGTCTACCTAAACATCCCATTTAAAGGGGGATGCAGTTTCCCGAATGGCACAAAAGAAAGTTGAAGCAGCATTGACACGCACATTTAATGCAGCCAAACTACGAGTGTTATTTAGGGTAACACACTTGCCTTTACCAGCAATCAAAGAGAAACAGCCGTTAATGTCGATATCAAATATTATTTACCAATATACATGCGCAAGTTGTCGATCAACTTACGTAGGCCGATCGACCAGACGGTTAATTACTCGAATGAGAGAACATTGCAACTTAAACGCCTGTTTTAAATCAAATGGTGAATACACGTCTGCTATTGCGCAACACATCATCGAAACATCGCACGTATATTCTCCAGACGTAGCATTCAAAGTAATTACTAAATGCAAAAACAAAAGGGAGCTAGCCACATACGAAGCCTTATGGATAAACAAATTGCAGCCGGATTTATGTAAGCAGAAGAAGCACGTACAAGCATTGAGCTTGAACTGGATGTGACGCACGCAATTTGATTGGTTTCTATTTTTCACACTCTCTTTGTTCACATATTTCTATCTTGTTTTGCTTTCCAATTTATATATAAAGATATGTTCATGAGTAGATATTTGAGAAGACCATGAGAAAGAAAATTTTCTTATATCTGATAAAATTTCTTTTTGTTTTTGCACACAAGAAGGGAACAATGAATTTTATTAAAGCTCGCATTTCAAAAGTATATATATATATATATATATATATATATATATATATATATATATATATATAACATTAATTATTCAGTGAGATGACAACAAATCATCACTAGATAGATGAAGGTAAATTTATTTAAGAAGAAATTTAGTTAAATTTCGGTAAATTATTCGACTAATCTGAGTTACATAAACACATAAATTACGCGTTGAGTATTCATAGTTTTAGAGGGTATATGCTTTCAAGTTTGTTGCGATTGTTTTATTTATGTCATATGTTTGGGCAATTTAATAAATATGTCTGACTATTTTATCTGTTATTTAGCTGTTCAACATATGTTCCATAGATTGGTGCCTGTTGTTTACCTTTTTCTGCATAACATATCGTATGTATGAAGAAAGCGTGCACATCTTTCCGTGTGCAAATCGTTTCATTTATCAGTTTATTTTCTTTCTGCATCTGCTACTCGGCCTATATGGTGAGAATAGCAGAGCTTCTGTTTTTGCCAAGTCCAGAGTCTTTCCGTGCTTCAAAACACAAATTTTCTTCGCCTGTTTTTTGCCTGTATGAAATGGTTTTTGTCAATTTTGGGTCTACTGTTACCTCATTGAGGTCTGCATATATTTTCATTGTTCTACTTTCTAAATACACTTTTTGATTCTATCAATTTTCGGTCGATAAAATCCTATATTTGGTTGGCGGAATTTTTTTAGTTTTTATCGTGTGTTTTTAGCATCACTTAAAGTAAAAAATATAAGTAATCATTTAAGGCGGTTGCGTCTTTATTAGTCACTCATCAATAACTTACCAAAATTGCGACGGCTGGTGCTCCAACCAGGGCACATTTTTTGTGGGTCATCCACTCATAACAAAGCATTACGCTTTTCACAAACGACACAGAATATTCCGCCATAAACCATATTTTTGTTTATTTAGCCTTTCCTAGAGGTGTAGCCTATTTAGCGTCTCAAAGACCACCTTAGAACTTTTAATATAGATCAGAAAATAAACCAGTTAGCGAAATGTGACTGAAGTTATAATTACATATTTTGTCATTAAAAATTAAGCATCGCAGTAGGCAACGAAGGCGATTCATCAATAATATCGGTTTCGCCTTTCGACTGAAAATATGAAGCACTTTTAAATACCCAATAATGACAAAGCTGGCCTAATTTATGAATTTAATTTGATATTTAATGTAAGGCGTAGTCTTTACAGAGTATATATATATATATATATATATATATATATATATATATATATATATATATATATATATATATACATATATATATATATATATATATCTATATTTGTATTTAAAATAAAACTTAGGTAATAATTTAATGAATATATTCCACTTTATTCATACGTTCATGCAATATGAACTGGTGGCCATTAATCGAGTCGTTAAGTTCATGCATATTTATATACTATTAAAAGAGTTTCTGGAAAGATAAAGCAAGAATTTTGAACAAATTGAAAAAGATGTAAAACCTGGAGTTTTGTGTGATTTAATACCGACCGATCTTGATAAGCGTGTGCTTAACTTATCAAAAGTGCCAATCGATCAGCTAACAATGGAGGCTCTATCGATGGGCCGAAATTATGGAATACATCCTTCTAATAAATGCGATGTTGATTTTGAGGCAGCATTTGAATTGTTATTTGAACAAACAGCTGACTTGGAGCCTACCAGTATTGATTATAAAAATTGGTTCAAGGCTACACTAGTTGATCAGGCTTCACACCTGAAATCGTCTAAATGCGCAGAGCAGCATGAGTTGACAAAGCAGCATCTAAATGCACTTAGAAATATCAGCAGAAATGCAGACATCAAAATACTACGCGCTGATAAAGGAAAGAGCGCAGTTATAATGGACAAATCGGACTACGTACAAAAGATGGAAAACGTGTTAAATGACAATACAAAATTCACACGTCTAAACGATAAATCAGATGAAATAGACAAGGTGGAGCGCAAAGTGATAAATGAAATTAAGATTTTGACAGATGCCGGTTTTATTGATGAGGCCACTGCACAGAAGCTCAAGCCAGTTGGATCATCTACACCAATAATGTACGGATTACCAAAAACACACAAAAGAGGTTGTCCTATGAGGCCAATTTTATCAATGGTAAATTCTCCGTTTCATGCACTAGCTAAATGGCTAGTTCGTTTACTTGAACCATTACGTAAACTACTAGGTAATCATTCGGTTGCCGATTCGTTTGAGTTTGTAAACAAAATTCAAGATATAAATGTTAAAAACAAGATTATGGTATCTTTTGATGTTACGTCTTTGTTTACAAATGTTCCAATTGATGAAACCATTGACATTATAGTCAAAGCGGTAGAACACGATATATTACCATCGCCGGTGCCAGGTCAAACTCTACGCAAGCTTATCTTATTATGCACGAAAGACGTACGATTTCGTTTTAATGGAAACATCTACAAACAGACTGATGGTGTCGCAATGGGAAGCCCCTTATCTCCAGTGTTGGCTGAGATTTTTCTAGGGCACCTAGAAAATACATCATTAAAGAGTGACATAAGTAAATGTGCTCAATATATACGGTACGTGGATGATATATTTCTTGTACTTAAAAACAGGTCGCAATCACGAACATTGCTTCAAAGTTTCAACAAAGCACATAAGAATATCGGTTTCACGTCAGAGCACGAGAAAGATGACTGTCTGCCTTTCCTAGATGTACTATTCAAGAAAGAAACTAATGGTAAAGTAAACAGAATTTCCCATAAACCAACCTGATCTGCACAGTATTTGCATTACAGCAGTTTTGTGCCATTTCAATATAAATTATCAACAGTTCGTGGTTGCTTTTCAAGAATTGACAGGTTGGTTAGTCAAGATTCTAGAGAAAATGAATATAATAAAGCAATTAACGATTTAATGTCTAATGGCTATCCCAGACAATCTAATTGAATCAATTATTAAAAGGGGTGTTAACCAGAAACAGACGTATTATGGGCCAGAAAAGAAAACAGTCTACCTAAACATCCCATTTAAGGGGGATGCAGTTTCCCGAATGGCACAAAAGAAAGTTGAAGCAGCATTGACACGCACATTTAATGCAGCCAAACTACGAGTGTTATTTAGGTTAACACACTTGCCTTTACCAGCAATCAAAGTTTCTGGATTATTTAAAAAATTCCACACTAATCAGTCAGAAATATTGGAGGGAGTTATGGTTACAAAATAACACATTAAATTGAGTATCGTTCATGCCTAAAATATACTTTTAAAGTTAAACTATATAATACAAACCATAAAATAAAATAAGCATGTTAAAATCCTTTATTCCAGATGATGAAAACCATGTATCTTAGATCCGGAATCCACAGGACTAACTTTTCAAAAATGAGTAATTTTTACAGACAACTTACATCAGCATGGTAGACAAATAGACACACACTCTGAATCACCTACTGCGAAAATATATATAACTTCATGTGCATACGAAATTCTATGCAACGTGTATAATAAACACGTTTTTGAATTCGAAGATGTGCCCAAATAAGGTAAAAGAAGGCAAAACAATATATTACTGTTGGTACATGAATATAACTAACGCGACTACAGTCTAAAGTAAAATATTCCTTACAATTTTTTCTGAAAACCTCTTACTACAGTAAATCCATACACTCTGGTCTTGATCGATAACAGTAATCACAATTCGCGGTAACCATGACATCATTCACATCATTGTATAACGGTTAGATAATGTTTGTGGCGGAGATTTAACATATGTGCAAGTATGTATTAGGTGTTGCGAACCTAGTAACAAATTAGTTCAATTATGACCAGGAAAGGAAAAGCAATATATTACAGTTATATACTGTTTGTTGCGAAGAACTAATATATATGCAAGTATGTATTGGGTTTAGCGAACCTAGTAACAAATTAGTTCAGTTGTGACCAGAAGGATAAACCAAAGGCAGCATGAACGGAAAGTATAATCTCATGCACATTCGTTTCGTGCTTACTGGCGACTCATCAGTAGGAGCCGGTATTACGCCCTTTAACCACTATATATTTGGTAGAAGAATGTGGAATAATAGGACGGTACAATCTCCTAGACGAATGTGTAAACCTGTAATAGTGAAGCTAACATAATCTAAAGTCAACGACAATGCGACTTCAATGCTAACTCACACTATATAATATATATACCGAGTCTGTAAAGGATACTAACACTATGGCTATTGTGTTAGTAACTGATACCTTTTTGAAATCGATGAGTACCGGATACTAACACTATGGTTTCCGAGTCGGTACATGATACCAACCTGATGGATATAAATTTATGCTAAAGTTCACCCAAATTGAGAATTACAACAATTTCCGAACACCTGTTACTCCAGTTAAACCATACACTCTGGCCTTCATCGATATCAGTTATCACATTTCGCGGTAAGCATGACATCATTCAATTCAATATATTACAGTTAAATACTGTTTGTTGCGAAGAGCTAATATATATGCAAGTATGTATTAGGTTTTGCGAACCTAGTAACAAATTAGTTCAGTTGTGACCAGAAGGATAAACCAAAGGCAGCATGAACGGAAAGTATAATCTCATGCACATTCGTTTCGTGCTTACTGGCGACTCATCAGTAGGAGCCGGTATTACGCCCTTTAACCACTATATATTTGGTAGAAGAATGTGGAATAATAGGACGGTACAATCTCCTAGACGAATGTGGAAGCCTGCAGAAGTGAAGCTAACATCATATATAGACTTGACAGTGCGACAACGACGCTGACTTACTCTATATAATATATATATATATATATATATATATATATATATAATATATATATATACCGGTCTGTAAATGATACCAACACTGTCTCTATTGCGTCAGTACCCTATACCAACATTATAGTACCGAAATTATACATGGTACTAACACTATGGTTGCCAAGTCGGTACATGGTACAACCATTATCGATTTCAAATTATGTTATAGTTCAACAAAATTGATAATTACAAATATTTCTGATCACATTTTACTCCAGTATATCCATACATACAATATCAGTTATCACATTTCGCGGTAACCATGACATCATTCACATCAATATATAACAATTAGTTAATGTTTGTGGTTGCGAACTAATATATATGCAAGTATGTATTAGGTGTTGCAAACCTAGTAACAAATTAGTTCAATTTTGACCAGAAGGATAAACCAAAGACAGCATGCACGACATTATACTTCCCGTACATGCTGTATCGGGTACTGACACAATAACCATAGTGTTGGTATCCTTTACAGACTCGGTATATATATTATATAGAGTGAGTTAGCGTCGAAGTCGCATTGTCGAGACTTTATATGATGTTAGCTTCACTTCTGCAGGTTTACACATTCGTCTAGGAGATTGTACCGTCCTATTTTCCCACATTCCTCATCCAAATATATAGTGGGTAAAGGGCGTAATACCGGCTCCTACTGATGAGTCACCAGTAAGCACGAAACGAATGTGCACGAGATTATACTTTCCGTTCATGCTGTCTTTGGTTTATCCTTCTGGTCATAATTGAAATAATTTGTTACTAGGTGCGCAACACCTAATACATAATTGCATATATATTAGTTCTCCGCAACAAACAGTATCTAACTGTTATATATTTAATTGAATGATGTCATGATTACCGCGAAATGTGATAACTGATATCGATCAAGGCCAGAGTGTATGGATTTGCTGGAGTAACAGATGTTCAGAAATAGTTGTAATTCTCAATTTTGGTGAACTTTAGCATACATTGAAATCCATCGTGTTGGTAACATGTACCGACTCGGCAACCATAGTGTTGGTACCACGTACTTTTCGGTACCATAATATGGTATCAGTATGACAAATAGCATAGTGTTGGTATCTTTTACAGACTCAGTATATATATTATATAGAGTGAGTTAGCGTTGAAGTCGCATTGTCGAGACTTTATATGGTGTTAGCTTCACTTCTGCAGGTTTACACATTCGTCTATGAGATTGTACCGTCCTATTTTCCCACATTCCTCACACAAATATATAGTGGGTAAAGGTCGTAATACCGGCTCCTACTGATGAGTCGCCAGTAAGCACGAAACGAATGTGCATGAGATTATACTTTCCGTTCATGCTGTCTTTGGTTTATCCTTCTGTTCACAACTGAACTAATTTGTTACTAGGTTCGCAACACCTAATACATACTTGCATATCTATTAGTTCTCCGCAACAGACAGTATTTATGTTTTTTAGGAATTGTACAATACTAGAAGAGGGTATTTATAGGAAGGATACTTACTCAGGTATCCTTCCTAATTTCACTTAAAATCATCCATATTGAATGAAAGTAGGTATCATAAAAAATATGATAATGGTAAGCTTAATATTAACAGATAAAAAACATAGGGAGATTGAATTAAGTAGATTGTAAGAAATATTCAACGCTAATGGGTATCCTCTAAAGTTAATTGAAGTAACTATGATGAGCGTCATAAGCAAATTTAATCATGACTGGAAGTACGTGAAGTCAAATAAAACAAAAGATGATCGGAGTGTAACGGTAACACCTGACTCTAAACTAAGTAGGGAAATCGAAATGGTAGCATCCAAATAATATGTACGTACTATTTTAAAACAGACCTTTACCTTAGGTATTAAACTGCCCCACCAACAGTAGAAAGTAGAACCGTTAGACACATTAGCAGTACATAAAATTCCATGTAACGACTGTAACCTCATGTATGTGAGTGAAACCATGCGCCCAATTAAGGTAAGAAGAGGGGAACATAAAACCGCATGCAAGTATAGCCATATTAATAGATCGGATCTTGCACGTCATACAGTAGAGACAGGACACAATTAATTTGGATGGTTGCAGACGCATATCAATTTGTGGTCGTAGTAGATTTACAAGATTGATTAGAGAATCCATCGAAATTAAATCGAGAAATGACATAATGAATGAAACAGCAGTAGAAAAATCACTAGGTCCAATTTGGAATACAGCATTAAATAATGGTAGGAAGCGAAGGTTGCACGAATCAGAATCAGAAACTCGCTCAAGTAAAAGAATAAGAACACTGGATTGCTATTAACTTACAGAGGGCGGGGTGAGTAATTCAATATCTCCTAATTTATTTTCGGATTATCTTATAATTTCATCCTTGATTACTTGTTATCTTATTTTATCTATTAACTTAGGTTCTGTTGGTAGTGTAGCGCCTTTTAACAAAAAATTACGTTTGTTTCAGGAAAAAAGTTAAACTTCCTCCGAACTATTACTATTATCTTTCTTTATCAGGCAATTTTCAAATTTATTTTATGACTCCTTTTTATTTTTTATTTAACTTTCTACTCTATTAAAATACTTTATCATAGTCTAATTTAATTTCTCTAACTCTTAATTACTGTATTCAGAGTATCGTACTCACTCTTTACCGGGATGCTACTCACATTTACTTGATTTAGGAAAGTAAGTGTAAAAGTTGAACCGCATTTCCAATGGTTAGTATGATCGATGTTAAAGCCTTCGGATGAAAGGGCCGAATACGCATCCAGCCGGATGGAAGACAGAACAGATACATATATCGAAATTATGATCAATCGGATCATTGTGAAACTGTTAGTGAAAAGCTACAACCCGCGTACGCAAAACGCAGCATTGCAAAATATACACAAACCAATTTGACATACACTTACCTAGAAAAAAAAGTTATGCTTAAGAGATCTAACAACAAGTATAAATGAGGCAGTTTAAACTAAAATTTTCCACTTGACATATTGATTGTCAACTTATTTTTGTGATGTGCTTTCCATTGAAAAATACATCCTAAAGCGGAAGTCGAAACATTTTCAAAAATCAGGCAGACAGCGGATGCAAAAACCTTGGATCGCAACACTAGGAAAAGGTATCTAATCTATTCACTGTCGTGCAAATGTTTCTTTTAAATATTAATTTATATTTCTATAGGATGTCTTTGTTCGATAGTACTTTAATATTTGTTTTGCAAGTATAAACACACACACACAATTAATCATGATCATGCTATTACTCTTATATCATAATTTGTTTAAATGACTTCCAGTGTATATACATAATAATATATTTTACACATCCACGAAGTCTAACTATTTCACGAACCTCCTAAAAGCAGCTTATGGATAGGAAAAATGCTGTAAATGACATGATTTACATAATTTACAAACATAATCTGAGCCATTTCTATCAAAATTTACTTTCTTTTCTAATATATATATATATATATATATATATATATATATATATATATAGTCGGAATAATTTAAACATTGCGCCAGATGGCGAAGAGAATTCATTGCAGAATATGACCTGGGCAATTCTCCGACCGGGCATATCTGCAGTGGAGTCTGTAACTCTAATCGTGCGACAATCTACGCGTAATCTATGGTCATATACCAACCTAGGTTTTTTAGTTAGCCTTTCCTACCTGATGTTAGTTTTGGTATATACTGTCTATATATATATATATATCTATATATATATGTTTATAAATACATACATGCATATTTATATTTCTTTCGATTGGATTTTGTTATGGGCAAGGTAGAACACGATGTCACCTCATCCCTATAGACGACAGAAATAGTTCCGCATTCTAGCCACTCGGTGACGACCAAATATGGTTTATACGGCATATAAAAAATTTTTGCAAAATCCTCAGGGTATTAAAAGTTTGTGCATTCATATTAACATTCATTCACAAACTTATTTCTGGTTAGAGACCTTTTCTCTCAGTTAAATGAAGTATATAAAATGTTCTTTTTGTCAACAATCATAGTTCGCCTTAATAAAAATGTTGTTTTAAAAAGGTTAGCTGTGTCTTAACCTATAATAAAATAAATTCAAAATGTGCATGAAATTTATTCGACAAGCATTTACAAACAGAAAAATACTAAGAAGGATTTAAATTCACGCCAGAACGACAAGTCAAAGCTCGACGCGTATTTGACCAAAATATGATGTTCTTTATTATCAAAAAAATGATGGCTTCAATTTGAAAAATAAATTATTCTGCCATTCATTTGTCAATGTATACAAATTGCACGGTTTTAAATGAATTCATGCAAAATGAATTCCCGGGAGACAATAATGAATGCTTAAAAGCGCATTGATTGCGTGCTGGTTATAATGCATATCTAAATCAAGGTTGCATGTTTGAGATAACCACCAATCCCATTATATATATATATATATATATATATATATATATATATATATATATATAATATTATTTCTTTGAAGCTCGTAAACATGATATAAATAGTAACTGCTAAATTGTTGTAGAAATCTGGAGAACCAAAATTTAAAACAGTGTAGGCAAATGGAAGACAATGTTCTTTTTTTCCAATGCCGCGTTTTGCGTACGCGGGTAGTAGCTTTGCACGGACAGTTTCACAAAGATCCGATTGATCACAATTTCCAATTTCGTTTTGTCTTCGATCGGGCTGAGTTTGTATTCGTCCCAATGGAAATGCGGTTCTATCACATCTTTGTTTACTGGCGACGTTTCGGAAAGTGAATCCCCTTTCCATCTTCAGGCCAATTTGTCTACTTATATCCACAGCACAATACTCACAATAGCAGATTTAAGCAAATGTGGTAACCTCGTTCCAAAACCGTTCTATTTATATTTTATTTTTTTGACTCAACACTGGTTTTAAACATAGAATTTGTCTCAGTAACTAAACTCAATATATGCATATGTCTAGCGCACATGAATGCCCTCACCCAACAACTAAATCTATATATATATATATATATATATATATATATATATATATATATATATATATACAACTATTTGTAATTAGCAGACCAATCCTTACCTCAGCTATCTCAAATTCCCGGTATACATAATCTCATCTCGTGTGCAGAATGTTGTAGGGGAGAGAGAAAGTATCGAACCTTTTTTGTTATAACTGTACTGTTACTATGTCACGGTAATCAAAATTCAAAACTGATAAAACAAAAACCTTGACTGTCAAATACTGTATTTTATTTAAAGCCGGGAACTCTAATGTATACAATGGTGTATGAGGTATTGCGCACGTAGTAACAAATTAGTTCAAATATGGTGCAGCAAGTTACCTAGATGGAAAGAGAGTGAATGTCATAGCGACGCTTAGGTCAAAAATTAAAGAGAGAAAGGTAGAGAGAGTATGGACAAACTAATGGTTTTCAAAACTAATCGTAAGCACAATGCGAAGTTAATCAACTCCTAGAAATAATTGCATAAGAATATATGCTCATATGACTAAAATAATTCATTATACCTATATACATATATATCTAAATATAATATCGTAACACCTTTATATATATATATATATATATATATATATATATATATATATATATATAATAGAAAGGACAATTGGTAGCTGTTAACCATGAATATTTTCTATTATTATTATTTATTTATTACTTTAGTCACACCTTATATCAATATATAAAATACATATAATATGTATAAAAACATATATATAAATATAAGCAACAGTGTGAGTCCAATATCTAATGCTATATATATATATATATATATAAATTGTATATATATTATTTATTATTTATTCTTATTGATTATTCAAACTATCTATTTATTATCCATCCTAGTTAAGCCATTTATTTCTTAATCCAATATCTTTATACATATCATAAATATATATACATATATATGTTTAATATATATATGTTAATGATAACAAATTAGAATGTCTTATATGTCTTGTTTACTATTAATATATATATATATATATATATATATATATATATATATATATGTATATAGAATAAACCTATCTATCTACAGATAGGCCTATCTATATATCCGTCTATCTACCACATTTTGAGTTCCTCTTTAAAAGACACTTGATAGCTGTTAACCATGAATATCTTCTCTAGGACCAACTTATTATTCATTTATTAAGATATTCACACCTTATATAAATATATAAAATATAAGCAACAGTGTGAGTCAAATGTCTCTAATCTAATGTCCTATCTCCTAACCATTGCTAAATCTGTATACCATCTTCTGGAACATTTTATTGAGAAAGATAAGTATATAGGAATTGATATTGGTATAGGTCATTCGCAATCAGTTTTCTATAAGCGAGGTTTCTTACTTAGGTTCCCACTTAATTCAGGTTCCGCAGCCTCCCGTTTTCTGACCCTAGAAAATGCTTCATTAAATATTGGGCCTAATGATTTTTCTACCGATGTTACATTCATTACATCTTTCCCTGATTTTATTTCAATCGACTCTCTAATTAGTCTAGTTAATCTGTTGCGGTTGCATAACGCGATGCGTTTACATCCCTCCCAGTCTATTTCATGACCCGTTTCCTTCGAATGCCTAGCTAGGTCTGATCTTTGAATGTGTCCATATTTGCAGGCTGTCTTGTGTTCCCCTCTACGAACCTTTATCGGTCGCATGGTTTCGCCTATATACCTGAGATTACAATCTTTGCAAGGTATCGCATATACTCCTGATGTCTCGAGGGGTTCTACTCTTTCTTTTTGGTTAGGTAGTTTATTGCCTATAGTAAGCGATTGTCTTAAAACTGTTTTAATATTGTATTTAGCTGCTATTATTCTAATTTTTCTGCTCAATTTTGAATCAGGTAATACCATAATTTTGTGCTTATCCAGTTCTGTTTCCTTCTTTACTTTGTTTATTATATTATCATTAAATCTCAGCAACATCTCATTTAATAATCTATCTATTATACTTGACGGATAGCCGTTTAGTTCGAATATTTCCCTTAATCTCCTCATTTCCTTTTCTCTATTTTTTATATCCACTATTCTAAGACTCCTTAATATCATGGATTTAAGAATGCCTATTTTCATTCCATATGGGTGATTTGAGAAGAAATTAAGGAGTCCCGAATAAGTCTCTTTTCTAAAAATATCTCTTTCCAATCTGGGACCATTCCGTTTTATTTTCACATCCATAAAGGGTAATTCATCATTATTCTCTTTTTCTAATGTAAACTTTAATTCACCTAACTGGTTGGCTAATTCGAGAAATTTATTTAACTCATTATCACCATGATTCCAAATTATAAACATATCATCCAGGAATCTCACATACAAGTTTGGCTTGAGAGGAGATTTTAACAACAGATTTTTTTCAAAATAGTGCATAAAAATATTAGCAACCGGGACTGATAGTGGTTGTCCCATAGGGACACCTTTAACTTGTTTATAAAATTCATTTCTGAACTTAAAGTAGGTGGAGGACATACAAATATTTAAGATTTCCATAATACTACTTAACATCATTTTACTACCTTCTATTATCTCTGGGAACTCTGTTAAACAACGCTTCACACTTTCTAATGCTGCTTGTACCGGGACATTAGTATACATCGATACAACGTCCAGGCTAGCCATTCTATCATTATCATTCAAGTTATATCTACTAATAATGTCAATAAAATGATATGTATTCTTTAAAGTATAATCTAAGAAATAAGTATATTTTCTAATTCTGTTGCATAGAAATTTAGACAATCTATACGTTGGTGAGTTTTGTACATTAACGATTAATCTAAGTGGATTCCCCTGTTTATGAATCTTCACTAGACCATAAACTCTCGGAGGGACTGTGTCACGTTGTATTAATGAATTCCCAAGTCCTGGATCTAATTCCTTCGACTCAATCATTCTATTAATTATAGTCTTAACTTGTCCTTGTAACTTATCAGATGGATCTTTATTTATTTTATTATAAACCTCGAAATTATTTAATTGTTCATACACTTTAAATTCATAATCTGACCGGTTCATTAGTACCGTTGCACCACCTTTATCCGCCTTAAGGCATATTACTTTATTGGATAATAATTCTGCTCTTAAGCGTTTCAGATCATAACTCTGCTTGCATCTCACCTCTTTATGCTCTAACACCGCTTTGGACACATCCAATTCAAACCTAGTCTTATCTTTGTCTGGGAGTAACTGGGCAATCTTTACTGTTTCCGTAATTATCTCATTCCTAGGTACGTAATCAATAGGGATCGCAGTATTAAGTCCAAGATTAAGAATTTGTTTTTGGTCTTCCTTGAGATCCATTTTCGATAAATTAACTAAACGTTTGGACATGACCCCATCAATTCTCTTATTTCTCAAAAGGCAATTAATTCCCAAGTATGCTAGTTTTTCTTCATGCCTTTGTCTAATTATTAAAATTTCTTTATCCCGTCTTGTCTGTGAAATCTTCAATGTGTTTGAAATCCAACATATGTAATCTCGCGAGTAACATAGATCTTATTTTAATCTTCTCTCTAATCAGTTCAAATTTACGTTTGTTTAGTTTATTAATCGATATTTTTATTAAATGTAAACAAAGCTCATGCTTAAGAGTATTTCCTACTTTATCCAACACGAATGAAAGTTTAAACCTAAAACATTTCGGTATAACATTAAATTTTAAAAATTTATTAAGGAACGAGGTATTTTCCACTTGCCTAACAATCTGCATCTTCTTCCTCTTGTACTGATTCATAAGTGTGACGACTGTGGCATCATATCTGTTACTCAAGTATTTTTTGAAATTTGATTGCGGAGTGCCAGCTTCATATTTTCCAATGCCGCGTTTTGCGTACGCGGGTAGTAGCTTTTCACGGACAGTTTCACAAAGATCCGATTGATCACAATTTCCAATTTCGTTTTGTCTTCGATCGGGCTGAGTTTGTATTCGTCCCAATGGAAATGCGGTTCTATCACATCTTTGTTTACTGGCTATCCGACAGGTATAATAGACAGATTATTAAATGAGATGTTGCTGAGATTTAATGGTTATATAATAAACAAGTAAAGGAGGAACAGAACTAGATAAGCACAAAATTATGGTATTACCTGATTCAAAATTGAGCAGAAAAATTAGAATAATAGCAGCTAAATACAATATTAAAACAGTTTTAAGACAATCGCTTACTATAGGCAATAAACTACCTAAGAAAGAGTAGAACCCCTCGAGACATCAGGAGTATATGCGATACCTTGCAAAGATTGCAATCTCAGGTATTAAGGCGAAATCGTGCGACGAATAAAGGTTCGTAGAGGGGAACACAAGACGGCCTGCAAATATGGACACATTCAAAGATCAGACCTAGCTAGGCATTCGAAGGAAACGGGTCATGAAATAGACTGGGAGGGATGTAAACGCATCGCGTTATGCAACCGCAACAGATTAACTAGACTAATTAGAGAGTCGATTGAAATAAAATCAGGGAAAGATGTAATGAATGTAACATCGGTAGAAAAATCATTAGGCCCAATATTTAATGAAGCATTTTCTAGGGTCAGAAAACGGGAGGCTGCGGAACCTGAATTAAGTGGGAACCTAAGTAAGAAACCTCGCTTATAGAAAACTGATTGCGAATGACCTATACCAATATCAATTCCTATATACTTATCTTTCTCAATAAAATGTTCCAGAAGATGGTATACAGATTTAGCAATGGTTAGGAGATAGGACATTAGATTAGAGACATTTGACTCACACTGTTGCTTATATTTTATATACTTATATAAGGTGTGAATATCTTAATAAATGAATAATAAGTTGGTCCTAGAGAAGATATTCATGGTTAACAGCTATCAAGTGTCTTTTAAAGAGGAACTCAAAATGTGGTAGATAGACGGATATATATATATATATATATATCATATTTATATATACAATTTACATATATATATATAATATATATATATATATTTAAGATGGTATAAATATTGGAATAATATATATGACATTTGACTCACACTGTTGCTTATATTTATATATATGTTTTTATACATATTTATATGTATTTTATATATTTATATAAGGTGTGAATAAATAAATATACAATTTGATTAAATGGTCAAAGAAACAGGAAGAAAAGAGAAAAATAATAATTTATTATAAATATATATATATATATATATATATATATATATATATATATATAGGATTAGGGATATTTGACTCACACTGTTGCTTATATTTATATATATGTTTTAGATATATCGATATAGAACCTCTTTCCTCTTTGCTATAAACAAATAGAAATTTTATCAGATATAAATAAAATTTCTTCCGCATTGTCCTCTCAAATATCTATTAATGGACATATCTTTACAGATAAATTGGAAAGCAAAACAAACATCGTACGTATGTTCCTCAGACGTAGCATTCAATGTAATAATTAAATGCAAAACAAAAGGGAGCTAGCCAGACGGGAATCTTTATGGACAAACAAATTGTAGCCGGATTTATGCAAGCAGAAGAAGCACGTACAAGCAATGAGCTTGAACTGGATGTGACGCACGCAATTTGATTGGTTTCCGTTTTTCACACTCTCTCTATGTTCACATATTTCTATTTTGTTTTGCTTTCCAATTTATATATAAAGATATGTTCATTAGTAGATATTTGAGAAGACAATGCGAAAGAAATGTTTCTTATATCTGATAAAATTTCTTTTTGTTTTTGCACACAGGAAGGGTACAATGAATTTTATTAAAGCTCGCATTTCAAAAGAATATTGATATGTATTTTATATATTGATATAAGGTGTGACTAACGTAATAAATAAATAATAAGAATAGCTACCAATTGTCCTTCCGTATATATATATATATATATATATATATATATATATATATATATATATATATATAAAGGTGTTATATATTATATTTAGATATATATATATATATATATATATATATATATGTATACAGGTATAATGAATTATTTTAGTCATATGAGCATATAGCCTTATGCAATTATTTCTAGGAGTTGATTAACTTCGCATTGTGTTTACGATTAGATTTGAAAACCATTAGTTTGTCCATACTCTGTCCACCTTTCTCTCTTTAATTTTTGACCTAAGCGTCGCTATGACATTCACCCTTTTTCCATCTTGGTAACATGCTGCACCATATTTGAATCAATTTGTTACTACATGCGCAGTACCTCATACACAATTGTATACATTAGAGTCCCCGGCTTTAAATAAAATGCAGTAATTGACAGTCTAGGTTTTTGTTTTAGCAGTTGTGAATTGTGATTACCGTGAAATAGTAACAGTACAGTTTTAACAAAAAAGGTTCGATACTTTCTCTCTTCCCTACAACATTCTGCACACGAGATGAGATTATGTTTACATTGAATTTGAGATAGCTGAGGTAAGAATTGATCTGCTAATTACGAATAGTTGTATATATATATGAAGATTTAGTTTTTGGGTGAGGGCTTTCATGTGCGCTAGACATATGAATATATTGATTTAGTTAACTCAATGGCTAACTATTATTGAAATATATATATATATATATATATATATATATATATATATATAGAACAGTTTTGGAACGAGGGTACGACATTTGCTTAAATCTGCTATTGTGAGTATTGTGCTTTGGATATAAATAGACAAATTGGCCTGAAGATGGAAAGGGGATTCACTTTTCGAAACGTCGCCAGTAAACAAAAATGTGATAGAACCGCATTTCCATTGGAACGAATACAAACTCTGCCCGATCAAAGAGAAAACTAAATTGGAAATTGTGATCAATCGGATCTTTGTGAAACTGTCTGTGCAAAGCTATTACCCGCGCACGCAAAACGCGGCATTGGAAAATAGGAAGCTGGCACTTCGCAATCAAATTTCAAAAAATTATTGTATAGAAAATGTTGTTGGGAATTGGAGCTATTAGAAGCGGTTAACAATATCCATAAAATCATTAAGTATTGGGCTTACATCCCGTGTCCGTTTCACCTGATAATTTATTAAAAACTTTGATGTATGCTTTTACACTAATTTATTCACACATTTTACATTTTACTTTTCCTTTACTTTAATTCTGCACGTTTTTATTTACTGGCTTTAACAAATAATTTCCCACTACATCTTAATTTTTTTTATTTTGATTGAAATAAACTAGTTATGTCTTTACCTTAGTTTTCAGTTTAAAAATCTGATTTATTTTCAGTACTATTTCCTATTTATTTCTTTAATTTATATCCAATCAAGTAATTATATATTTTATAAATTTTTTATTAGTGCAAGTCAATAAAACGTTATCCTGCAAAACTCCATTTATGGTTCATTAGTAAAATATAAATTTATGACATTCCTGATTTTCCCTATCTTATTTGTGAATTGCGGTATAATCCTCGGTCATATGATTGATTCAACGCTCATGATGTCCACAGAAAGCCATTAACTGCTAGCATGTGCGACTGACGTTAGTTTAATTATTTTGTGCGACTGCTTAGATAAGATGTGATTGAAATTTATCACATGTCAATAAACCTCAATTTCAAATTCTTTTCCTAATGCGTGTAACTAATTAATGCTCAATATAGTGCCCGTATTCATTGAATGTTTGGTCTGCGACTATCATAGGAAATCTCATGTTACATGTGCATGAACAGCTAAAGCCCATTTGCCCCAACTTTATAGACTGAATATATAACGGATGTAGAGCGTATTTTCGGCCCATACATGCGAGTTGCCAGTAAGCACAATAGATTACACCTTTCAATCATACTCGCTGGTGTACCCTTCTGATCATATTTAAACTAGTTTGTTTCTAGGTACGAGATACTTTATAAAATATTGCATAGATAATAGTTCTCTGTAACAAACAATATATTACTAATAGATAGTAAATTTAATAATGTCATGATTACCACGAAATTTGATCACTGATTTCGATCAAGATCAGAGTTTACCGACTTCCTGTGGTAACAGACACCCAGAAAATGTTGGAATTCTCAACTAAGTTTAATTATATATATATATATATATATATATATATATATATATATATATATATATATATATATATTGATAGTTTCTAATTTCACCATTTTTAAAATGTAAGAACAAAACAACGTACTCCATGGAATAACATTTATTAATAAATCTTATTTCTACCAGTATCTACAGCCATTGTTCTGGATTCGTTGGTATATTCGTTCATCCAATCCCACTGTACATTTGTCGTAACCAATCTCCTCTTCGTTGTGCTAGCCTTTGTTTTGCGCAATTTAGACCACTACTTTTGCGCAATTTAGACCACTCCTTTTGCGTAACGTCATTTGGTGTGTCATCGCTTTCATTGTAATTGCGTCCGTAATTGATGTATGTATCGTATTTTGCGAAGCGTTGGCTATTTTTAAAGGCATGTCGGTTATGTCTTTGTTCCAGTCCAATTTAATTTCTTTTGAATTATTTTCTGCACGTTTAAGCAGGGCTTCAGCTTATTAATTGCAATAGCTTCAAAAGCCAGAAGCATTTTCTCTGTTTTTGCCTTGTAGAGAACTGAAAAATTGTTACTACTAACAGCATGACCTGTGAGTAGTACATGTTCGCAAATTGCTGATTTTTGTGCAGGAGCTGCAACCCTCTTTAATAGTTTTTGAGGGAGATGCTGATTTATTCTAGTTTCGAGCCTCTTTTTTGATATGCCGATGTACTGAGCGTTGCAGGTACATTGCAATTTGTATACAGACAAAGGTGTTGACGTCACAGAGAGGCTATCTTTTTCATTCGTGCGCATCAGTTTTGTTTTGTTGAACACCACTCTCACCTGTATTGATGGAAACTGTGCTTTTGTCGCTCGAATTACTTTTCGTTTGAAGATTTCCGCTGGAAGATCACCTCCAAAGGGAACACTAAGCGTTACTATCTGGGGAGTTAGATTTTCACCCAAATTGGCTTCGATTTTGTTGCGTTGCCTCAAGTTGCATTCGATGAACCAGTCCGGATAGCCATTATTTCTCAAAGCTTCGCGAAGCAAATTTAGCTCTACTTCAACGTTGTCCGGTGAACAAATCCGGCGTATTCGTTTGCCCAAATTTATTATTAGGTTCCTTTTGTATATATATATGAATGTATATTCATTTCATATATATATATATATAAATATATATAAATATATAGTGGACGCTTTCTCATATAACACAGAGTGATGTCAGAGATCTGGTCATTCTTTTATTGACGAATTGAAAGTTAAGCCAATTTTGAGTTTTCTGGCTGTTACAATGAGGAATGTTTTTTCTCCGAATATCGTTTTCCGATTCGCCTTGTTCTACAATATCATTCTGTCCCCTTGGTAACGGTGCGGATTGCATTGTTGAATGCTCATATTTTTGTGCAATGTCTATCGCTGTTTACTATGTTAGTGATGCTGTTTGAGCAGCTGATTTTCTTCATCGGTTTGATGCTTATCCTTAAATAAGACTAAACTAGTAAGAGTACGGACTTGTCGGGATGCTATTAAATTGTTGTTGTGTAGTTTGATTCGTGGCCAGTCTATTAAAATATCATATGTAGGCAAATTTTGTTTAGTATATAATGTTTTGTATAAAGACTTATCTATATGCATAATAGCTTTTCGGACTTTGATTTGTGTAGAACTGAGAACTTCGTCCAATAACCTGGGCGCTCTTTTTCAAATATATACTCGTACATAGTCTTTTTTTCTTGACATTACCAGGCCTTTTATATCAAGTTCAAATGGTAAATGTTGCTGGACTCTGGTTACTAATTGCTTCTTCGTATGTCCAATATATATTTTATAACACATACATGAGTATTTGTTGACTATGAATGATTTGAGGAGAATTGGCAATTGATCTGTGACATTCAACCTCATAATACTCTGTGCGCTGAATTTAATATTAACTTTTTCACTGGGAAAATTACCCTTGATGAATCAATTTTATATATATCTATATATATATATATATATATATATATATATATATATATATATATATATATATATTCTTATAATTAGGAAAACACAAATAACAAAGTGGATAAAGGCCATTTATTTCGTGAATACTAATCATCTCTTATACAATCATACATATTTATACATTTTGGGTTTTCAATTGATTATGCTAGTTGTAACAAATCTGACTCGTTTTTACTGCTGTTTCTTGTTTTGACTAGTTGGTGAGTGTGTATGCGTTTGTGTTTGTGTGTATGCGTGTTTGCATGTAAAGGTCATTTTCGCAGTATTGCAAAGTGATGTCTGAGATCTGGTCATTATTGTTTTGATGGCTTGAGAATTAACCATTTGTGCGCATTGTTCACTGTTACATATACAAGTGCTATTTCTCCCAGTGTAGTTGATCGTTTCACCTTGTTGCGCAAAGTTGTCATTTTCACTTGGTAACAGCGCCAGTGTGGATTGCAGTGTTTAACGCTCATATTGTTTGGAGACTTCTAATGTCATGTGTTTTCTAATTATAAGAATACTGTTAAATTAAAAGGAATGGTCATCATATATATATATATATATATATTTAAAAGCGATCAATTGAATTTCTGGTTTTCTGTATAAAACATATTTACAAATCGTGCAAAATTCTGTATTGTATTTGTATTCTGCAATGAAGTAAAAAAAATGGAGAATAAATATGAAAATTTATGTAAAAAGTAAAAACATAAATATCAGATTTTTTAAAATCATTTGATTATACGATAGCTGTAAACTAAGAGGATATTTTTTTTCTATTTAAAATAAATTTACTTATTTTGCAATCAAAGGGAAAACGAGCGCATATAATTCGAATACATTAAATACTGTTTACCACGTAAAACAAGCTCAAAACTTCATGATTACACACATATATGCAAACACACGAAGGAATACAGCCAACAAGTTTCTCCTCAAAATAAATGACGAAAATGCGAAACGTGCCTAAAATAATTTTCCTAAATCCGCCACAGTAAAAAAATCTTTGTATGAAAAATTTCTTTCCTAAAAGAACGTGTTTCTTCAAGTCTAATGAATCTGTATATAACTGGAGTTGCAACTTATTTGTTTGTTAAATTTTAATCGAGATTGTATTCTTAATAAAAACACTAATCCCATTGTATACATACGTTTTTCTCTATAAACTAAAAATTAAATAATGTAGTAGAGTAATTTCACCCAGTAGACCGGTTTTTTCCTTGTTTGGAACTTGGACAAGACTGTTAATTTAAACGCTGAGCCATCCACGTCAGGTTGGCTCATTGGGTCCAGCACTGTCCGCGACTATTTCTGGGCAGTACTTCATAAGTTCCCAATAAGAAAAAAGCCGGTCTACTTGATGAAGTGCGTTTTACCGCAGTTTAAAATTCGAAGTTAATATCAAGTCTTCATATAATGATCGCAACCTGGATTTAAATCTTGTTTATCGTTGCTTTCACAAACTATTTTTTTAATAGTTTAACTTAGTATGCATTATCTAAACATGTTTATTTTTCTAAATATTTTCATAAGTTCTCATTAAAATGATTAAAGTAATGTTTTCGCAAACTTTTGGAAATTTATCAGTTAAAAGAATTTATAGAATTGTTATCAAATGTTAAAATCTTGCTGATCCAAATCAGGTTTATCCTTATCTATTAATGCATATACATTCACTTAATATTATCAAGGTTGCGGTCTTGATGTAAAAACCTGATCCATTAATTACTTACATATGTCAGTATAAACTGAGAATTGTATAGTGTAGAAAAGGCAATTCATCCAGTAGACCGGTTTCGTCCTTATTGGGAACTCATCAAGTACTGGCCAGAATTTGCCGCAGACAGGGCTCGAATCTGGACACGTCTGCTTCGGAATCTGGTTCTCTAACACCTTTCAAGCTTGTTAAGTTTAGAAGATTATTTAATAACTATAATTCATCTAAAGGCGAAATGGGATGTTGGCAAATTGTGATGAAATCGCTAAGCTGCAGACTGTTTCTTTACTGATGATATGGTAGCAGATTTCTGAAAGTTTCTCCAACAAGTCAGTTCATCGAGTGCAATTCAATAATCCCAGTTTTTTCCATTCATTCTAAATGTGCGTCGAAGAGTTAATGTACACCAGATATAACTATGAATTTTATCGAAATTATTATAATCAAGTTTGCGATTTTGATATAAGAATCTGACCCATTAATTAATTGCATATATCAATATAAACTAAGAATTTTATATTGTAGACAAGGCAATTCATCCAGTAGACCGGTTTCGTCCTTATTGGGAACTCATCATGTACTGGCCAGATTTTGCCAGCCCTGTCCGCGGCAAATTCTGACTTTGAATGAAGTTTGTTTCACTATTGCATGCTTACACATTAATATACGAGATTGCACCATCCTATTTGCCGACATGCCTCACTAAAATATGTAGTGGGTAAAGGATGAAATACTGGCTCCTACTTATGAATCGTCAGTAAGCACAGGTGCGCAGGGTGGCTCAATGTTTAGAGGACCAGATTCCGAAGGAGACGTACCCAGGTTCGAGCCCTCTCCGCGGCAAATTCTGGCCAGTACATGATAAGTTCCCAATAGGGACGATTCCGGTTTACTGGATGAATTGCATTTTCCACAGTATACAATTCCTAATTTATACTGACATATGCAAGTAATTAATGGGTCAGGTGCTTATATCGAGGAGGAATAATGACAGTATCCAGAATGACCTGTTCAAAACTTAGTCGATTGAGTATAACAGTATACGATATTATTTGGCCACTACTGGTGTAGTGCAATTAAAAACGATTAACTTTCACAAAAAAATTTCAAGCTTAGCATGTGCTTTAAGATATCTTAAATTTATATGATTAACTGAAATATGAATAAAATTCCTTCACGAGTGACTAAATTAACTTGGCAAATTAGATTGTTACAGGCATCAGTGATTAACATACTCTCATTAATGTTTGCAGCGTAACGTCTTTTGTCACAATGTAAAACTTAAACAATTATAAGTCAGCATGAACATACGCTTTTCCTGCTTAGTGAAATGTCATCAGATAAAAGCCGACACCTCACACATTAAAACATACGAATTTTTTACCAGGCTTTCTTCTGCAACTTGAATGTTTGCCAATAACAATTGGTTGTGTGTAATTGCTATAGAAACACAAGAATTGGTTAATAGTTCTAAATAAGAGGGTTACTTGTGCGTTCTTTTATTCTGCTTTCTATTTTACCCATTTTGTGACGATTGAACGTTCTATGATGATGATAATTAGAACAAATGGTGGAAACGTTGTAACATTAAAATTGAAAGAAAAAGTATTTAATATCCAAGGAAGGTGTGCTGCTGGATCCTTCAAGTAAAATCGTCACTCGTTTGTCTTTTTCGACATCAATTTTTTATCCCATAATACCATTAGCAGCAACATATTATTCCGGTATTGTGATAACTGACAACTAATTATTCGCAAACAATATTTAGCTAAGTCGTGTATAATGTAAAGGGAAAACGAAGAAGAGAAGGCGACGGCGCTAAATAATAGAAAATTCACGTGATTTTTATCCTCTGAGGTAATAATTTGTGACCTCAAATCACAGTATTTTCAAATGCTAGATATTCGACTAAAATTTGACAATTAATTTATTCAGATATGCGAAGTAGAATAAGTCGAGTCTACAAGTTGTACAACAAGTTGTATAACAATAATGTTGCACAGATTGTTAAACATAGCGATTGTAGTTCATTAGAAATTGTAATGAGATAACACATTGCACATTCTTCAAGAAGTAAAACTATTCTTATAGCCAATAGCTAAAATAAAAAATTATTGGCTGTGAAGCAAATTTAAATATTTGCAAACAGGATTTCGCCTTTTGGCTCTTCTTTCATTTGAAATGGATAAAATCTCACTTTTTGTGATAAAACATTAAAGGATTATATACCGGTGATTTTCGATGATTTATACAAGCTTTCGAGTATGTTAAATGCCCAACATTAATTTCCCGACAGTGATAATCCTTCCTGATGGTTGCTATTATCATTTATATTAGTTTATGCATCATTAATTTATAAGTAAAAGAAGATTATTTTTAAAAACTAGAATATATTTATTACGGAATTAATTTTTTCACATATCTATATACCTCGTTTTGTTTTGGCAATGATGTATATTAGAATTCATACTTTTATAGCACTTTTTCACAAATAGAACAAATAATATTATTCTTCAAATCAAGTGTACCAGCTTAAAGGAAACACCAATCCCATTGTATCTAACCACTCGTCGAAAAACATAGCAAAGCAAACCGCCAGTCGCAGGCACTGACGCGTTTCGACCTTCCATGATCATCATCAAAATACGACGGCAAACTGAAGGCGAGGATCAAACCGCATTTCATATATATATATATATATAGAAAGCAAACTTGGATATGCGGCTCTCACTTCTAGTAGTCTCTCATACGTTGTAGTTGACTGGAAATGTCGACTGCACGATTTCTGTACAATCACGAACATTGAAATTTTGCAGCTTTTGCCACATATATAAATAGATAATACAATTAAACAATCAATGACAACGCGGGTGGTGGCAACAATTCTTCAAATCATGTTTGCGTGCTTTAAGTAAACGCGACGCATCAATGCGTGCGAGTGGCAACAGTTTTTCTATGTTGTTCGACAGCTGGTTAAATACAATGCGATTGGTACATTTTACAAACTCGCGAACTTGAGTGGAATAATTTTACCACAATCCGCGCAACCATTTACTGTTTAAATTACAATATTGAAATCTTTTACCGCACTTTAAAGCAATTATTTACTGAGATGTATGACACAAATGATAAATACTATGTTGCATTTTATTGCCTAAAATTTCTTACCTGACACAAATTTTGCAGTAATAGCAAACGAAATACTTAGAACGATATAGACTTATACAAATGTACAGCAAATGTATGCATTTGAATAATATCATGCAGTTCTTTAAAACTTTAATGACTTATTTAAAATTTGAAAATTTCACGGGAGAATATTTTTGCCATAAATAAATTTACTTGAAATAATGAGTAAATGATTAAGATATTGACCTGCAAATAATCTAGATGCTAAACCAATAGTTTTCAAACGTATGTCTACTTTTATTACTAGATGGTAAAGTACGCAATTCGTTACCAAACGCTTGGTAAAAAATTACCCAATAGCATTTTTCTTGCAAAATATACATCAGAGAAATTATTATAAGAAACACTATATGAAAATTTATAAACATTTTAGAACTCTGTTCCGAAATACGGGTTGTATATTCCAAATATAGACTGTCTACTTGAAAAGGTCTGTGTGTCTGCATAGATAAAATATATTTTTTTAAATATTCGTCTAAATCGACAACTATAGCAAATTTAAAAATTACAGAGCCGTGCCCAAAATCGACAAAACCTTTCTATCAGAAGAATTTAATTTTTTGCCTTGTGTTACTTTGTGTTTATTTTATTGTTTATGTTACTACGCCCTATCATATGAAAAATTATCCGACAAATTATGAAATATTAAGGCTAATCTGTTGAAGCTTCAGATTGAGTGCAGTTCCTACACAGAGAAGGCAGATTAAAGGATAATGATAAGCTAAATGAAAATATGTCTGAATTTGTCACCTTTAAAGATGTTTCGAGCGAATGACACCGTCTCCACCTCTGGTAGTATAAACTATGATTACAATTTTCTAAATTACATGCAAGGACGACTCCACCTCCATAGGTGAACTAAATTTTATTTCATACAATATTAAGTTTACATAAATTATATAATTATTTAATTCCTGGTATAATTTTTAACATAAGAATTTCGATTTTATTTATATCTTGCGTTTCCGACACATTAAAATCAAATCCGTATATTGTATGAATTCTTATGCGTTTTTCAATCTTATGCTAATTTGTTTGCCCTCTCCTCTGAAGGACACACATATGTACAGATTTCATCTTTACTTCCAAACTCAGCTTTCTTATTTTGCATTAAAAGTCCAACGCAATAACGAAGAGGCAGTGATATTAAATTACGGAGCATATATATGTACAACAGTTTGTAAATCTAGTTTAAAAAATTTTTGGCTCAAATAAAATTTTTTGACAACAATGATGCATCCTTGAAAAAGGAAAAAGAAACGAATATAATTTTTTTTAAATCATGTGACTCCAAATATTTGATCGACAGCCTTGCCAACTATTTACGTGCATCTTTAGAAAAACAATTATATGATAAATTAAAAATGAGCGGGAGACTTAAACATATTAGAGAAAACTTCGGCTAAAGTTAAAGATCGAAATAATATAAATGATCTTTATACATATTGTATGAGACACGGGTGGCGCCATGGATAATTTCCCAGATTTTGAAGGGACTACACCCAGATTTGATTACCGGTCGCTATAATTTTGGAAAATGCTTATGAGTACAAATTAGGGATATATTAGGATACTTTATGAGTTTTTAGATTTTACTATTACATATATATATATATATATATATATATATATATATATATATATATATATATATTATAAAATATACTTTAATTCAATATATTCATATGTAATTAAAATATTTTATATGAAAATATCTAAGTGAATAATTGAGAATGTTTGGTCAGAAAATACTTGGAAATGCATTTAATCGCAAAAAATGCTAAAATGTTCATTTCATTGTGCAACTGACTATTACTCTATTTTTTAATTCGCATTGCAAACACAGGCATGAGTCGTGTCGTTTGTTTTATTAAAGTAACCGTTAAATTGGGAGATTTCGTGGTTTGGTGTCGTGTAAGTAAGACGCGCCTGTGACATTGTTATTCATCCACGAATTAACGTTTTTGTAGCAAGTTTTTCCCTTCTTTAATTTGTCATATAAAAGAGTGCTGCCTGTCCTAGGTTTTTTGTTATTTCAAACATTTCTCCATTTGTGCAGGATTTCAAGATTTTTAACATCGCCGGTCATTGCCATAGGAATATTGGCAAACATTCTAATTGTACAAGTTAGTTAAAACATTAGAAAAATAATAATAATGATTGTAAAATAAATTCTGCATCAATTTATTATTATCCTGATTAAACAATTGATAGTGATTCTGCTTATACTATGAGTAATAAAGCACGGCTAATCAATGATAGAATATTAATAGTTTTTGTCATTCTTAGTCATTTTAATACAATAAAAAGTGTGTGGAACATGTATTGTATCATAGAGTATGCATATCGTTTGATATAAATTGCTTTTCAAAGTTTAAGAAAAAAATGAATATAAATGGAATTTACCCACAGGTATCATTAGATCTGATGACTACTGCTTAATATTCGTTCGAATTTTGTCAGATACAGACAAATAAAATACAAATTGACTATGCTATATATCGCTTACTGCTTTTAAAGGTCAGTTTGAAGCTGGTTGAACGAAATATTTATCTGACTATTATCTGTTGACTATGTGAACAACAGAATGTAAACACCAATCCTATTGTATTTAACCAAATAGCTAAGCCACCGCCAGATATGTTAATCGACGACCGGTTAAATACAATGAGATTGATTTGTTCTTCAAGCTCGCAAACTTGATTTAAAGAATTGTTGCCACCACTCGTACAATCATTGATTGTTTAATTGTATTAACAACAGGATGGGCCTGAAATCGTTAACAAATTCCACTAAAACTTTTACACAATGCAAAATCCTAATTTAAAACATAGGATTCAAGCATGTTTACTGTCACATTTTATTTTACACTGAACTTAGGCCATTAAATCGCACAACGTGTATAGTTATGACCTCGTGAACCAAATTCGCATACAGAAAGTGAACCAGTTAAATGCCCGTGATCACGTTTGTTCATAAACCAAACTTTTTGTTAATTAAGGTATCACTAACAATTCTATCTAAAAAAATTATGTTTAAAGCAAAATCTGTGGTCTATAAAATGGATTACGTGTAATATTTAGCATCTTAAGCCATTATGAAAGTTATAGCATTTTTCCAATTGGCAAAGTGATAGGACATTTTTCTATGTATAAGACAAATCTGTTAACTAGCTCATGTCGAATATCAAAAAGGACAATTTCTAAATATTTTAGAAAAACAAACCAAATCGAATATTGCTTGTGGGTAGAACAGCAAATAAAAAGAGGCATCCCATCATTATTTATACAGAAAATTGAATTGTGTCTAAACATTCATACAAAAAAATTTCCTGTTCTAATATTTTAAATGGCTGTACCTGTATTATTTTAGAACACCTTTCGGCTTTTGAGTAATTTATGTTTCTAATAAACTATGTTTATAGTTCATACCTGTGTGAAATGTTGTACGATGTAAGTATAATATTTGCGATTTCATTTAAATCACCTACTTAATTTACAATACTGTTTCATTCCGGTAATTGATCAAATGCTTAAACGGATAATGTCAGAATTTGGAAAAATTTCACAAAACAGTTTTTGTTCCAAATAAAGGCGAAAGCAGAAAAGTTGAACTCAATAGTTTATTGCGAATAATTTATTAATTTAAATCAATCTTTGTCGAAATAAATTATTAAATTAAAAAAAAACTGAAAGAAATTATACACTACAATCAACGCCTATTGCATCATATGAATTTGTTCATCGTGAGATTAACAAAGAATAATAATTACTTTAATGTTATCCAATTACGTTATGATCAATTTACTTTCTTATAATCCGGTGCGGCTTACGTGTGAATAAAGACACTTCCATAAATTGAGAACCTCATATACAGCCTAAAATTACTGTCCGAAAAATGCGATACTTGCAAGTAGTAGCAAATGCCTTATCTAAATAAAAGTTAAGAATATAATTTAAAATGTATATTTATATGGTCGAAGCAGCCATTTTAATTCCAACTTATCCGGGACCGTTTATCATAACTCTTGAACGTTTGATTATAACGCGTTTCTGTCAGGTATATTGACAAAATACCAATAAATGGCAACAAATCATTATATAGACTTTTTTCGTGATGCATTTTTCTAGCTTAAAATGCATAATGCTTATAATAATTTAAATTTAATTCATTGAAAATATTTTAAACCAACTAATGTTGGCCATTTTTAAGTAAAGAATCTAGAATAATTCTAATTATGATATATAATATGAAAAAATCTGACACTGGGTTATTAAATAAATAGCCTGACATATTGGCGTAGACGGTAATCGATAAAAAAGTCAATCTACTAAATCAACAAGGCCTACATATTTAAAGTGTCCAAATAGCAAGCCACAGAAAATTCCTCGCATAATAATTCCGTTACTCGTGTATTTTTAAATGAATGCAATATTCTGAGCTTTTCATCATAAGCGGTTCTATGCTCATTCATTCCGATGTTGAGCTCGAAAAATCGAGCTCCAAACGCCAAAAGAAAAACAATGAAAAGCTTAAAATTACAGCATTATTAGATTTATCATAATGTAGTTTGTTAAAAACAAATTTCGTCGTGTTAATAAGATATAAAAGCCAAATAACAAATAAAATAAATTTCTATTTTTTTTATCGATGTCTGTCTAATAAATTTGATTACTCCCAAGAGAAGATATGATTTTGCTGACGGTACGTAAATTGAAAGAAATGGAAAGCTACATCGAGCAAATGTTAAATAATACCATTAATTTCTATGTTAGGCAGGTTTAATTAGATTATTTTCATTTCTAGTTTGATTAATTGAAATTCGTTTTCAAAAAACATGAGCAAATTTTATCGTTTGTATTTCTACCTTGAATAACACAAGCTAAATTTTATTTAAAACCTGAGCTTCTTGATTAAAATGCTGTTTTGTTTGTCTTGACCAACGCAAATGTTTTAAAAAATATTTGCTTATTTAAGACGGTTTACTTGAAATTGCTATTACATTTCATATTCTTGTAGTTGAAAAACCATCAAATTTCATTCGATATTGCAATTGCAATGCACTCAGTAATATACATCTTCATACTAGTTATTGCCAGCAAGCAAGGGGTGGATACCATTACGAATATCACATTTCTAAAAGGCCACATCATTTTGATCGGCACAATAACAGGTCTTCAGCAACTGAACAAAATTTGACGGTTTGGCATATGTTAAATTAAATCTATGCGTTTTAATAAATGGCACAGCGAAAGTTATATTGATGCAAGTATTGAACGGAAATTTTATTCGAATAATGTTCAATATTTTCAAATTAAATACTGCACAAACGTCAAATTTTATAAAGATCCTTGTAGTAGTGAATACAGTGGTACCTCGAGATACGAGTTTAATTCGTTACAGAACCGAGCTCGTTAGTCAATCGGTTCATGCCTCAAACGAATTTATCCAAATTAAAATCATTGAATTCGATTTAATCCGTTCGGGACCTATGAAAAATTCCCAACCCATTTTAAATTATGAATAAAGATGTGTTTTTAAATAAGAAACAAACATTTATAATTAACAAATACATAAAATATGAAATAAAGAACTAAACGAGTTGTTTAGTAAGATAGTGCTGCTTTGGAGACAGACGAGTGCGGCTAACGAAGGTGAACGACAAGAAGGACTGAGGGGGGAAGGGATGAGGGCACCCTAGACACGTACTTAAACGACGCTTTTTTAGAACGTAAAACTATTTTCGTAACTTTTCTTCCCAAAATATGCCCGTTTCATCGCAGTTGAACACCTGTTGTGGGATGTAGCCTTCCTTTGCAACAAGCGCAGCAAAAATTTGGATGTGCGTATCGGCTGCTTTAACGTCCGCACTCGCATCTTCGCCATGCCTCACCACTGAATGTATGCCAGTTCTCTTCTTAAAATTATCAACCCAGCCATGGCCTGTCTTAAACACTTCTTCTGATGCCTCTTTAGAAATTGATGCTTCTTTCTTCACTAAGTTGGCATAAATACTCCGTGCCTTCTCGCATATTACCGTCTCAGTCGGTGCATCTCCTGCCAACTCCTTCTCTTTCACCCACACGAGCAGAAGCTTCTCCATTTCCTCGTAGATATTTGTCCTTAATTAAGAAATAATTGTGGCTCCTTTTGCAGGTGTATCACTCTTGATGGCATCCTTCTGCTTCAATAAATTACAAATTGTCGATGTACTATGGTCATAGATCTTTGCGTGTTCAATCACTCGTACGCCACGCTTATGTTTTTCTATTATTCCTTGCTTTAGTTCTATCGACATCATGCTCTTCTTCCTGTCACCGTTGTCCTTAGCGCTCACTTTCTTCGGTCCCATGATAACACATAAAATAGATTAGTAATCACGAAAAATAAAGCAAAAAAGAGTTCAGCGCACAAGATACACTTTGATTCAAGCGGTTAACACGTGCGAGTGAGCGAGAAATTTTCTCGGATGATGCTCAACCCTGCGCGCCACCTAGCGGGATGCCCCGGAAACACGGCTCGTATCTCGGATTTGAGCTCGTATCTTGAACGAAAATATGGCCCGAGCTCTGGCTCGTATCTCAAAAAACTCGTATGTTGGTCTGCTCGCATCTCGAGGTACCACTGTATTTCATTATGGATAGATCATTAATTTTCTTGTTCATTCACCATTATTAGTTATAAAACGAATAACCAGTCGTAGCATTTAATATATTGAGACTCATATAGCAGGACTAAATTAGATGCAAGTTATTTTGGTAGTTAAGAAACATCTTTTAAGTAGGTTACACAAATTGTACAAACAAAATTGCTAATACCTTAATTTATGAATAAATATGCCATAAAGTTTAGAAACTGTTTATCCATTTGTGAATTAAAATATATAACTTTTAATTTCGATGTCTACCTTACATGTTAGATTTATGTTAAGTATGTTTTCATGTTTACATTTTCTTTATATTTTTAAATACTTTGATTGATATTTAATAATTGTTGGACAAACTTCTATTAGATTGGATGGTGACTCAAAATGAGTGGGAAATTGTTCTTGTGTTTAATAACAATTTATGACAAAAACTATATAAATTAGCGGCTTAATATTAATCTAAAAATTACCTGATCTCTTTATTTAATCTTGATTGAAAATAAATAAAATTTAGGCATATATCTAATTGGAAATGTGTACCTATAAAATTAAAAGTTCATACATTACGCGAAATCTAAATAAATATCAAACTAATTTTGTTTTTAATCAATACACGTGTTAATTATCTCAATAGGTTCCAAACCCATTATATATTTGGTCACATTATAATTAACAAAATAGATTCCATTTCTATCACGCCCGTGAATTAAAGTAAATCTGTTAAAAATATAAGTAGATTTAACGCAGGTTTTTTTCTCTTACAATTTGACTTCACGAAATATGCCCTCTAAAAAAGATTGTTTATATGTGTATGAATGTATGTGTAAGTATAATTTCTGGATTTAAATAAATATCTAAATAAAACTAAATAGAAATATATTTTTTTTGTTTACTTATTTATTTATTCATTTAAATTCTGAAATTATAATTATATATACAAATATAATATCAGAATTTAAATATATATATATATATATATATATATATATATATATATATATATATATATTAATTTGTCAGTATAGACTAAGCATTGCATGATGTAGAAAATGCAAAGGTACTAGCAGATTGGTTTCAACATTATAGAGAACTATTCGCGTAATATTCAAATATTTTGTCGCAGACGGAGCTCGAATTGGGGCACACTTGCTTAAGGGCAATGACTCCATTCACTGTGCCACACAGCCGCACTATTCGCAAAATTTTCAGTTATGTACAAACTTATATTTTTTACCCTGTGTGGCATCACTTTAGATTTAATATTGCACACTAGCAAACCATAACTTCTCACAATAGAACGAACACTGCGTTTTCTGATTAATATTTATTGATTTAAAAGTTTTAAAATTTAAAAACTACTGATTTCCGGGGGGTGATTACAATTAGTCAAATCAACTTTCGAGTTCAACTTCCGGGATGTTATGGATCAATTTAAGACTCGCAATTTCAACAAGAAATTAACTGGGGCTATGTTAGCAGAAATTCATCAGGGTACCTAAATACTTAGATTTTCTAATTTCCCGTTTAATATATTTTTCATAGGCTTATTTATGATTTCATGTCCTTTTTCTTTTGCAATTATCAAGCTGTCCAACGTGAATTAATAATTTATCTGTTCTTAAAGCCGTCTTTCTGCATGGCATTTTTGTTACTGTTATATATTCTAAAATACTATTTTCAAACAATGTGATTCTTTGAGATGAAATACGCATAACATCATACTTGTTAACGTACGGCGAATTTATTTATTTTTACGACGGAATAAAATAAGCAATTAGTGCTTAATTCCATTTTACGACTTTGATTTATATCTAAGTTCTTGGATATGCAGACTGAGAACGAATAAATCATAGTGACTACGGAGAATTATGTTTTTTATTATTAAATGATAAATATGTGCTAAGCTCAGATATCCTTAAATGCAAACCATTTCTCTTATACAGCAATATTAATGCAGATTTACATATTCGAATAGTAGATTGAATCGTACTGTTGTCCAACATTCTTCACCCAAATATAAAATGGGTATAGAGCGTAATACCGACTCCCACTGATGAGTCGCCAATATACACGAAACAAATGTGCACGAGATTATACGTTCCGTTCATGCTGGCTTCGGTTTATCCTTCTGATCAAATTTGAAATATATTTTTTACTAGGTGCGCAACACATAATGCACGACGGCCTATAAATTAGTTCTTCGCAAAAAATCAGCTTCTAACTATTATAAATTCCTCTTGTAAATTGTTACGTTTTTCGTTCATTTTGTTTACATTTAGCTGATTTAGAAACGGTCACATTCACAGAACTTAAAAAAGGGACATATTCAGGTCTTGAGAACATGGATTACTCGCTGTCAAGACCTTTGCGTTCCTGTTTTTATTCAAACACGTCAAAACCTCAAGGTGAACATTTTTTTACGAAAACTGAACGAATAACTTGGATAATTAAATACTGGATAAGTTGTATTTAGATGAAACTAATGCCTGTAATTTTAAAAGGCTGCTTCACTTGTAAATAAAAATTACTTATTTTACCCAAGGTTAAAATTGACAAATATAATAATTGATGGCACTCTTAGGTCGGTAAAATCTTGAATTTTCGTCATTTTCAGGTGATGTAATTTTTGGTCTCAATTGATGGGTTCTTACTTGTCCCTTCTTTTTGAACTATTTTTTACTAGGTGCACAACACCTAATATATAATCAATTGATAGTAATAATAAAATTTATATAAACAATAGTAATAATAAAACGCTCAGTAGTAAAAATAGTAGTGGTAGTAGCAGTATTAGTAATATTAGTAGTAGTATTAATACTGGTGGTATTAGTAGCAACATTGTTAGTAGTAATGGTATTACTGGTAAGGAACATTGTAACAGCATTAAGAGAACTAATAGTAGAAGCAATAAAAGTGATATGTATATTAATAATAATAATCGCAAAAAATGATGATAAAATTATTAATATTAGTAGGAATAGCATTAATATTAGTTTTAGAAGTCGTAGCAGTAGTAGTAGTATTAGTAGTAGTAGTTTTAGTCTTAGTAGTAGCAGTGGTGTTAGTGTTGGTGTTTTTAGTAGTGGTAGTATTAAAACAAGTTTTAGTAATAGTATTGCTAGTAGTAGTAGTTGTAGTGGTATTAGTAGTCTTTTTCGTAGTATTATTATCCATATATACCAAAATATTAATATAAAGAGAATTATTTGTTCATGTAAAACGATCTACGTGAGTCAAAATGCAATTTAATGTAATATTAGGGAACTGCCAACGGCAACTTCAATCACGTTATATGTGGTTATTTTCTAGTGTTAACTCGATTTGAAAATTCTGGCAACGGAAGATAATGCAATATTTTAAATGAAAAATATCACGTAAATGCCTGTAGAATCCGTCAACAGTATGGATTCAGAAGAGTTTTCAAAATATTGTAGTGTTTTTATATTTTAACTGAATAAAATCGTTTATGTTGGAACAAAACTTGACGTTAGACATTAGATCAACATTCTGCGCAGTGATTCATTAGCAACGCAATTAATCAAATATACGCGAAGTCGCATACTGTTTCATATAACTATCTATTATGAGTAAAATGTATTCATCCTTATGCTTTTTTGTGGCTAATGTTTATTTGTCAACATAAACATATTTAGAATTAAACACCAATCCCATTGAATTTATCCAGTCGTCGAACAACATAACAAAACTACCGCCAGCTGCAACGCACTGACGCGTTTCGACCTTCCATGATCATCATCAGAGTACGACGGCAAACTGACTATCGAGGATTAAACCGCATTGAATATATATGGAAATCAAATTTAGATATGCGGCTCTCACCTCTAGCAGTCTCGCATGCATTGAACTTGACTGGAAATGTCGGCTGCACAATTTCTATGCAGCCACGAACATTAACTGTTTGCAGCTTTCGCCACATATACATATATAGGCAATACAATTTAAACAATAATTGATTGCGCGGGTGGTGGTAACAATTCTTTAAATCAAGTTTGCGTGCTTGAGTTAAACACCAATCCCATTGTATTTAACCAGTCGTCGAACAACATAACAAAACTACCGCCAGCTGCAACGCACTGGCGCGTTTCGACCTTCCATGATCATCATCAGAGTACGACGGCAAACTGACTATCGAGGATCAAACCGCATTGAATATATATGGAAATCAAATTTAGATATGCGGCTCTCACCTCTAGCAGTCTCGCATACATTGAACTTGACTGGAAATGTCGGCTGCACAATTTCTATGCAGTCACGAACATTAACTGTTTGTAGCTTTCGCCACATATACATATATAGGCAATACAATTTAAACAATAATTGATTGCGCGGGTGGTGGTAACAATTCTTTAAATCACGTTTGCGAGCTTGAAGTAAACACCAATCCCGTTGTATTTAACCGCCAGCTGCAACACACTGACGCGTTTCGACCTTCCATGATCATTATCAGAGTACGACGGCAAACTGACTATCGAGGATCAAACCGCATTGCAGCTGGCGGTAGTTTTGTTATGTTGTTCGACGACTGGTTAAATACAATGGGATTGGTGTTTACTTCAAGCTCGCAAACTTGATTTAAAGAATTGTTACCACCACCCGCGCAATCAATTATTGTTTAAATTTTATTGCCTATATATGTATATGTGGCGAAAGCTGCAAACAGTTAATGTTCGTGACTGCATAGAAATTGTGCAGCCGACATTTCCAGTCAAGTTCAATTTATGCGAGACTGCTAGAGGTGAGAGCCGCATATCTAAATTTGATTTTCATATATATTCAATGCGGTTTGATCCTCGATAGTCAGTTTGCCGTCGTACTCTGATGATGATCATGGAAGGTCGAAACGCGTCATTTCGTTGCGGCTGGCGGTAGTTTTGTTATGTTGTTCGACGACTGGTTAAATACAATAGGATTGGTATTTACTTCAAGCTCGCAAACTTGATTTAAAGAATTGTTACCACCACCCTCGCAATCAATTATTCTTTAAATTTAATTTAGAATTATGCTAAACCATATTCAAATAGAGCAGATCCTATCAAATAAGAACTGGCGGTAGTTTCATTCTTATTAGTCTACTCAATAATGGCATTGGCGTTTATCTGATATCACAAGATAAATGGTTTCAATAGCTGTTTTTTCCACCTGTTCAATAGGTGCCTGCTTACACTGTTCGATAATCGATAAATACTTCGTAATCAAAATCAGTTTATTTCATAATAAAATTTGTATTCATGGAGTATAGAGCATGAACTGTTTTTCTGAGCAGAATACAATATATAGATTCATTATTTTTCGTCACATATTACCCACAATTTGGTGCCTGTCAGAATTCCAGTGTGTTATTTCCGACGCTAGTTATGAAACAGAATCATAACGTGGAAACATGATAATATTATTATAAGTATTACGATATGTAGTAAATAATATTTGTTTTTATGTTATTTCATAAATCGGTAGGAAGAAGACAAATTAACTGAACAGGTAGAAGTTAATTTAAATGTGAATAATTTTACTAAATCATTCCAAAATATTCAGATGCAAAAAAATGGATTAATCGTTAAGTATGCATGGTAATGAAACAATAAATGATTGTTGAAATATTATTATTATTATTATTATTATTATTATTATTATTATTATTATTATTATTATTATGTTGTATTATTATTATTAGAATCATTTGTGTTTATGGCTGGGTTCTGGGGTGGTATTAGAATTAAATGTAATAGTTGATGTGTTTCGTTTACTTGTATTTTGAGATCTTGTTATACGTGTGTATGAGCCAGTTGCTCATCCACGCTTAGCATATAGTCTGTTTGAAAAAAATTTTGAATTCAGTTTGCGCACCTAGTAACAAATTAGTTAAAATATGACCAGAAGGATAAACAAAATTTCAGTATAATCAGTATAATCTCATGTTCGCATTCTTTACGTGCTTACTGGCGAATCATTAGTAGGCGCCAGTATTTCGCCCTTTAACCACAATATGTTTACCTGAGAGACGTGTGACAGTTGGATGGTACCGACTCGGCAACCATAGTGTTGATATCAGGTAATTTACAAGCTCGGTATATATATATATATATATATATATATATATATATATATATATATATATATATATATATATATATTATATATATAATTTGGCTTTGAAGTCGCTTTGTCAAAGAAATTATATGAAGTTAACTACACTACTGCAGGTTAAACACATTGCTATTAAATACTGCATCGTCAAATTGCCCCACGTTCCTCACACAAATATATAATGTGTATAAGGCCTAATAGTGTCTCATATTGATGAGTCGATTATAAGCACGAAAAGAATGCGCACATGGGATTATACTTTCCGTACATGCTGAATTTGGACATATTTGAACTTATTTGTTACTAAATGTCCAACACCTAATTCTTAATTAATTTACGCATTTCGTTCTCGTGCACATGTTTCTGCTTATTCTGCCTTGTTTATTTTTGCGTACTTGTTAACAACCACACTGATTTTAGATATTTGGAAACCCTTAAATGTACCCATCTATGCTTATTATTCAGCCAAGTTTTCGTTCATTAATATTATATTTGGTGACGTCGGTACATACCGGATTTGCTATACCTTCTGATTATGCGTAATACTTCTCATTCTTCGTATTATTTCTACTATTTCATAATAGGACAATATTTCATAGCGTTCAGAGAGCAGGAGTGATCACCTGTATTTTTTTATATACAAAACGTGAAAAATGTCGCCAATTTTTTCCGACCTTGCTTTTAGAATAGTTGTATTATCAGATGTGTTAACTCGTTGCCCTATTAAATTACATAATCAGGAGTTTTTGATTAAACTGATAATGTCATTCATCTTTTAATTAAAATTTGAGGCACGTGTTGAATGATTTTTTAAACAGCCGCATCTTAATACATGCGGTGTACGAGCTCCCGCACGCATATGTTCCATTATAAAAAAATGTTTGAAAAAATGTAGACAATTCATCATTATTGTCCGAAATCATACTACTTTGTGGTGTATACCTGAAACTTTTTAGTGTGTTACTGATGCGTTTTACACTTCCAACCAAAAAACAGGCAAGTAGAGCTGTTCGAAAACGTAGGCTCAGGTAGACTTTTCCAATATTAACTTCTGTTACGAGCAGCATCAATAAATGATTCGAGGGAATATTCAATATTTCAATACTTTCGATTTAACGCCGTTTTACCGGTGTAGTTGAATGTCTAGATCAGATGTTTATTCTCTTTTTTTTCCACCAATTGAAAGCTACTATTTAGATCGGGTTTATTTGTCTAATCTAGGATTTTCCTATCCACGATATCTCTTGGAACAAAGAAAATAGGCCAGATTCCGAAGCAAGCATGCCCACGTTCGAGCCCTGTCCATAGCCAATTCTGGCTAGTACGTGATGATTTCTCAATAACGACGAAACCGCTCTACTGGATGAATTGCCATTTCCTCATCATACAATTATTAATTTAAACTGGCAAATGTATGCACTTAATGGTTCAGGTGTTTATATCAACATTGCAACCTTGATTATAGTAATTACCTACGTTACCTTATCCAGTGGACCCGTTATATCATTGATGGAAACTCGTCAACTGCTGATCAGCATTTGCAGCAGACAGAATTGGAGCCGGTTACTATTAGCGTTGTAAATTGTAAATATAACCAAAAAACCAAATGCTCTGTATATTATGCGCACTTATACGTCATATACCTGAAAAAGTTTATCGTTAACCTTCTCCTCAAGTGATATATATTTTAAATCATATAAAATCATATATTTCAAGTAGCTACCAACATCATACATTACCCAACAGACATCATGACGCGTGAGGAGGTTATATTCATCGGAATTCTAATGATGCGATTGTAATTATATGTCTGATGTATGCATAAAGTTCAGATTGCATCAGATAGCAAAGACCAGTCATCCAGTAGAACGGATACGCGCCGAAATGGAAATATTTCATGTATTTTTAAATTTGAATGTCTTAGCATTTGCAGCATGGATGGCTCAGCGAATCGAGTTCGCGACACAGAAGCTAATGTGCCACGGTTCGAGTCCCGTGCACGGCAATTTTCAAACAGTTATTCACGGACTTCTTATTAGAAGGCATTGTGTTTACAGGATAAAAGCTTTAGTTACCTGATTCAGTGTTTACTATTACTAATAATATATATATATATATATATATATATATATATATATATATATATATATATACATATATATATATATATCCCTTTCTAGTGTTTAAACAAGTTCACTTTCAAATAATTGTGAATAAATGCGTCTGGATTTGTAGGAAATTTGTCCCAGGGACCTGAACAACTTTCCTACCAATCGAAATTTCCTACAAACCCAGACGCCTATATATATATATATATATATATATATGTATATATACATATAGGTAGAAT
The DNA here is from genome assembly GCA_029291075.1 of Eudiplozoon nipponicum. NCBI lineage: Eukaryota > Metazoa > Platyhelminthes > Monogenea > Mazocraeidea > Diplozoidae > Eudiplozoon > Eudiplozoon nipponicum. The sequence continues at coordinate 43,916 of JAQBSW010000386.1, forward strand.
TAGTACATTGTTCTCCTATAGGCATATTGTGGCCTAGTTTTTATAAAATATTTAATCAGTAATATTATAGTCATCCAAGGTTCGTTTATGCAATAATGATTCCACCATAGACTACAGCGGAAATAAGAGAAAAACACACGAATTTAGTCTTGTATTTATCGCAATGTCTTTTTACTTTTATTGTTCCACTATAAATTGATCAAAAACTACAGAATTTCCATTCTCAACGGTTCATTACGCTTTATTTGATAAAACTTAGACGCAAAGCACTTCATCAAAACATTCATTATTTTATTGAAATTAAATAGAGGAATAATTGCAGTTTAGTTTTAAATGGCGAAAATTATCAAAAATTGGTTTATTCGACGACGTTTCTATTTTAAATAGGTTCATTTAATATTTGACAAAAATTGAACAATAAGCAAATCAGCAGATAAGCCAAGAACAATCTAAAGACACGCTAATCGTTCATTAATGAATAAAGCATTGTGTACTAATTAAATAGCCATTTAATGCCAGACTAAAGTTTAGCGAATTTAAGCATGGGCGAAAGCTTCATTTCAATTTTGGTAGTTCTTGATGCTCATTAATTTAAATGGCGACGGCGTCCTGAATAAACAATACATCATTAATACACGCACAGTGCTGTTTTCTTACAATGCGCACATAGCGGTAAATCTATTAAATTTATTTACCAATAGGTCGTAAGATCCTCCACAAAAATGTTTATATAAATATATAAATGTTCAATTCAATATCACGTTCTAAGGTCGCGTAATGTCTTTTTTATAATGACAGATTTGAGTGGTTAGTTCTAACATCAGTCTAAAACGATGTCATACAGAAATCTTCCAAAGGAAACGTTAACCAAATAACATTAATTATTATATAACTGAATATTGTGCATAGCTTGCGACAAGGTGATTCAGTGGTTGGACCAGGTTCATTGCCTGTCATCAGCAAATTCTGGACAGTACGCGAAGAGTTCCAAATAAGGACGAAACAGGTATACTGGATGAAGTGCATTCGCTACTTTATGCTATAGTGAGTTTATACTTAAGATGTACATATAATCAAAATCCTGCTTTGTGCTTAGATACAATGTAATTTATCTGGTGTCCGTTTAATAATTATAGATCAAGTATGAGTAGTCACATCTTAATGTATTAATAGGTTCCAAATTGGTTTCACCTGAAGGAAAGACTAACTTTAAAATACAACTTGGTATATCACTTCAAAATGTGGAAAGTGTGCGGCACGTTTTACACTCCGAACCAAATAATCCGATTTTCATATCCCGTTAGTGACAAATTCTGAACAAATATTTAAAGGCTTACAATAAGGTAAAAATTGATCTACTACCTGATACAATACTGATTTTCCTGAAGGTCCCAAACTGTTTTAAATAAATTTCTGCGGTAAATGCTGCTGGATTCTATTTATCAATTGTTTCTTAGTACGTCCAATAACATTCGCACACGTAACAGCCAACAATGCGAACCGGTGGTTTACTATCAAGCCATCAATACAAGAATGACCAGATCTTAGACATCGCTTTGCAATGCAGCGAGAGAGACATTACATGCAAACAGGCGCACACACAGACACAAACGCATACACACTTACGGATCAGCCAAAAAAAGAAATAGAAGTAAAACCGTGTCAGATTTGTTGCCACCCACATAATCAAATGAAAAATCAGAATGTACACAAATTAAATATTGTAAAGTGAAGTTTAGTATTATCGAAATAAATAGTCATTATCAGCTTTTTTTATTAAGGTGTTTTTCGTCCTAATTTAAAAAAAATATATATTTATATATAAATCATGCGATATATGCAAATTTGTGATTCATTTTAATCGAATTTTGATTTAAAGTTTGACTGACATACGTAGCTGATGAACATTTTATACATTAGATCCACACATCCTAGGATGATCTCTAAATCTATACATATGACGTCCTCTCTCAAATGGATCTTCGGGAGCATTTGTTACTGATTCCTGAGGTATAAGAGGTAATGGCGATCTATAAATTATGTTATGGTTACCATATTTTATTTCAATCCCTAATTTCATGAATGTCATAACACTCAGTGCACAAATTAATGCATATATATATATATATATATATATATATATATATATATATATATATATATATATATATACCTATATACTATATACTCTCTCTTATACTTTACTGCGGCTGACTCCTTTTGGAGGATAAGCCGGCTCCACATTTCATGGAGTTTCTTGGGAATTTGGTACCAGTGGTGTCCACTCACCACTCGATATATATATATATATAGTTACAAATTTAACTATTAATTGGATACTACATTGGAATGCAGTTACAGTAAGCGTGAAGGCCTATTTGGAACAGCATTTATACTGACACAAAATCGTTATATTATTGTTGAATTTTTAAATCTTATATTTATCTGGGAATTTCATTGGTAATTCGTTTTCTATACTTATGACAAAATATTTTACTCCATCAAAGGTATTATTCCTTTAAAAACATACCAGACATACATCAAAATTTTATATTTGATATCAACTGCTTGACCCGAATACTCTAATAGATTAATTAATTTATTGCATTTAAATTTCTATAAGATAAATATATTATTTCCTCTTTAATTCGATAAAATGAAATAATCTTTATAAACATAATATCACCATTTATCTTGCAGAATTTAATCGAAAAATTTTGTATTATTATATGTGTATATATTTTTTAAATTTATTTAAAATTTTATTAAATTTAAATAAATTAACATCAGCGAAGTTTGGTGTCAAATTCTATCATTTGTTATATGACAGTTAAATGCTACACTTTAATGCATGAGGATTATGTAAGTGTAATGATTATCGAAATAATACTACAATGATGCTTCCAAAAGCCGAACTAACGTGTATGCATTTTCTAAAATCTCTAAATAATCCTTAAAACATTGACAAGCAGAGCCGAATATATCCTAATAAGTAAATACTAGTAAATTTTAATTAAATCTCCTAGTTAATCAAAATTTCCATTATTGGATTTATGCCTGCTCCGTTTCTAATGAAAGTTTGTTACAATCAGTTCTCTTGTGTGTCATAAACAGGATTGACCAGGCTGAATATATACGATAAAACGAGTAGTTATCCTTTTTTGGCTGCTTTTTATTTCCTTTTTGGCTTTTCTTCAAATCGGCGCAATTAATTACGAACGCGCACATGCGTCCAACCAACAAGAGTTTTTGTTTGTGTGTTCAACATAGCATAAGAATATACAGACATACATTACGTGGTCTGCTTAGCAATGTTTCAAGTTAGGCTAATTAATAAATTAATGGCAGTTAATCAGATAAACAAGCTTTACAGTCAAGCAGAAAAGTGTTTCAGTTGTTTAGTTTTTTTTAACGGTTATAATAAACTGTTTTGTCGCATGCCCAATGATATCCATACTTTTACTTCGACATTTGTTTTAGTACTGCCTTGATGTTGCCTGAATTATTGAACGACTGAATTTTTAAAAAAATAACATCGAGATTTTGGTCTACGTCAGAGCATACCTCGGCAGTTCCCAAAATTATATACTACCAAAGAATAAAATCTGTTCGCATTGTGCAAATCTACTAAAATCCTCCGCGTTGAGTCATTTCCCTTGGTCTCGTGCTTGAATAACACGAGCAAAGCAAAAAATTAGAAATAAAACAAATAAACATAAAAAAGATATCTGCTGGCGTTTCTTTGCACCTTTTAAACAGTGTTTTATAAGCATTGTTATATGAAAATTGGTGCGATAAAACGAAACCAATAGACCACGTGTAAAATTTGTATCGCGCAAGAGTCGAATCTTGTGTATTTATATCGAAGAATAGACAAAAGTAACGGCTTTCATGACACTATAATGATTAGGAAATAATTCTTACTTCTGGAGCTTCCTTAGTGGGCAGTACCAGATTTTGCTAAACCGTCCACAACATGTTTCAATAACACGGTACCAGATCATCAAATAGTGCCGGTCAATATATGCACAACTTGGTCAAAATCACAATTCCACTTATACATTTAAATACTGTTTGTTGCGGAGAACTAATATATATGCAAGTATGTATTAGGTGTTGCGAACCTAGTAACAAATTGGTTCAGTTGTGACCAGAAGGATAAACCAAAGGCAGCATGAACGGAAAGTGTAATCTCATGCACCTTAGTTTCGTGCTTACTGGCGACTCATCAGTAGGAGCCGGTATTACGCCCTTTAACCACTATATATATTTTGGTAAGGAATGTGAGATAATAGGACAATTTACAACTGAACTAATTTGTTTCTAGGTTCGCAACACCTAATACATTCTTACATATATATTAGCTCTCCACATAAAACTAGGTATTTAACTTTGTACGAAATTCTGAATTGAGGATGTGGCGCACCCGCGAAATGTGATAACTATTGATATCGATCAAGGCAGGGGTGTATGGATTTACTAAGGGGTAACAAGGTGTTCGAAATTCTTGTAATTCTCAATTTTGGTGAACTTTAACATAAATTGAAATCTATCATATTGGTACCATGTTCCGACTCGGAAACCATAGTGTTAGTACCATGTACCTTTTCGGTACAATAATGCTGGTATCGCTTACTAACACAATAGCCATAGTGTTAGTATCCTTTACAGATTCGGTATATATATTATATAGTGTGATTTAGCGTTGAAGTCGCATTGTCGTAGACTTTACGATGTTAGCTTCACTATTGCAGCTTTAGACATTCGTCTAGGAGATTGTACCGTCCTATTATCCCACATTCTTGACCAAAATATATAGTGGGTGAAGGGCGTAATACCGGCTCCTACTGATGAGTCGCCAATAAGCACGAAAAGAATGTGCATGAGATTATACTTTCCGTTCATGCTGTCTTTAGTTTATCCTTCTGGTCATAACTGAACTATTTTCGAGTTGCAAACTTTAACCGCGCTTGCGTACCGCTTTGAACGGTTTAGCCTGGCACAGCAAATTTATTGTCCGCGCTATTAACAACAACAACAATGAAGTAAAGTATACGCAAAATAATACTGATCTCTCAGCTCTACAGACTGAACCATGAAATACATTACTTTGATCAACAGTGTGTGCAAAAAAATATAATAATTTAAATATTTTGCAAAGATATGTAATTGCATATGAAGGGGGACACACATGAAACATACTTAAATTTTATACGTATATGATATTTAATCACTGACTAGATATTCCGATGTGCAAATTTTACCAGCTAATTTAAACAAATTTTATAAAACGCTATATATCTGATTGGCAAACGACATTGCCGGCAAAAATATTGAAAAACACACTAGGTATTTTAAGTCTACATTCAGTAGTGAAGCATTTACATCGCGACGCGCGGTGTTTTCTTTTCGATGATTCGTTAAGTCAACTCGATACTGTGGAAACATAGGCTTAAAGGCCCATTTCATGGCCATGTTGGTCCAACGTTGGTTTGCGATGCATAATACGTACTGTAGATCTGCCAGTCCTTATGTTTCCCTCACATCTTGGAGCAAGACTTATTCTCCTGATCGATACTTGATGTTCAAAATATAATGTACACCTATAGACGTCAACACCTTCAACATTACCATAGATGCCCGACACTGGCTTATAATGCATACCTGGAACTTTTAATCAGCCAGCACGTTTCTTCCACACGTTCGGTGACAGGTCGTATTCTTGCGAATGGTAATTGGAATCCATCCGATGGTTTAGTTAAATAGGCATCAACAAATGAAAACAAGTCATGTTTGTCCAATATTGGTTTTTGACGAACACCTTGAATTTTAGATCAGCCAATCCTCGTTTTTCCCTCACATATTCTCACCACAGATAATTTAAATACGCTCAATAATTTATTTCATCAGGATTAAACAACTGCAAATTTTCCCTGTCTGGCCAACATTGGTTTATAATGCACATCTTAAATGTTGGATCAATCAGTCCTCGTTTCTCCCTCACACCTGGGAGCAGGACGTATTCCCACTATTAATAATTGAAAGCCACACAAAAGGTTAAATAAATAGGCTTCAACAATTGAAATCTATCCATGTGTGTACGCCATGGGTTTACGATGCACATTTCCTATTATAGTTATACAATTACGTATGTATTCTTCACATCTTTGAACACGATTTGTTATAACTATTTTTTCTCCATACTTCAAATCTATTGACTTAGAATGCTGCGTTTCAAATATAGTTGTTCAACACTGGTTAATGATGGGCAATTAGTAAGATAGATTTTAATTCCTCGTGTCTTCACCAAACTTGGAGCAAGACGAATTTTGCTATTGATGCTTGCTTTGCACTACATACCTAAGATTTATAAAAATCAAGACTTGTAAAATTAGCAATTTCATCCATCAAGTATTAACGGTGTATGCATCGAATTCTAGATCCACCACTCCCCTTTTCTACATCAAAATATGTAGCGCGACATATTAATTACCACTGACAATTACTGTATTCTCGAAACTGCATATTTATGAGCATTGTCCGACAATGATTAATAATACCTAAATCCTATTGTAGATCTGTCAGTCCTCGAGTATCATTCAGATTTTAGAGAACGGCGGTTTCAGACCAATGATACTGGGTTTCAACTCGATAATGTTTATGTATAGGCTTCAAAGCAGGTACAATATCTAAGTTTGTCTGGCCATGTTTTATGGTGCGTGCTTGGTATTGCAGACATTCCACTCCTTTTGTCTCCATTACAATTTGGAGAACGACGTAACATGAACATTGATTCTCGATTTACACTTCATACTGCAAATATATATAGACTTCAACATCTGCATGATTATCACATGTATCCGACATTATAATATAATGAAAAAATTTCAATGGTATATCTTCCTATCCTCGCATCTCGAGCATAACTTGCAGCATGATGAATCTTTATCATTGATACTTTATTTCCTTCCTAATATGCTGTATATCTGTAGACTTTAACATCTGAAAAATATCCAAGCAATTTCATCATTATTTAATGGCTCATGCATCGAATTCTATATCCGTCATTCCTTATTTCAATATCACAACATGTAGCATAACGTATTCTGACTACTGACAGTTGATGTCCTCTCGAAACTGTAGATGTATGGGCAACAACATCTGCACGAAAATGTCTTGTCTGAAAATGATGAATAATAAACAATATTTAATCTAAATTTGTCAATCCTAATGTCTCTTTCAAAATTTAGAGCACAGCATTTTCAGGCCATTGATACTTTAAATCAACGAGATAATTTATATGTATAGGCTTAAATATCTCCGCCATATCCATATTTTTCCGTCTTTGTTTTATGATGCACATTTGCTTTTGTAGATTTTTCCGTTATCATGTCTCCATTATATCTTGGAGCACAGCGTAGAATGGCTATTGATATTGATCTGTGGGATTTAAACTTTGAGACAAATTCGCGTTTGCCCAGCTTAGTCTTAGGATACGCACGTGGTATTGTAGAACTTCCAGTCCTAATGTCTCCATTACATATTGGCTCAATAAGTAATTTGGCTATCGTTATTTGAGATACACTGGATAGTTTAGGTTATTGAGCTTAAAAACCAGCAAAATATTCATGTTTTTCTGACACCTGTACATGACACACGCTTGTTATTTTAGAATTTACAGTCATTGGGTCTGGCAAACGTCTTGGAGCACATGGTATTCTGGTCATTAATACTTAGTGTCAGCTCGATATACTTGAACTAGCATATCCATTTTAACTCAAGTATCAACTTGTAGGAGAAGTTTTGATACAATTTGCAAGTGTGGCACAAGACTATACATCCCATTTATAAGGTATTGCGCATTTGGTTAAATGTCGCATTTTAGTTTAATTTTTAGGAGAGCGCTCAATCTGTTTATACCAAATTTTCCCAAGATATGTCATTCGTACTTGGGAATCCAGCCTCTTTGTATCCACAACGTATTTATCCATTAGTCTTAAATGATCATTCAAATTATAACCTTAAATGATAGGCATGTTGACACGCTGAGAGCACAAAGTCTGCATGTTGTTTGAATCATATTCATCCGTGGTAACGGAGTTTTTAGGATGGTAGCGTCAAACGTCACCCTGACGTTTCGTGTGACACAATTCCCTTAGAAACAATATTTAGATTAGCCTTCGCGGTACTAGCCCAACATGTATAAATTTTTTTGCGGCAGGATAGCTCAGTGGTTAGAGCACCAGATTCCGAAGCAGACGTACCCAGGTTCGTATCCTGTCCGCGGCAAATTCTGGCCAGTACTTGATGAGTTCCCAATAAGGACGAAACCGGTCTTATGGATGAATTGCCTGTTCTATACTATACAATTCTTAGTTTATACTGACATATGTAAGTAATTAATGGGTCAGGTGTTTATATCAAGACCGCAACCTTGATTATAATAATTGGTATCACCACCCGCGCAACCAATGTTCGTTTAATTATATAAATGTATAAATTTTGTTGTAAACAATAAGCTCAAGAGCCATTAAAATATTCGTTTAACCGTATTTAGTTCCGGCGTAAGTCTCCTGCCTATAATTCGTATAATTTAATTTTATTCAGTTATGGTTAAAGAAATAATTATATATTGTCAATTTAAATGAAACATTTCCTCAGATAGCATAGGCATTTCTTCCAGTACACCTGGTTTTTCCTCATAAAAATCTTTGACATACTATTTAGAAATTGCCAAAGGTGTGACTCGAACCTGGACACAATTTCTTTAATCTGGGACTCTCTTCAAAGCACCATCTATGCCGCATACTAAACGGAATTTGAAGTCATATACAAGCTTATAAATTCGTTTAGCTTCTCATTTATATGAATTTTGTTTGAAATATCTTGAGATTTGAAGTTCAAGCTCGCCACTCCAGACCTTTCATTTTGCAACATACATCATGACACTTGGTGAAGTTAACAGGATTTGAAAACTAATTTCACATTTTAATTATGTATATGTTCTCAGAATAAACCTAAAATTGCATCTGGTGGCAAAGGAAATTCATCCAGTAGACTGGTTTTATCCTTATAGAAACCTTTGACGTACTGTTCAGAATTTGCTACAGACGAGAATCGAACTGGGGCAAAATTACTTCAAAGTCCGTACCGTATACAACTCAGGATAAGAAGTCATTTGCCAACTTAAGTTTCTGGTTAGCCTTTTACCAGTTGGAACATATTTGGAATCTCTTAACACCTCAGGGTCTAACTAGCAGCTTGCCTTCTTGCATTATACAACATACACAGTGACATTCCGTGAAGTTGCATAGCTATATATATATATATATATATATATATATCTTTCTTTCTTTCTCTTATATATATATATATATATATACTCTCTCTCTATATATAAGCGTGTTTACATCCATAGTGTACATCATAACGTATTGAAAATAGTGTGCTTCTACTTACTAAAGAGAGATTTTCATTGCGTATTTCACAATGTATCTTAGGAATTAGACTCAGAAAATTCTCATCTTCTGTGAAAAAAGATTTTTAACGTGTAACCAGATTTATTTGTTTTGTCAAATAGAGTTATTGCTAATATTTTTAGAAAAAAATTGTGTAAATTTTTGTATATTCTGATTGATAAATCCATTTGAATGTACTTCCAAATAGTTATATCATGTAATTTTCTGACCAGACTCAATGGTCCTGTAATGTTATCGATTGTGATACATGTAAATCGAAGTTTTCTAATTTGACTTGCTAGCCATATTCTAAGCAACTGTCACCTCTTCACGGAAAACCGCACCTGTAATAACCCAAACATGCAACGATGTTTGGTGCACACAATATATTTCAAGTTTACCAAGAAAACTCACATAATCAACATAAATGCATAATTTATTATGTCTGTTCAAATGTAATAGAATTCCATGCGGTGGGTGTGATTACTAATTAAATCTAATTAGAACACGATGGGTGCCGAAATATTAGAACCCTAAAATCTTCAAAATAATCAAATGGTTATCCAATAGTTTTTTGCTTCTACCAAGCCAATCTTTAACTGTTTGAACGGTTTGAAAGTCAATTTTCTGGAACACACTCATAAGTAATTATAATCAACAGAAAAAACCGATTTTGCCCTGTTTGTTTGTTCTTCGTTTTATATCAATTTTTATGCTTTGGTTTTCATAAAGCGAGGCACAAGTTGGTTAATTTATTTTTGAAATATCGGGTTCAACAGTTACCATGACTTTTGCAACCTATTTGATTCTCCACTCTTTTGAGCATTTCTAAGTAGCTTTAGAAAATTTCAACCTGCAATACACAAACGATGGGTGCATTCATGCAGTGGCAGTTATATTCCTAATGCGCCAAATAAACCCAATAAAAAAAGTTTATATTTTTCGTTTTTTCGTGTTTTATTCAATTCGTGTATTGTGTTTGTAATATGCAATAAAATTGAAATGAAATTAACATTGATCAAGGTCAATATGTATGGATTTGCCAAAATAACGGGTGTTCAGAAATAATTGTATTTCTCAATTTTTTTGTTGAATTTTAGCATACCTCGAACTCTATTTTGTTAATACCACGTTTCGACTCGGCAATACTAGCGTTGGTACCATGTTAATATTCGGCAAATTAAACTTTGGTTCCCGGCACTAAGGCAACAGCCATACTATTTGTGGCACACTGTTTACCGGCTCGTTATACACACGCACACACACACACACACACATGCCGCCTATATACTCCTCTCTCTGCTCTTATATATATATATATATATATATATATATCATGTTGACTTTGAAGTCGCATTGTCGAAGTCTTTATATGATGTTAGCTACTCTACTGCAGGTTTACACATTCGTTTGAAGATTGTATCGTTTAATTTTCCCACATTCCTCCCTCAAATATATAGTGGGAATGAGGTGTAATATCGGCTACAACTGATGAGTCGACGGAAAGCACGAAACGAATGCGCACATGAGTTTATACTTTCCGGTCATGCTGAATATAGTTTATCCTTCTGAGAATATTTGAATTAATTTGTTACTAGGCGTGCAACACATAATACATAATTGCATAAATATGATTTTGTTTCGCTTTCAAATTACACAAGCCATAAGAGAAATATTTGCCAGCTATAAATTTCACAGAATTAAGTTCAATAAAAATTCGTACTTTTAATACGGAATTGCTCTATTGTTTGCCTTAAGATAACTGAAATTTATTTATGATTTATCAACCAATGGATCTCAAAATCAAATTTTTTGTAATAACTTCTTATTAATTTATCTTAATTGAAGATTATTAAATCATTAATAATATATTTTTTTGTATTATATATTAATCAATGAGTCATCTCAATTGCTTTGAATAATTATTTTCACTTGAGCAATTTTACCTCAATTTCCTCAGATAGTTTTTAATTGTTTTAATCAGACAATTTGTTTAGCTTAATTACTTACCAGTCATAATGGGTTTGGTGAAGTATTCCTGGTCTGGGTTGTGTTTATTTTATAGTTCTATGATTATAGTGAAATAGTTGGAATATCTAAAATCTGCTTAAACAATCTACCACTTGAATGCAGACACGTGTTAAAATTACTTTATTATCAGTCTGAGGTATAACTAAAATTTAAAAAATTGCATCTGTTAGTTGACATTAGTTTTAAAACAGCAAACATAAGGATTCCTCATTACTGAAGACAGTGAGCATCATGCCAATAACCGGTGCATTCTTGGTCAGATGCCATAAGTTTACAATCTTTTCATCAGTTTATGCTGCCGTTTTCCAGATAGCCGCTCATTAAGATGAAGTCCCAACGTGTTTTGATTGAAAATGTTTTCCCAATATCAGTAATGAATATAAGAGTGATTTAGTAGTCTTAGAGGCAAGCATGATGTTAAAACTTTAAATTCTGCCAAAAACCAACGCCCAAAAACTCGACCAGTTTAAAATAAGAAAAAATAGAACAAAAGTACACCTATCGGAAATTTAATTTTTTCAACTGTCCCATTAAAGAAATAAACAAATTGAACATGGGTATTTAGGTTATTAGTTCATATGAAAAGCACCAATTCAACTATATATACACCTAGTTTATATATTAGGCATAATTTTAGTGCAGTTTACAAAATAAATTTCAGACATTTTATTGTTATTAATGGGGAAAAATTTGCAATGTTTTAAGCACAAATTTGAACTCGTTGTATTGGATAATCCAGGTAAAATTGAATCAATTGATATACGACGAAAGGTAAATTTCTCGTTTTTTTAACATTTGAACATCTCGCTTTTACCAATAGTTTATATTAGAAACGGTAGTAGTTATCGGACATATCGCTCCGTTAGCAAAAATGTTATAATGACGGATTGGCTGTGTTGAGTACAAGGGTTTTTGCTTCTCCCAAGAATTGTGCAACCATCACACACCTTATGCATGCCACCGTTACATGAAGGTACTCACCACTAACTAATGTTATCTGCACTTGCCCTTTATTTCATTTTCAAAATAAAAAATATATGGTTAACAGTGGCGTGCACACGAATAAGTTTTATATATGTATATATATATATATATATATATATATATATATATATATATATATATATATATATATATATATATATATATATATTGATAGTTTCTAATTCACCATTTTTAAAATGTAAGAACAAAACAACGTACTATTGGAATAACATTATTAATGAAATCTTGTATTTCTACTGATATCTACAGTATTGTTCGGGTTTAATTGATATATTAGTTCATCAACTCTCACTATTACATTGTTAACCAATCTCCTCTTTATTATACCGTACATTTTTGCGCAATTTAGACCACTACTTTTGTACGTTTAGACCACTACTTTTGCGTAACGTCATTTGGTGTGTATCGCTTTCATTGAAATTGCGTCCGTATATATATATATATATATATATATATATATATATATATATATATAAATGTAAACATGGAGAGAGTGTGAAATAAGGGAACAACCAATCAATTGCGTCCTTATTTCATATCCCCTCCATGTCCACTTTTTCTATCTTGTTTTACCTTAGTTTATATATATATATATATATATATATATATATATATTTCTTATATATATATATATATATAGATGTGATTAAAATTATTAAATCAATTGACACCGCATCAAAAATTATTTATAGTGGGCTTACCATATTTATTTGAATTGTGCTGTTGACTGATTTGATGTGCCTTCGTAGAAATTAATCGATACTATTTAAGGTTGTATTTTAATACAGTATTCATGCAAGCGGCTCCAAGCTGTGTTTGATTTTCTTAATAACGGCATTGCTTGCCATAATTACTATAAATTTCCATGCCAAGCGTGTTCTTGAGAGGTGGCTAAGATAGAAATTTGACTAGTCAGTAATTAGGTATTAAACATGGTCTTGCATCTGGATTTTTGTTAGCGCTTTTAAAGATTCCAAAAACCACAGTGATTATTATCAATCGTTTCACCTTACAGCTATCTAACTCGTCGTTACAATCCATAACGTTTCAGTTTATGACTATTTTAATATGCATTTTAGCTTTTGGTACTGTTCTGCAGTTTATTCTATACATTGGAAAAGTGATCATTGAATAAGTCCTACCACCAGAGCCTGTTTCTCGTCCTGATCTTGTGATGAATTTCAACATGAGGGAATAAACTGGGATAAACATTTTGAAATTCGAAGTAAATATTAAATCTTCATTGATTTAAAAACATACCTTTGCCAATAAAATCGTGATCAATTTGATAGATTGCCATTATGTAGAATCTCGTAAATATACTGTATCTTTTCAATGGGTAGATAGCGCACTTATCAATGAAGAAAAAGTTAAGATAAATTTCAAACACTACTTGTAATATTGAAATTTAATCGAGCTGTTTCCGCCAAATATAGATAGCAAAGCCGAAACCACTTCCTGCAAAAAACAACATTTAATTTTCGAAATATTACTATATATAACAATGCAGTGCAATTTAAGACAAATGGTGGAATAATGTCACATCTAATCCGCATTAAAAAACTGGTGTGATTTTATGTCGGTTAGTTAAAAAAACTAAATAAGACATTGTCCAACACTAATATTCAAATTTTGCGATCAATAAGGTATATATGCATGATTTCAATAAGCTATTCAAGTATAGAGTTACTAGTAAACATATGCAAATTAATTCCCGCAATAATTCCTGAATTAGATTCTCGTTTACTAATCACAATTATTAGACAAATAATACTAGGGAACTATCTCAGAATAACCTCTTTTCATTTGATAGAAAAATTTATTTAGCTCTTTCTTAATCGGAAAAAATTATTCCCAATATCGGTTACCCAATCACCATCGATCTAATAAACCATGGAAAACGTAGCTGCAAGATAAATTGCCGGAATCAAGCTAGAAACGGATCCTGTGAAGAATCTTCTTCAATTATGTTTTTCTTGATATTTTCCTATCCGAAATCTAATATACGAAATATATTTACATGTTAATCCATACACATGTTTAAGAATGACAATAACAATCATTGGCAACGTTTAATTTAGAACTAATAGGGGCAAACTTTAAAGTTCATTATTTAATTGTGTTTCATTCTTATATTAGCGTTTATTTAATAGGCTCAGATAGATGTCAGTTAGTGTCATATAAAAATATTAGTTTAAACTAAAACATTACTTCTTCCAAGCTGGTTGAAAATTTGCAGTTATAAAGTAATATTAATTTGTTATATTGTATGAAAAATATTAAATTTGTTTTTAACGAAGACAAGCTGTAACTAAAAATTAGCAAACAAATAAATTAGATTAGACAGTAGACGAAATTGGTTATATAAGGAAAAAAATTTCGTGCTAATATTGCAAGTGATATAAGCTAAATAGATAAAACATTTATCTTCGCACGTCTAATTATTTAGATTGAACAATCAGGTGTTTTAATTTGTTTACTATTCTTTCTATAACTTTTATCAGACGCGCTTATTTCAGCTGGTGATTCAGATGAAAAATAATTTAATCTATTTATGCATTAACCTTTGTTTAGTCCTATATGTCGTTGTACCGAGCTTGGAGGTCATACAACCTTTACTTTATTATATTATATATATTGTTATCTGTTTAAACCTTTAATTCAATTTTGATTTATAAATGGTATTATGCCGAAGCTCTGCTTTTAAATTATACTACTTGCTAGAAGTCACGATTATTTGTTCACTGAAATGATATTTCGGAGTATCTAACAAAAAAACAAATAAACATATTTGACTATTTTCAATAAATCAGCAACTGCTATATAGATCTGATTTAGCGATTTTACGAGTTAACTTGTCAACTCGGCTTTCTTTCGAATTTCTTGAATTGCAAGAACAAAACACCCAACAACCAATGGGGTTTGTGCACTTTATCTATTAGCTTGAATTACAGCTTAAAGAAAATTATAACACTAAAGCGAATGTATGAGTTGAAGTCCATATTGAGATTACGAACTGCTTTAATTCCATTCATAGCTATAATTCAAACTGATGTAAGTCGTGTGTAAAATGAAAAGTAATATTTCGAAATGTGACCAAAAACTGTTACCGTTACTTTTTGTATTATCTTTTTTTATAAAACACAATATTCCTGTGGAAGCATCACTAGAATAAAAATATTGACATTTAAACATAGTTTATTTATCATTAGTTGTGAATTGCGATATAATAAATGGATGTCTGATAAAGAGGTTCAACTGAACGCTTATAGCTCATTTTAACATTTCATTATATCTTTATTTCCGGTTTGGGTTATGAAATTGTTGTGAGCGAAAAAGTTCACAGGCTAATTAAGACAAACGTGATATGGTGACTAACGATTAGATTATTAATCTAATGTTAAACAGAATAAAATAATTCATGTTTCAAATAGGTGTTATAATGACTAGTTTGGTAGCAAACATTACCAGCCATATATGCTGCCATATTCAATGACCAGGGCTAAACATATTCTTAATCAATGCCGTCCCACCCATGACGCGTTTGGTTCATACGAATCATGATCCATATACCATAATTCATTGATTATTTACCCAGATAATTGCCTGGTATTTTGTCGTGCGGATTTTTTACAAGAAATATTAATCTTTGTAGGCTTTATAAAGAAATTTTATTACTTCTTACATTTAGAGGCAGCACTAATGATGATTGAAGATACTCAGCCGAGAATGATTTCTCTTAACACTGACATAGTTGGTGACGTCTCCATTCGCCTGCTTGCACTGCGGCATCTGTACCGAAAAATTTAGTAGCTAACTTTACGAAAAGTCGACCGCGTTCTACAATATTTGATATAAAGAATAATGATTGGACAGTATCTTTTGCACTATAAGTGAATTAAATATGACTTGCTATTTAAATGTGACAATATTTCTACCGTAAATATTTCATTGATTACAGACGTTTATTGCTTTTAATGAAGTTATGATTTAAAACCTGTTGCTGGCATGATAGAGCAAGCTGAAATAAATTAACCAGAAATTATACGTGATATCGATAGAAAATTTTCTTTACGTATTTAGTTTTATTCTATGTTTTAAAATTATACTTTACTTCTAAGTGTTTGGACTGTCTATAACTGTGCTATGTTGTTCGAATTGAAGCGCTGAGTCTGGTTGGTAAATGGTAATTAAATAATATATATTTAAATAATTTTTACCAAAACAATCGCATTCAAAGTTTATTCCGTTGTATGTAGCAAATAATGCGCGATTTTCATTTCCGCGACATTACGAAGGTAATGCAGCATATCGTTTCAGTACACAATATTTTTGCGCTTTACTAGATGCAGGAGCCACGGATGTATCACTGAGCAAATCAACAATCGTACTGTATTGATGACCAGAAGTTAAAGCGTCGTTGCTGCGAGTTGAAATGTTGTTATATACTTTGGTGTATGATTGGTAGGTTGTCATACTTATCTTGTATGTTCATTTATTTTAAAGGGCGTTTGGAAAGTCGATGTTGTTTGGCGATTCTAGTTTGTAGTGGTTTAAGTTACTTGGATGATGGGCGGCATGGAAATGTGATATCAAACAGTATGGCTAAAACTGTTTGTCTTATTTTCATTACCGTAATAATTTAGCAATTATATCTGGCATTGAAATTCAATAGGCATTAAACATTTGGAAGTTTTCATTTATTACAAAACAGGTATGTACAACATGGTTACAAAATTTATTTCGCCTCATAAAGCTTCAAGCTCAACTAAATCTGGAAGTGTATTTTGTACAGTGCTTTTTTAGATGCGAGACAAAGGTTTGGAATGAACGCATAAAGCACAAAAATCAAGAAGTTTGAGACATTACATGGTATGAAACTGTGCATACTGTAGAACTTTTGGTATGTTATACAGGAAAAAGCAGTGATTGATTGTTAACAAGTATTGAAATTCCTTTTTTATTTCAATACGAGGATTAAAGATATTTTTGCTCTCAATTCTAAGACGTAATTCTTTTACGTACATTTCAACTTTGAGAAAAAATTGAAAATCACTGCAGTTTTCAAAGGTGAATCATTATCAAAATTGTTCCAGCTATTATGAAAACGTTGTCTATCATAAACGATTGTTTTGAAATACCATTTTCTTAAATTATATTTTGTGACAACCAGTCTGTAAATTGTGCTTGGTAGCTACTGGCATTTCGTTTAAATAAAAATATTTGTTTGACTGGATTCTTAATTTTAGGTGTTGTGCTTCTTCTTATGGTTGGACACATTTTTCTTTATTGCCGTGACAGTTGATGTATCATTGGGTCAACGGTAAAATCTTCTAGATCATATGGTCTATTTTCTGTTGTGATTATTGGCTGGTCCAGTAGTTCTCCCTTCGTTATTATTTTTAGTTCCAGCTCTCGACTGCTTATCAATGACGTTGAGCAGTTATAAATGAAAAGGGATGAACAATTACTCATCGTCAAGTAATAATCGTTAAAAACTATTGAATTGTTGGTATCTTACACTTTTTTACGGGAGCTGTCTGCGGTATAAAACCTCAAGAAGCATCAATCGATAATATTACTTTTAATTCTTCATAAAGTATTTCCGGATGGTGTTCCCTTTAAAGGTATGCTGATTTTGTGTACATTTTTGTTGCATTACTTGTTTGTCATTGTTTATACTTTATCAATGTACTCATACATAACCGGTATTACCTAATACTTTTTCGGTATGTTGATGCTTCGTAATATTAATGAACTCAAACGAAGATTGTCGCCACCTGTTTATTACCATAAAAATTTGCACCATAAAATATAAGACTAATCAATATTGCAACCTGCCAAATGGCGAAACATTTGATGGCACCTGGAGTTATAACGGTGGAAAGATGGGTCCATTTATTGCGATGAACGCACAGAATAACTCAAATGGTTTTAATCAGCGGTGCTTGAAAATTGAATTTTTACATCTCTTAAGAAATGTTTGTAAAGTATTGGGATTTACCTATTGTTACATTTTAAAATTTATTTGAAATGTTTGATTTAATAATTATGCTTCCTTATGATTTATATCTACTTAGAATACCTAAATCATTAACATTTTCTCTTATTCTTCTTAAAATCTGGCGCCCATTTTTTGGCTGAAATCTAATAACTACGACCTGGTTTCTCGTTGGTTGTTTTGGTTACAGTAAACGACTGTAGGTCCATAGCATAGAAATGGGTTAATATCATTTAACGAATGCTACTCTAACATTGGATATCTTATCGAAAGTGGTGGCAACTCTCGTTATTTGAAGTACGAGGTATTTACAGTGAAGTCTCATCGCGTACAAGTTACTATACTAAACAATATAACGTTAACTACTGTTTAAATCTTTTGAAGTTTAAGAATATTTCTATTATCTGCTTCAAATTTCTACATAGTCTCACGTGGAATGGTGACAAGCTGTATATTTAAAGAGATGAGTATAAATATTAAAATATTTAATCTAAATTTTCCCATTATATATTTCAAGAAGATCCTAGATACATCAATTTGTCATCCCTCATGGTTAAGTACATTCCGTTTGTTGCATTTGGAATGCTGACTATAATAAATTATAATAATAACCAATAATAATAATAATAATAATAAACAATAATAATAATAATAATAATAATAATAATATGCAATAATAACAACAATAACATATCAATAACAACAATAATAATAACCCATATAATAATAATATGTATAATAATAACTTCAATAATAATGATAATAATACATGTATATCATTCTATTTTTATATCGTATAATTCGAGGATTCAATACGTATGTCAATTCATTATGATAAAATAATTATGATACACATATTAAAATGATTTACATTGTGATTAACGTCGATCAGGATGCACAATTGTGAAGACTACACCTGTGTATGTGTGTTTGGATGTTTTACTAATTTTTTAATAATCATTGGTTTTAAAATTCCATCGTTTGTAACCTTTCATTACTATGATACACAGTTGGTACATTGAAATTATTTCTGCTTGCTGACCACCTTACACAGAACGATGTATTATAAAAGTTACTGATGCGCAATATATATGAAGCTGGAAGTTGAAACGTCAAGTAATAATATTAACGATCGTTGATAGTAAGCCAAGAGCGTAATTACCATCTCTAATTGTCGATGAAGCTAAAGCGCTACTGTTGTGCGCGTAAAGTGCGTGCCAATAAATGATGGCGCTAAAAAATTGGTTCTCTTGAATTTGATGATGAATATACGTGGTACCATCGGTAGTGCAGTGCAAATTTAAAGATATGGCAATAAATAATTTACAAGTTTAAAATTGATGTGAGCGAATTATGTTACAAATAAGCGATTTTCAAAACACTCTTTGTGACAGGTGGTCGTTTTGCGAATAACGAATGAGTTCTTTATAGTCTCAGGATGGTGACACGGTAATTGTCGGTATCCAAATTTATTTAATCTGTAGAGGAAATCTCTATAGGAGACTTGAAATGCTCTAAATCATTTCTTATTTTCTAATTAAAATTAATTTGTTGATGACTATTTAATGTTATAAATATAGATATTTTTGCTACTACCATAACATATTGGTATAAGCTACTCATGAATAAATATCTTTTCGATTCTAATCATCAAAATGAAAACTTTAACTCGTTTTGATAGGGGACGACAGTGGCTTTATTTTGCTGCAAATAGAAACTAATTTACTGTTGCGTAAAATTAGATGCATTTTTAAGTTATGATGTAAAAATCTAATCATCAATTTCTTTTGGCATTACAATTATTACCTAAAATAAATTTCATGAGTTAAATCTGCAAATTCGTTGTATTTCCCATTGATATGCCAACAAGCATTTTGCATCTGGGTTGAACAGCCTTGAAGTATTTACACTAAATTATTCTAATTTTAACATTAATAAAATTTAATGCTCGGTTTTATGGACGATACAATGTAACAAAGTCTTTATTATTCACTTTGCCAACAGTCTATTGCGTTATTCGATGAAACACAGAAATTCAATGCAATTTTGATCCCAGCAAACTTTCAAACTCTTAGGGTGCTATTTTTGCAAACCAAATGTATTATAATGGGTTTATGTTGAATCAGGTTAAAATGATTCCAAATAAGCCGTTATCTCATACCATAACTAATAGTAACGCATACAGTACTTCATTCAATATCACGTCCCCAGGTAGTTTGGTTTCTGTTATTTATTGAAATATTGGTGTTGTATATTAGAACGTTTTACCTTGCTAAAGAATTATTATATAGCAAGCTGCATAAATCAAGAAGGTAACAAAAAAACATAAAGATGGTAAATAATAAACTAGTATGGTGTACAACGAGTGGCTATTGGGTGAAGAAACTAGTTGGCTCAAGCGGTAACTACATTCGAGATCTGTCACAGCAGACGATTCTGACGTACGTGATAAATACTCAATAAGGACAAAGAGCTGTCTACTGGATGAAGTCGACTTTTCTGCAAAATATACCAATTCAAAATATGACAATCATATGGTAATTAGTAACGGATGGGTGAAATTGTTTATATAAAATCGGTAACCTTGCGTTGCAGTTTAAATGATTATACACACGTTATGCCTTTGTCGCCGCGTCAAATGTCAGATTCGGTAATACGTCTCAGTGGCGTCGACTTTCTGTTTCTATAATAAAGATTTGGGGTGGATATTGAAACTTAGCGCAATAAATTTTATCATTATTATAAGTTACTAGGAAAACCGGATAAACATCGATTTATTACCAATTAAATCCCGGCAGCGATGCGACAAGGTGGCTCTTCAAGTGGTTTGGAACGACCTGAAATTTGACAAAACAAAAGGCATGCCCGGTTCAGCTCTTTCGCGAAATTTCTCCGAAGACAATTTACGTAATCGTTTACTATCGGGACGTGAAATGATCTATTTGATAAATTGTATTTTCTACACTATGCGAGACTAAATTTTTACTGGAAAATTTGTTAAACTAATGGAACAGGCGTTTATATGATTATCGCAACCTTGATTTAAATTGTTATGAATGGATTTTCAATATAATTTTGACTTTTGTGATTTTTCTGCATTCTTCTGGTTCAACAATCGTACAATAGCTAAAGCCGGATCATTTTGCACCTCATAACGCAAACTAGAAAAAATTGTTAGCCTGTAGCAAAACCTTTCACTACAAATAAATATTAACAAATTGCTGATTTTTGTGCAGTAGTTGCACCACTGTTTAATAATGTTTGAACGAGATGCTGTCGATTCAATTTCAAACCTCTTTTGATCTTGATGTAATGCGACGTTGAATTTTATTTAAATTTATGCAAAGATAAAGGTCGATATACTGAAATCTACATCTTTGCCATTGCTTCATAATTTAGTTGTTGGAACTTCAACTCTCACCTTGTTGATACTCGCTCTGCTTTGGTCACTCGGATTAACTTTCTTGCGAATCTCGATGGAAGATCACATCAAAAAAGTGAACATAAGCATTATTCATTGGTAAGCATTTGCACCATCAAACTGTTCTCATTTTGATGCGTTACTCAATATGCTGATAAACCAGTCGGGATAGCCATTATTTTCAACGTTTACCATGACAATTTGCTATAGTTAGTGTTGTTTCAGGTGAACAAATGCCATGTTTATTATTTAAATGTCCATTATCAGGTTCTTTTGTAAATGTGGTACCTCACACAAATGGATAACTAATGCCTGATCCTATGATTTATTGAACAAACTTTACAGAGATGGTATAAGCTATCTCATTTATTCCTACTTGTGCAAGATAAATATCCGTCTTGTTCGTCTTCTATTGTAAACTTGATTGATTGGTCTACATTCTTTATGTGATGTAGCAATCCATTTGTATCTTCATCCTTTTCAACGTTCATGAAAGTATCGTCAATGTAGCGTACTTAAGAATGAGCTCCATTGATAAATGGTTTTAATCCAGTTGTTTTTAAATGAGGCATGTATATGTCTGCCAATAATGGTCCAAGAGGACTACCCATATCTATGCCGTCAATTTGTCTGTAAAAGACTTCTTGGAATACAAATAGTACGATGGATGAACGTAATAAAAGTAGTCCTCTTCTATCGTCCACTTCTATCAGCGTTTTCGCTTCTGATGATCGCAGATATTCACACAGGATATTTATGGTTTTACTTATTGGAATACTAGTAAAGAGGGACTTTATAGAAGGCGAAATCATTTTCCTCTCTTTTAAATTCAAGTCGCGATTTTTTTCCACAAATTGAAAGCTATCCAGTACAACGTGCTCTATTCTTCCTTTCATGATAATAATCTGGCAACCCCGTGATGCGAGAAGTAACCGGAGATAAAATGGGTCTGAAAGGCGGAAGTCTCTCATTGTTGGTCATTTTGTGAACCTTGGGCAACCCATATAATATCGGTTGCGTTGAACCAACGGGCTTTCCATGTTTACATTCTGCAATAAAAGCGTTTTTGTGCTCTATGTCGATTTTTGTTTAGCTTCGACCTTCGAAATAATTCTGTTTAGAATCTTCGATATAGAATTTTCCAATTTTGCTGTAATGTCACTTTGTACATCTTCGCGTTTAAATTTGGTTTTGTCGTTCAGAATTTGTAACGTAGCTTGATTATATTCCGCAGATTTCATTAACACTATGCCTGTCCTTTTGTCTGGCTTGACGAGTCTGATTTTTTTGTTTTGTTGCAGCTTATTTGGTTCCTCTATATGCCTTTTGGTGACCAATTTATTGATTTTGAATGTGCTCACATATTTGCCTCGTGCACTGCGGAGGTCCGATATAAAGAGCGAAAAGTCGTAGTTTTCTGTTGATTTGTGTCTTGTAGCATCTTCAAAAAACCATTCCATTGATGCCTGCATGTTCACTTCATCACATTTGCCTATTCTATCTTTTGTTATATAATATTTCGGTCCATTGAAGAAAAATCATTTTGGTGTTTCGTTAATTGCATGCCAGTTTCATTAAAAATAACTTTACTTAGTTTCTCAGGAAAAACTTTGACCTTAGAAAATTATATTGCATTCCTCGCACGTTCTGTAATCCAGGCCACCACATTTAAAAGATTTATTCGAATTTTATCTTCCAGCATCTGAAGTTTCGACTTTATAGATAGACCTTTAATTTTGTAGCTAGCGGCTTTTACTTCTTCTTCGATCACATCTTCTAGAATGTGGCGATAAATATTCTCTATTTGATGCTGATTGGTACTTTTCCAACGCTTAATCACGAATGTTCGGATTGTTTCCTTACATAGACAATTTTTATGATAAACCACGCGTTCCACACATTCCCCATATCTACACAAATAGGATATATATGCAAAGAATGTTGGAATATTCCAATTCAGGGACTGTCCGATTTTTAATCATTCGAGTGAATTTTTCCTATTTCGCGTCCCATTTAAATTAATATTGACATCGTGTTTGCTTCAGTAAACCCTTCTGTTTGCCCGATTCCGAATAAAATTTGTTTTAAGCTTTCTTCTTTCTTCACTTTCATTTTCATCAACAGATGCTGTAAACTCATAGATAGTACGTATATTATTTCCTCTTTAAATTCAAAGGCAGCACTATGTTAACAACACCATCTTCGTTCCTTCTGTTTATCTCAGTATGTTAAGATAATTCAAGACCATCATCATCCAGTCTCAAAATAAACGTCATGGAAGGACAATCTGTTAAAATGAGGGTTTTCGCGCTCAAAAGAAAATATAATTTGCTGGTATTGCCGATGGCCAAATCATTGAGTATGTCATTTGTTTTGATACATTCATTTATAATTATGAAAATTTTATCAGCATATCTCAGATATGTATGGCGAAATATTAGAATAATTAGTCGAAATCGTTTTTTCATATTAGTATAGTATCGAGGATTGGCCGTCACCATCTGTAACAAATATACTCAATGGTGCGATAAATTGACCGTTGAAAGTGAATTGAACAGCTTCAGTTATTTTGTTGAGAAGAATTTTTAAACCATTTGCTATTGTGTAATATTTGATACGCCCATAGTAACAAATAGAGCCAGAAGAATAAACCAAAGTCAGCATGAACGAAAGGTATAATCTCATGTAGAAATATGTTTCATGCTTCCTGCGTCCTATATCCATTATACCTTTGGTCCATAAATATAGGATAATTGGAAGGTAAGTTCTCCTGTACGACTATGTCAATGATAGCAGTGCTAAATTTAACTTCATACAAGATTTTGGTCAATGCAAGGTCAAAACCTACTAACTATATATAAGGTATATACCGAGCCTGTAGAGGGTAAAAACACTGTGGTCGCCAGGTCAAATTATCTGCATTACGAAGAATGTAGTTGCCACATTTGGCATAGCAGAAATTGAACACAATGGATTTCACCAAAGATGCTAGTTTTCACCAAAATTGATAATTAAGCCATCAACCCACTGTATTACTACCTTTAATCTTGACGTTCATTCAATATATAATAGGTAAATATTAATTGCTGCGGATATCTAATATATATATTCAATTGTTTATTAGGTTTCGCGCATCTAGTAACAAATTAGTTAAAAAAACCAGGAATAAATGCAAACAAAATAAGACAAACCAATATAGTAATGTATAAACATAATTTTCGTGCTGACTGGTGTCATCAGAAAGGCAATTTTACGCCTTATATCATTATATCTTCGTCGAAATTTACCGAAATGCGTACGTTTACAATCTCTACCTTATGTATATTCAAGCAGTAACGACATTAATTTAATATAAAAACATCCCGCTACATAAAGTATTTATCAACACAACGTATCCTAGGATTTGATAAGTTTCACCAAAAGTGAGCATTATAACCATTTCTGAAGGCCTGTTACTACAGAAAATCAACATCATGTGGCCTGGATCGATATCATTTATCACATTTCACGTTAATCATGACATCATTCATTTAATTATATAATAGTTAGATATTGTTTGTTAGTATATATGTAATTGTGTATTCGAGATTACCTGTAGTTATTGCCATTGATGAGTGGATAACATGGATGGGTGTTAATATTTTTCTTAGTTGCATTTATTAAGTTTGAATGTAAAGGTTGTAAAATATTCAAGTAAATTTTTCGCTTTCGATACACCAAATATTTCCTTCAACATGCTTCATCATTTAACGTTTGCGCAAAATTGATCAATTGGAATGGTGGTGGCAATGGCATCCCAGCCATTCAAGTCGATGGTCATTTCGATTAAACATTTTAATACATTTATTTAGATCAAGGTTGTGTTCGGAATTGGTTGGAATCAATAATTTTGGGAAAATTTAGCCTATCCAAAAAATTATAGCCTTTGTGCATGGTATAGTCTCGTTATTTCAACAACCTTTATGCTAATTACACTGCTAGGCTCAGTATGTATTATCTATAACGAGTCGGCTTCACAAGCGTGTTGTCGCAGATTTCCCCCAATACCTTGACCAAATGCATAATTGATTCTCGATGTAGTGCCGGCTTGTCTTGCTATTCATGTCAACATGAAAGCTATATATTTTCTAGGATCATACCTGTTGTTCATGCTGGCATTTCTGTATCCTTATTATTTTGTTTGAACTAACTGCTTTATTGTTGGCTAACACCTAAAACATAGTATATATATATATATATATATATATATATCTCTTTCTCAGTTCATAATACAAAATAAAATATAAACTTTATATTTTTCAAATGAATAAAATCATAGATTGCAAAAATTCACTGATTTCAAGTAAGTCTTTGAAAGGAGTGTAATTTACTAAATCTGTTTATTAGGCAATTTTTGTTGAGAATTTCGTCTCTAAATATTTCGGTAATTGCCTTTGCTGAAGTCATTCTCTTTGCTGAAGAGCATTCAGCAAAATTTAAGTTGCATTACAATAGATTTGTGATGGTTTGGTCTGGTTGTCGTAAAATGGTTTCTACAGTTTATAGCAATTATCTGACTATTTCATATTGGGAATTGAACTCCCAAATTCTAAATTCATAAAAAAATCTTCTAAAACGTGAATAAAAAATGTGTTTGATGCGAAAACAGTTCAGATGATGATTAGCTATTGAAGGAAAGCGCATGCATACACGGGATGGCATTCCTAATTCCTGCTCAATTTTGCTTATCTTTCTCTTACATAATAGAACATTTGTTTAACACGTGATCCATGTCTAGTTAACAAATTTATAAAAATGAAAAAAATATTCTACAAACTAACCAATTAATATAGAGTGCTAATTAAATTTATTCATTGCAAGAAAAAAATAATTTTGCAAAATTTAAAATAAAGGAATATTTTTAGATTGTTTCACGAAAATTTATTACCGAATTTCTCTATTTTATTAAACGTAGATTTTAGTTCTAAATAGATGAGCATATTAATGAAAACCAGGTTTTTTATATTCGGAAAGATTTATGTTAGGCTAAATAGTTGGTTTTGATTAAAGTTGTGAAGGCGCAAAATGTTATCCCTGATTAGCCTAACTTCAAAATAATGCTATATTTGAATTAGTGTATTATCTAGCAACGAGAATAAATTTCGTTGTCAATTAAAGGTAATGCTGTAAATGAAGAGTTGTCTTATGCACACGTAACAATAAAACTGCAGGAAAGCATAATAGAAATACTGAGATAATTTGAGAACAATAAGACAATTACTTATACGGCAGTTTGATAAAAAGTACTATATTAAATTAAATTAATAATCGCCGCTAGTATTAATTGATTGATAAATGTTTGTCAAATTTATTTATTATTCAATCCTATTCTATCCCTAAAAATAGTTACGACCTTCATCCCCCAGTCAAATTGCTTTAAATAGTTTTCAATTCATTCTATAATGTGTATTTATGACTTCAATTTTTCTTTTGACATTTCAATTTAGCGCGAAATCATTTTGGCTCTTTTGGTTCATTGCACGTATGTCATCATTCTCAATCCAATTACATATGCACATTTGCCAATTTTAGATGTATTATAAATAGCAGAAAAGGCAATTCACTGAGTAGACCAGTTTCGTCTTTATGGGTTATTCGATTACCACCGAAAATAAAAATTATTTTCATAACAATGATAATTAAAGGCACCGTCAGGGTCTCCACTCTATTGAGTGTTGTACTCAAGAAAATCAAAATGATTTATATTTTTACATTTTTGGATCAAAACATCGACATTCAATTCAAAAACCGATTCAGATTAAGGAAGCAATCTTCCGTTTATTCGGATTTTTCGGATCTTCACTGGCGAATCAAGTAAGAATTGATTGATAAACTAAATTTCAAAGAGCGGATTATTGATTCAGAAGATCGTTGAAGTTGAGCTTTCACTTTAAAGTCTCTATTAAAATACAAAAAATTTCTTCTCGATTCGTTAATTTCTATCTTTGATGAAAATCGGAATAATGTGATTTGAAAACACAACGTCAAAGATTTATAAAAAAATAGAGCATAATATAAAATAAAAAGAATATTTTGGTTTCGAAGTTCGTTTTGGTGATATTTTGACTTAAAAAACGCGTTGTCGTTGAAGAAGTGACTTCAAATGACGATGAACTCAGGATTTATTATATACAGAGCTTGAAATAATTCAGTGACATCAACATTGAAATTAATGTCGAAAAGAAGTGAATTTATAATTTTTGTAACGTGTCATCCACTTCAGCCTAACGGCGCTCACGCATCCATGAGAAAGGCCTGTTATAAATCAGTTTAATAATGCGAAAATTTTCTGCCGAAATGAAAGTCTTCTCAATCATTGTTTTTCTCAATAATTGAAAAATAAACAAGCTTCATCATGTATCTGTAAAACCATATCAGTTTCTTCTAAAGGTAATCATTAAGTTACTCAAAACTTTAATAAGTTCTAGGTAAGAAAAATAAACGGAGACATCTGCAGTAAATGAAATTTCTTCCGCCGATTTACTCAAGATGATATGTAAATTCATGACTTTAAAGCATATAATTTATCAACGATCATTATACTAAAATGTAAATCGTTAATCGAATGACCAGTAATTTGCATATCTAACAAGGTTTATATGAAATATATTAATCATCAATAGAAAGTGCTATTTTACTCTCGCATTGTACGGGTTTTAATGGAATCCCATTCGGGTAAATATAAAAACAGCAGAAATGATGGATCTGGATTTTTGATATAATGAATAAAAAGAAATAGTACATTAACACCTTCCTCGTTTTTCTAAAAGATGATGATGGTCTCAGTGGGTAACAACTGAATATCGTTTTTCAGTGAGATACTCGGGAAAAACAATATAATAAATATCTCTTCAAATTATGTGATGAGCTAAGAAGATGTTTTGCCATGGATCCGGAATAATTTCGGAGGAACTCGTGCGGGATCAGGTTTGCCAGTTCAAGTCGATTATAGCATGGTTCGCGATTTTGATAAAATTAACCGCACGAGAAGATCATCTCTGGCGCAGTAATGATCAGCATTCAGCCGGAAATATCTGCAGGCTGCGTAACAGCCGCTGATCGAAGGTTAAAATTATAAGCTGATAAGTTTTGTTCCGACGGAGGGATAAATATCTTACTCGCGGAATGTGTCGCGTTCAGATATTCAGCTACAGTAAATTCGCAAGGTCAGGGCTGAAGGTAAATACCTGTTCATCGCCGGGTTGATATATTAAACGCTATAAGGGGTCATTTATAACGTTCGAAAATAAGGGTTTTATATAAATACATTTGTTGAAATCGCAATGTTTTGCTGATGTCGTGTTCGGGCTTTGGAACTAATATTGATTCAGTTCACTTTCCACAACTTCAAGGAACCAACACGGGGTCAGCTGTCTCTGAGTTATGTTCTCTGATGTTGAAATTCAGCTGTCTTTGTTTTGGCGTTCTGAATGGCTTCAAGCAGAGTAATTTGGTTTTTATATCTTTGGCGAGACATATTCAATAATATATACTCACAAAACTGTGTGTTTTAACAAAATGTCGAACGTTTGGATTGACGCTTCATTGCCCACTAATGAATCGCGGCCACCGGTATCCAGTTCAGTTTGGTTTGCGTAACGGCGTTAATAACTTATAAAGCATTTGTGTTTGTAAAATACCACCTATCCTTATAATCAGCATCATTTTCATACAACACACCTAAAATCTATCAATAGATTGCATCAACATAATTATTATTATGATTATTATTATTATTATTATTATTATTATTATATTGCTATGTATTTAGAAATTATTTCAAGCTTCGTTAAAGCGATAAGTATTAGTTGATGAAAGTGTAATACATCGTCTGTTTTCATTTACGCATCGTAACATAATACATGCATAACGACTAGAAGTGCATGGAAATTCAAGATGAGAGCAGAAACTTTCAATTAAATACATTGGAAGAAATAAAACAGAAGATATTACTTTGATTAACAGCCATCGTTTAATCACCAACATATAAAACCACGCAATCACCTGCTGGTTAGAATACACCGCTCTATACGGCTGATGCAAAGGAATAATCGAGAGGAAACCTTTGATTACTTTCACCATATATAATTATAGTTCACAGTAAGCATCATAGAAAAAGGTAGACCTATCGATTCACATTAAAAATATAATTAACTGGTTAAGTTTTCCACGTTTATTCTTAATAAAATTTATCACAATATCTTTCTTGATTTAATTAATTATAACGTTATCAGGTGGAATAATATCTGCCTTAACATGAAAGATTAATATCTAGTTATTTTAAATTATAGTTCAATAGACTATCCTACATAAATCTATCGGAGTTAATGTTTGACCAATAATTATAAGGTTTGCATGTAATTGAAAATTGCCGCTTTCACGGCTAAGGGAACAATGCCCAGAAGCAACTGCTTTCTGGCTTTATTTCCGGCCACAATACTTATGGTTACTACTGTGGATTTCCCTGTCGGACGTAAATCTTCCTAATAGACAAGTTATAGCCAGACAAAACTTATATTTCTCTGCTATTAAATAAGGATTCCTTCGTTTATTGATGGGCTGAAATGTAACAAAATTAAACTTTACTATTGTCTTTGAAATTGAACATCCTATTAAGAACTCTAGATGTCCACACTTAAAAGAGAGGATTGACACTGTATTTGTGTGATTTTTGTTATTTGTGACTATAATGAGCGCAATTCTACACAATACAACCGCGTGTTTAATTAGAATATTAACACGATAATAAATTTTGTTGTTGGCATGTAGTAAGTGACCACAAATTTTTTTATAATTAAAATAAGATATGAGGTCTGCTTCAAACTGACTTTGTTGAGCTCTTCTCAATATTATAGACGTGTTTGGCATGTAGCGCTTGAACACCGTTTTTAAACTTTTTACCAATCAGAAATAAGAAAATTTCAAATGTTTCAAAAACTCCAAATAACGCGTCACAATTTCCTTCAGCAAAATAGAGCTTTAGCCATTCAATTTAGTTCCACTGTTAAAATTTAGCTTAATGTCTAAAAAACTAAACATATTATGAATAAATGAGCTCGCCTACTAAGAATGGAATATATTTAATTTATCCGACAAGTCTGTGAAATGAACATTAATACAGCATTATATTCAATGCTTAAATATATTTTGTTGAACGGGTTGGTTAATTTAACGAAGTGTATACATTAATTAATGGCGCATCCAATTTTATTTTAAAACAATTTAATTGAACAAAAAAATTCAATCAAATGTCAGATGGAATTTTAAAAGTTTAGTTTATCATAGAGAAATATGTCGTAGTAATTCTAGAAACTGCAGAATAAATGATTAATTACACAAATTTCCAAACTCATGTAAATGGATGATGTATTTCAGGAGATGCAAAACCAGACCGATAAATGTTAAAATTTAGAATATCCTGCAAGTAAAACTAAAGCTCTAATAGTTAAATACCAGTTTATAATTAAACACAACCAAATCACTTTTTTGTGTCTGTTATTGTGAACGCGATAACGATTTACATAAGTTGCGAAAAAGATTTTCTGGCTTGACAACGAAGAATTAATAGCCTTTTGTGAAATAGGCTATAGAATATTTAGCTAAGATAATGTTTTCCTAAATATCCAATGAAGTCACTACATTCATAATGTAATCTATAACTGAACACTGTAACTTTAGTGATAATGTCACGTCTCACGAATTACTAAACCCAAAACATAATTGTTTATCATTAAATGTGTAAATATCTCAATAGGCAATAATTGAAACTCCAACATTTAAACTCAATTGTTGTTGTCATCCTTTCAGTCCGCAACGTCTGCACTCGGACGTCTATTGACGACACAGCGATCTAGAATTCGCTTACATGCAAGTGAGATTGCCAGTGGATCCGCGTTGTTCATCAAAAGCTGTTTATACGAAAAACAAAATATTAAAAGGCCAGAGTAAACCGCACCCACAAAACTGATTGATTTTCAAATAACACATATTTTAATATAGGGCTTGGTTAAGAATGCCAGTTAATCGGATTATGCAAAATCCTTTAAGATACAAAATATCCTAATTGATTAAATTTAACAAATTTGACGTGAACTGTAATTATTAAATTTGGGATTTAAATATTCGTCTGCCTGTAAAACAGCTATCTGTTAAAGCGTATTTGACAAATCTATGCAATAAGGAAGAACTCTTTTTATAAAGGGCAATTCGCTTATTAAAAAGGATTATTTCAAGTCAAGTTTATCTCAAAAACTACTTTGTTTGCTTACAGTATTTTATACTCACTCATTAGTTACTACAGAACTACCAGCATCTATTAATTATTATTATTATTAAGTACCTCATAAGATGCCGTGAATATAGTGCAAAATTGAACAATTAGACAATTAAACGTAATACATCCTCAAAATTCACCTTTAACACCTTAGCTTGGAATATAAACTATGATATAAATCTGACACAAAAATTTTAAAGATAAAGAAAGCATTAATGGTAAATAGCAGGTTTGCAAAGATGATAAAAATGTATTCCCCTAATTAGTCCTAATAAATTTTGTGCCTCTATTTACCTTGCGAACAAATGGCTTTTTCAGTAAACTTCAGAATTTTGCATTGTCTGAATTTGCACTAATTAACAATTGATAAATTATTCTCATATTTACTATGGTATCACTGTTGCTTAGTTTAATAAAGCAAAGTAGAATTCACCAACGCTTATTGGCATTTAGTGCTCATTTGCAACAATAGTTGACTAAAAAAATGGAAGCAACGAGAAAGCTACGGTAAACTGACGGAAACAACGTTAGTAGAATTTCGAACGAGCAGGAGAATAAATGAGCAAACAGGCGAAGAATTTAGATAATTTGTGCGGGTGATTAAATTTTGCGTCTATGTACAGGTTCCATATATATATATATATATATATATATATATATATATATATATATATATATATATATATATATTTACTTAAATCATAATGAATAATAGAATATATATATATATATATATATATATATATATATATATATTATTATTCATTTATGATTTAAGCAATATCTTAAATCATTACATAAAACAGGATCAATGACAAATATTGCGTTTTTGTTAGCATTAAACATGAACAACTGAAATAATTTCGTTGTATTACTCTTTCCAAGACGGTTTGCTGACAATTCTTGTTGCTTAAGTCTAATTCACTGCCATTCAATAAAAGCCGAAGCAAGAATATACTGCGCAATGTCAATAAAATAATAAAACGGGGTAGAGTCCTGCAATGTGCAATTATAGGAAAAATCACATCAGTTAATAATATACCATATTCTTGCACTATTGAGTTTAAAACAAATCAAAATGCACATTCTACCGACAAGCGAGTATTTATGAAAAAAATTCTGTTTAAAATTAATCATGGTGAAGTACAAAAATGGTGAAGAAAAATTCATATGCCTTTCCGATTATCGTCTTAGATATTAGAAAAAAGTGATTATTAAATTTTACATAAGCAAAACTGAGAGATAATTTAGAATTGTGGGAAACCGTTAAATTTGGAAAGTTAATTTGTTGCACATTGATGCACACGAAGTCACAATTATTTCAAGCTCAATGTGTTTAAATTTATAAAACTTTAAAGATTGTAAAATATTATCAGATTTCACATTTAGTAAGTATCTTGAAGATCGGCTCAGGCTAACATTTGGTAGTAATCTTAATGTTTAGCGGAATTCTGAACTTTTCTTCATCTTTCATTCAATAATGCATTGAGCTCGTTATAAATTTATTGGCAAACTTCTTATTTAGCAAACAGGATTGTTGGCAATGAATACATACAAAAGGTTGAGTGATATGCAAATTTTACTCTAACAGATCCAATTTACCAGATGTATCGCCATTTCTACAAAATACAAGGCTTAGTTCTTACTGAGAAATTTCTACAAAATGGATTAGTGTTTATATCAAGTTTGCAACCTTGATTTAAATAAATGCATATCTTATTCTTATTAATGTTTTCGCTCATTATTTTCCGCAAGACTTTATCTCGCTTTAACCAACTCCTTTCATGACAATTAAACAATAATTGATTGCGCGGGTGGTGGTAACAATTCTTTAAATCACATTTGCGAGCTTGAATTAAACATCAATCCCATTGTATTCAACCAGTCGATCGAACTACACCATAAACTACCCGATAAACCATGTTTCGCACTGACGTTTATATTGACAATAATTGGTAATACAAGTCGATTAAACATACAAAATCTGTCAGACAATATATAATTTACAAAATTTCTACGTATTGTTCAACGCTTGCTATCAAGGCTCATCAGTAGGATCCGGCCTACGCCTTAAACCCACTAAATGTTTGATCAAGAAATGTCGGAAGGTGTGATCATACGGTCTTCTATACGCATGTTAATTCGATAATTATTAATGCCAACTCCATATAAATACTTTAGAAATGCGAATTCAGAGCCAACTAACAACATAAAACATTTAGTGAATCTGTAAGGAATACCAAGAACATGATTTAGGTAATGGCCTAAATTTAATAAAATTGGGAATAGATAAAACTCTGAACACCTACTTCCCCTACAGAGCTTCCTACCTTGAGCCAGTTTGAAATTATAAATCACTTTGCTTCGTGATCACTACATTTTCAAAATAACATATAATAGATATATTATTTTTTACGTCGAACTGATTTCATTGAAGGTATTTATTTGGTATTAAATACCTAGTAAACAACTGGTTCAAATAGAACCAGAAGGAAATGTCAATGTCAGCACAAAATACTTTATTTTCATGAATACATTAAAATTATTTTATTGATCAGATTATAAATTATAGAACCTTTAAATATACGTCTCCTCTCCGACTACACTCATTTGATATAGTACAGTTCTACGAAAATAAATTATACAACGAAGAATGCAAATGAGGCAACTTGACATAATGCGCAAAAGAGTTTAAAAAAACGTTTTCTGAAGTGATTGCCATAAATTCGCGACAAGTAAAATAATCCCATGCATATTTTTCTACACGCATAAACAAACACGCGGACTTAAATAATTTAAATTTTTCAAGATATTGCTAATTCACCTACATTATTATTTTGAATATTTACCGCAACGTAAAGCATGTTATTAGGGCAACCAATAATAAGTGAATATTTAAAGTGTCGTCTGTATTATGGTGTCATTAATCTATAGACTCGAAAACACCATATATTCTTGCAATGCTTGCGCCATTCCAGTCATCGCTCAATATTAATCCGCAATTTGCTTTAGCGAGACAATTGATTGCACATGTAGGATGGTAAAATCTCAATTCTTTGCACATTTTCAGTCACAATTTTTCGTTTGACATAGTTACATTGGGTTCTCACAGTACCAATAATTCAGACAACCATCACCTGTTTGTCTGAAAATGACTTTGGAATCAGATTTTCTTGAATTCATTTCCTGTCCCATCTTCATGCTTGACACCATACCCACAGGAAAAAAATGTAGCAAATACAGTATCCTCATTTAAGACATATCTATTTATATTTATTTTGATTCCTAAAGTATTTTTACGTCTTCCCAATATCCTTCCTTTAAAACTATTCTCTTGTATTCATATGTATACACGAAGATACCGATTTTACCACACACGCACACAACAAACTATACAGTCATATGTGTCATCTAATCTCAATTTACAATTATATATAATATGTGCTAGCAGACAATGCGGATTATTGTATGCCTTATACGTGAGTTTAAAATATTTAATTGCATTTCCCGACGCGTAGAATGATCAAAAAATTTTTATTAAATCACATTGTAGTATTTCTCAAATTCTCGGTTTGAAAAAATCTTATCCTTTGTGCAATAGTATATATATATATATATATATATATATATAGAGAGAGAGAGAGAGAGAGAGAAGAGAGAGAGAGAGGAGTTATTCAAAACAGCAGGTTTAATATAGTAATACTCGTACTTGGAAAAGACCGAATAATAAAATCGGAACCACACTAACAAATGATGTATCAATCAAATACACACATTTATACAAATTCAATATAAGTCGTGCCTTTCAATAACTGTGTCAAACAATAATAATATATGTATATACATATATGTATATACGCTGCTGCGCCTATATATATATATGCTCTTATATTCTTATAATTAGGAAAACACAAATAACAAAGTGGATAAAGGCCATTTATTTCGTGAATACTAATCATCTCTTATACAATCATACATATTTATACATTTTGGGTTTTCAATTGATTATGCTAGTGGTAACAAATCTGATTCGTTTTTACTGCTGTTTCTTGTTTTGACTAGTTGGTGAGTGTGTATGCGTTTGTGTTTGTGTGTATGCGTGTTTGCATGTAAAGGTCATTCTCGCAGTATTGCGAAGTGATGTCTGAGATCTTGTCATTATTGTTTTGATAGCTTGAGAATTAACCATTTGTGCGCATTGTTCACTGTTACATATACAAGTGCTATTATTCCCAGTATAGTTGATCGTTTCACCTCGTTGCGCAAAGTTGTCGTTTTCACGTGGTAACAACGCCAGTGTGGATTGCAGTGTTAAACGCTCACATTGTTTGGAGACTTCTGTCATCGTATGCGCCTCTGTTATTTCCACTTCAGTTTGTTGCCAATCCGATTGTATGTTTGTTGATTCTAGTCGAGGGCCTGTTTGTTCTTGGCTGGATACTAGTAGATTGTTGTTGAATTTTGTTATTCTTGGCCAGTCGATAAGAATATCATTTGATGAAACGTTTGAATATTAAGGTCAGGTGCTTGTTTTTTATGTAAAGGGCTTCGTAGATAAATAATAATTTTTCTGATTTTGCTTTATGTAGAATTGTGAAATTGGTCGAATTGACAGGGTGCCCCGCTGCCAATATATGATCGGAAATAGCTGATTTCCGGTTACCGAGCGCTGTTAATCAATTGCTTCTGTAAAGTCCGATATAGTATACCACTTGCGTACGAAATTGTAGACTATGAATGATTTGGAGAGATGTAATTGATCTTTGAAGCCAACCTCATGATACTATGTGCTAAATGTCATATTCTTTAACACCACTGGAAAGTTGTCCTTGAGTATGTTGACCTGCATTGCATTGTATTGA
This sequence comes from Eudiplozoon nipponicum, assembly GCA_029291075.1. Classification (NCBI taxonomy): domain Eukaryota; kingdom Metazoa; phylum Platyhelminthes; class Monogenea; order Mazocraeidea; family Diplozoidae; genus Eudiplozoon; species Eudiplozoon nipponicum. The sequence continues at coordinate 81,006 of JAQBSW010000386.1, forward strand.
GGCTGGAAAATACCCATGCCGAATGGTATCCTCTCTAGTGCGAATCTGCCGTGGTCTGATGTTGACATCAATGAAACGCTCTGGGTAGTTGTTCATTAGCAAAATTTTCCTGAGGTAGCCCAGTTCTTCCTCAATCTTGTGTTCAGAGCAGATCTTCCTGATTCTGTTTGCTAGGTTGTTTACTAAGTTTCTTTTGTGGGATTTTGGCACACTACTGTTGTAGTGAATGTATTGTCCGGTGAAAGTGGATTTTCTATGTATGGCCAGTGTCAAATCTCCGTTTGCTTCTCGAGTGATTTTGATGTCAAGGAAGGGAAAACTGTCGTCTTTCTCTACCTCGAGAGTGAATTTGATGTCTGGATCGACTCCATTTGCTTGTTTGAGGATTTCGGAAGGGTCTGCTGCTTCTGAGATGAACAACAAGATATCATCTACATACCTTTTGTAGAGTGCGCACTGGTCAATTATACCTTTTAGGCTCGTTTTTTCCAGGTGATACATGTATACATCTGCCAGGAGGGGTGCGATGCAACTTCCCATAGCTACACCATTGATCTGACGGTAGTATATTCCTTCGAATGTAAATTGCACGTTTTTAGTACATGCTAATATGAGGTCTTTGATGTCATTGGTGTCTATAGGGAAGTCAAAAAACTCATTTTTGATGAGGTCACACAAGATCTCCGTTGTCTTATCCAGTGGTATGTTTGTAAATAAGGATGCGACGTCAAGCGAGACCATTTTATTCTGTAGGATGTTCTTCCCCTTCAATTCATTTGCTAGTTCGAAGGAGTCCTTGATAGTGTTGGCGTTTATGATGCTCCGTATTGGTTCAAGTAGTTTGCAGAGAAATTTGGCTGGTTTATGTTGTGGAGCGTTGATCATTGACATAATGGGCCGCATCGAAGGAGCTCCTGAGGCTGTCATGGCTTTATGAGTTTTTGGTTTGCCGTACAATCTTGCGGTGTTTGTTCCGACTGGTTTTGCTTTTTGGATGTCTTCTGTGAGTTTTGATCTAATCTCGGAGTCAGCCATCGATGTTAGAACATGTTTTTCCATCTTTTTCAGAATTGCATTAATTCTTGATTCGATGTTCGTTGAATCATCTTTCTGTTTGATGTCATGCTTAAATTTAGATTGGTCATTTATTATATCGTTCATGGCCTTCCTGTAAGCGTCGGCTTCAAGTATAACAATTCCTGATCCTTTGTCGGGTGTGGCAAGTCGTATGGATTTGTCTGATTGGAGTTTTTTGAGTTCGTCTATGTGCTGTTTTGTGATGATTTGGCTGCCTTTGAATTCCTTCTTGTATTGTTCTAGTGCGCTTACTATCTCAGCTTTCAGTCCTTGTCCATTGAATGCATGTGGGGCGGTGTCTTTCGTTAAGTCATTGTAGAAATTTTCCGTTCCAGCCTGAATGTCAATAATGTCACGTTCACTTAGGTTTTTCTTGACTACGCAGAATTTTGCTCCTAAGGAGAGTAATTCTTTCTGGTGTTTTGACAAGATCACTTTTGAATAATTGTGAATAAAAGCGTCTGGGTTCGTAGGAAATTTTGATTGCGTAGGAAATTTGTCCAGGTCTCTCGTGAGGTCCTTGGTTTCTTTGTCCGCTGTTATTTTCATCAGTGTTTCTATCTTCTTTGTGAAAGCGGTGTATTCGCCGTCGTTCAGTCTTGCAATTTGACAACCCAGAGATTGAATGATGCTCTCAGCATCTTGCAGTTTTGATTGGTTGTCCTCGATACCGTTGAGCAATAAGCGACTTATAAGTTTATTCGTCGGTTTTTGGTTATTTCTTCTGCATTGCTTGAGGAATCGTTTTGGCACAACATCTGATTCTAAACACGATTTGAAGAACTTAATTCTTTCTAGAAGTTTGGCACATGTACAGTTGGCTGCAATATAAGTGTTTAGTTCCTTGCGGGTAAAAGGCTGACCCCGCTCTTTGATAATCTTTATGATGTCCATTCCTTTTTAATTTACCACAGTATTCTTATAAATAGGAAAACACAAATAACAAAGTGGATAAAGTATTCTTATAATTAGGAAAACACAAATAACAAAGTGGATAAAAGCCATTTATTTCGTGAATACTAATCATCTCTTATACAATCATACATATTTATACATTTTGGGTTTTCAATTGATTATGCTAGTGGTAACAAATCTGACTCGTTTTTACTGCTGTTTCTTGTTTTGGCTAGTTGGTGAGTGTGTATGCGTTTGTGTTTGTGTGTATGCGTGTTTGCATGTAAAGGTCATTCTCGCAGTATTGCGAAGTGATGTCTGAGATCTGGTCATTATTGTTTTGATAGCTTGAGAATTAACCATTTGTGCGCATTGTTCACTGTTACATATACAAGTGCTATTTTTCCCAGTATAGTTGATCGTTTCACCTCGTTGCGCAAAGTTTTCACGTGGTAACAACGCCAGTGTTGATTGCAGTGTTAAACGCTCACATTGTTTGGAGACTTCTGTCATCGTATGCGCCTCTGTTATTTCAACTTCAGTTTGTTGCCAATCCGATTGTACGTTTGTTGATTCTAGTCGAGGGCCTGTTTGTTCTTCGCTGGATACTAGTAGATTGTTGTTGAATTTTGTTATTCTTGGCCAGTCGATAAGTATATCATGTTGATGAAACTTTTGAATATTAAGGTCAGGTGCTTGTTGTTTTATGTAAAGGGCTTCGTATATAGATAATAATTTTTCTGATTTTGCTTTATGTAGAATTGTGAAATTGATCGAATTGACAGGGTGCCCCGTTGCCAATATGTGATCGGAAATAGCTGATTTTCCTGACGGTGGCAAGCCTTTGTTAATCAATTTCTGTGGCAAATGTTGCTGGATTCTGCTTATCAATTGCTTCTTCGTACGTCCGATATATGTGCTACCGCACATACATGAGAATTTGTAGACTATGAATGATTTGGAGAGAATTGGCAATTGATCTTTGGCATCCAACCTCATGATTCTCTGTGTACTAAATGTCTTATTAACTTTAACACTGGGAAAGTTGTCCTTAGTTATTCTATTCAGCCGCCGTGCAATTATTGAGGCTGGTACGTCGCCTCTAAATGGTAAGTTTAGGAAAACCTGCTTGACGGTATCCTCTCTAGTACGAATCTGCCGTGGTCTGATGTTGACATCAATGAAACGCTCTGGGTAGTTGTTCATTAGCAAAATTTTCCTGAGGTAGCCCAGTTCTTCCTCAATCTTGTGTTCAGAGCAGATCTTCCTGATTCTGTTTGCTAGGTTGTTTACTAAGTTTCTTTTGTGGGATTTTGGCACACTACTGTTGTAGTGAATGTATTGTCCGGTGAAAGTGGATTTTCTATGTATGGCCAGTGTCAAATCTCCGTTTGCTTCTCGAGTGAGTTTGATGTCAAGGAAGAGAAAACTGTCGTCTTTCTCTACCTCGAGAGTGAATTTGATGTCTGGATCGACTCCATTTGCTTGTTTGAGGATTTCGGAAAGGTCTGCTGCTTCTGAGATGAACAACAAGATATCATCTACATACCTTTTGTAGAGTGCGCACTGGTCAATTATACCTTTTAGGCTCGTTTTTTCCAGGTGATACATGTATACATCTGCCAGGAGGGGTGCGATGCAACTTCCCATAGCTACACCATTGATCTGACGGTAGTATATCCCTTCGAATGTAAATTGCACGTTTTTAGTACATGCTAATATGAGGTCTTTGATGTCATTGGTGTCTATAGGGAAGTCAAAAAACTCATTTTTGATGAGGTCACACAAGATCTCCGTTGTCTTATCCAGTGGTATGTTTGTAAATAAGGATGAGACGTCAAGCGAGACCATTTTATTCTGTAGGATGTTCTTCCCCTTCAATTCATTTGCTAGTTCGAAGGAGTCCTTGATAGTGTTAGCGTTTATGATGCTCCGTATTGGTTCAAGTAGTTTGCAGAGAAATTTGGCTGGTTTATGTTGTGGAGCGTTGATCATTGACATAATGGGCCGCATCGATGGAGCTCCTGAGGCTGTCACGGCTTTATGAGTTTTTGGTTTGCCGTACAATCTTGCGGTGTTTGTTCCGACTGGTTTTGCTTTTTGGATGTCTTCTGTGAGTTTTGATCTAATCTCGGAGTCAGCCATCGATGTTAGAACATGCTTTTCCATCTTTTTCAAAATTGCATTAATTCTTGATTCGATGTTCGTTGAATCATCTTTCTGTTTGATGTCATGCTTAAATTTAGATTGATCATTTATTATATCGTTCATGGCCTTCCTGTAAGCGTCGGCTTCAAGTATAACAATTCCTGATCCTTTGTCGGGTGTGGCAAGTCGTATGGATTTGTCTGATTGGAGTTTTCTGAGTTCGTCTATGTGCTGTTTTGTGATGATTTGGCTGCCTTTGAATTCCTTCTTGTATTGTTCTAGTGCGCTTACTATCTCAGCTTTCAGTCCTTGTCCATTGAGTGCATGTGGGGCGGTGTCTTTCGTTAAGTCATTGTAGAAATTTTCCGTTCCAGCCTGAATGTCAATAATGTCGCGTTCACTTAGGTTTTTATTGACTACGCAGAATTTTGCTCCTAAGAATGAGTGCTCTTTACATAAAACAACAAGCACCTGACCTTAATGTTAAAGGTTTTAAAATAACATGATATCCTTATCGACTGGCCGAGAATAAAAAATTTAACAACAATCTACAATATCCCACAAAGAAACTTAGTATACAACCTAGCAAACAGAATCCAGGAAGATCTGCTCTGAACACAAGATTGAGGAAGAACTGGAGCTACCTGGAGGAACCTTTGCTAATGAACAACTACCCAGAGCGTTTCATTGATGTCAACATCAGACCACGGCAGATTCGTACTAGAAGATACCGGCAAGCAGGTTTTCCTAAACTTACCATTTAGAGGCGACGTACCAGCCTCTCAATAATAATTTGCCACGGCGGCTGAATAGAATAACTGGACAACTTCCAGTGTTAAAGTTAATATGACTGATACAGAGAATCATAGAGGTTGGATGCCGAATGATAACAATTCTCTCCAAATCATTCACATAGTCTACAAATTCTCTCATGTATGTGTGCGATAGCACATATATCAGACGGCTGAAAAGCAATTGATAAGCAGAATCCAGCAACATTTGCCACTGAAATTGATTAACAAAGGCTTGCCACCGTCAGGAAAATCAGCTATTTCCGATCATATATTGGCAACAGGGCACCCTGTCAATTCGACCAATTTCACAATTCTACATAAAGCAAAATCAGAAAAATTATTATTTATCTACGAAGCACTTTACATAAAACAACAAGCACCTGACCTTAATATTCAAAAGTTTCATCAACATGATATCCTTATCGACTGGCCAAGAATAACAAAATTCAACAACAATCTACTAGTATCCAGCCAAGAACAAACAGGCCCTCGACTAGAATCAACAAACGTACAATCGGATTGGCAACAAACTGAAGTGGAAATAACAGAGGCGCATACGATGACAGAAGTCTCCAAACAATGTAAGCGTTTAACACTGCAATCAACACTGGCGTTGTTACCACGTGAAAACTTTGCGCAACGAGGTGAAACGATCAACTATACTGGGAAAAATAGCACTTGTATATGTAACAGTGAACAATGCGCACAAATGGTTAATTCTCAAGCTATCAAAACAATAATGACAAGATATCAGACATCACTTCGCAATACTGCGAGAATGACCTTTACATGCAAACACGCATACACACAAACACAAACGCATACACACTCACCAACTAGTCAAAACAAGAAACAGCAGTAAAAACGAGTCAGATTTGTTACCACTAGCATAATCAAATGAAAACCCAAAATGTATAAATATGTATGATTGTATAAGAGATGATTAGTATTCACGAAATAAATGGCCTTTATCCACTTTGTTATTTGTGTTTTCCTAATTATAAGAATACTGTGGTAAATTAAAAAGGAATGGACATCATAAAGAATATATATATATATATATATATATATATATATATATATATATATATATATATATATATGTGTGTGTGTGTGTGTATACTCCGCATATTATATGTATATTATTTAATCAATAACCCATGAATCCCTCAGTCAAAACATATTTGTAAATATTGATATATCTATTTTTATTTCTATGTGTACAAAACATACACAAATATATGTATATATAAAAGAATACATATATATCCATACATATACACGACTACACACAGCATACATTATTTGTTTTCAAATCAACATAGGAGAAACCATATATGAGTTCCTATCAAATCTTATGTAAGACTTTTAATATTAATGTACTGTATATATATATATATATATATATATATATATATATATATATATATACAAGTATAAACACCATATATAATGTGCATAAGTATAAATGCAACAATGGACGTTCATACTACATTTTATATGTATATAAAGTATAATTCATATATATGGCTCTACACAATATATATATATATACATATTTAGAGATATATATTACAGTTAATAATACATATACGGCCGACAGGTTTTCACCCACTTCTTATATAAATAGATAATATTCATCTTATATATTTACAATAATAATTCCAATTTTAATATACTTCTTAGATATATATATATATATATATATATATATATATATATATATATATATATATATATTTGAGGTCATCAAGATGATATTTAATTATTTATTTATATTGATATATATATATATATATATATATATATATATATATATATATATATATATATATATATGTACATTTATTTACATCAAAGGCCAACTATTGTATTGGAAATAACAAATCAAGGGTAGGATATGTGGAGTGAGGTGGGGTGTGACTAGCAAAGTATTTAATAGCTGGGGGAGGGTTGGGGAGGAGGGGAAAGGATTATCATTAATATATATATATATATATATATATATATAATTATTTATATATACAGGGTACATTCAATATATAATATAGTATCTAAATCAACATATAAGTAACTGCTTAAGTTCCACTAGTTCACGTGATTCACTTCAATTAAAATATACCAGCCAAAATACACTTTTCTAACTCCATCTACAAGATTACGTTTACTATCTCAATTTCATAGTCGCGATCTATTAGTTGGATTTATTGTTAAATATGATTCTTCCAATCCACAATTTTGCCATTCGACAAAGCTTCATTAAGTATGGAGCCTAATGACTGTGCTACATAAGTCACATTCATGATTTTCATTCTTTATTTTATTTAAAACGATTATCTTATCAATCTAGATAATACATTTCGGGTACATAATGAAATCCATTTACATCCAGCCCAGCTAATCTGATGACCTTTCTTCATTCAGAGCCTGGCTAGATCTGATCTTTGAAAATGTCCCTATTTCCGTTCCAGGATGCATGGTATAGTAAAGATTCATAAACAAGTTAATGTACTTAGGTAATTTGTGATTATTGAAAATCCTCCGTCTTATAAAATGTCCAAATTTCTATGTCGTAGAAAATAAAAATGCACCTATATTTTAGATTATATATTAAAGAACACTTATCACTTTATTGACATTATTAGTGAATATAAATTATCAAAGAATGATAAAATGGCAAAGCTGGATATCACATTGATTAATAATAACATTCCGATGCAGGTTGCATTAGAGTGTGTCAAACGCTGTTTAACGGAATACCCTAAAATACTAGAAGGTAGTTAAACGATTTTAAAGAGTATGATGGAAAAGTTTAAAATTTATATGCCCTCTACATACTTTATATTTAGAAATGAATTCAACCTACACAAGAATGTTGTTCCTATGGGACAACCACTATCTGTCCCAGTCGCTAATTATTACATGCATTATTTAAAAACTATCTCTTGTTCAGATCTCCCCTCAAACAAAACTTATATTTTAGATTCATAGACAATGTTTTCTTAATTTAGAATCATGGAGATAAAGAGTTGGAGAAATTTCTGCATTGACCAGGAGATTTAAAATTTACATTTGTAAAAAAGAAAAGAATTATCATTTATGCATGTCAAGTTAAAGCGAATGTGTCGGATATTAGAAAACTATTTCTATAGGAAAAATACTTGTTCGGATATCCTCTTGAATTAATGCACTAATCACTTGTTTATGTTGGAAATAGAAATTCAAAAATGGATGATAATAAGAAGTCTTAAATACAGGATTTAAAATACAAAGACAAAAACTGATGATATTGAAATAAATATTCAGAAGAAATGGTTATCCGGAAAAATTAAATGAAATATCATAAACGAGACACTATTGGGATTTAAAGGACAAATAAACTAGGCAAAACAGATAAGGGATTTTGATAAACAGATGTAGATAAGCACAGAAATTTGATTCTGCCAGATTCCAGATTAAGTAGACAATGGAGGATACTTACAACAAAATAAAACATAAGAAATGTATTAAAACAGTCGGTTACTATAGGAAATAAGCTACCGAATTAGAAAGAAAAAATAAAGCACATCAACACATCAAGGGATTATGAGATACTTTGTAAAGATTTCAATCTCAAGTATATACGTAAAACCATGCGTCCACTAAAGTTACGAAGAGTGGAACATAAAACAGCATGCAAATCTGGACATAGTCATATATCAGATCTAGCCAGGCACTCAATGAAGGAAGGTCACCAGATTAACTGTACTGGCTGTAAACGTATTGCATTATGTAACAGAAAAAAATTAAGCAGAATTATTAAGTAATCATTTGAAATAAAATCAGCAATAAACGTAATGAATGTGACAATTGTAGAAACATCACTAGGCCCCATATTTAATGAGACATTCTCGAATGGTAGGAAGCGTGGATTGAAGGAATCTGAATTAAAACTAAATTCAACTAAGTGACCGTGACTGTGAAATTGAGATAATAAACGGAACAATTTAGATGAAGTTTTACAGAATTATTTTGACTGATAAACTTTAACTGTAGTGAGTTGTGTGCACTGGTGGAACTTATATAAATATTTATATGTTGATTTAGATACAAAGATTATATATGGATTTTACAAGCTATATATATATATATATATATATATATATATATATGAATATTTAAAAAGGTTTGGAAGGACCTCAATTGTTTGCTTATAATTTTATTTAAATAAGCATATCATATATGGCGTGCACAAGTAAATATACATAGATGGATATTACATGATGTGATCACTAACATGTAGCATAAGTGCATAACTATACTATGATATACTATATATGATATATATGATATATATATATATATCCATATATATTTATATATATACACGTGTAGAGACAAATTCGTGAAAGATTTTACATATTCATATAAGTTGTCCGCTAATCTCACAGAGTTTCATATATTCTTATATAGATATGCACACTATGCGTGGTGTGTACACGTTTAATTATGGATACTTATTTAAGATGCGATACGAACTCTCGTGGTTGATTTTATGTTGATTTATATATCCATATAATATATAATGTGTAGACGTCGATATTTAGGGATATATATATATATATATATATATATATATATATATATATATATTGATATAACATGTGAGTAGAAAGATATGTATATGTAAAGCAGATCTTTTATAGACTCAGTTTGAAGTTCAATGGACTCCCTTTTTGCATATATATATTTTTGCACACATAGACATATAAACAAATATTTAAATATTAACAAATTTGTTTTGACTGATATAATTTATCCATTGAGTGACTCACATGTATACTTATATGATATGCATTTAGGATATGGTTCATACACGTATATTTATGATGGATGTATAGATAATTAGAAATGATGTGTCACGAACCCACATTGTTGCTTATATATATATATATATATATATATATATATATATATATATATATATATAAACTTCAGTGGGTAACATTATATATGAATTGATATTTTTATAAGATGTTGGGTATAAATAAATATAAATTAGTAAATAATAAACAAATATACTTATTGCTTATCTCTCATGTACCAAGGCGATTCGTATGGACACATGATTTTGCTTAGATGTAATTTTATATATACATAGATAATTATATGGTTTGGATACGTATATTTAAATGGAAATTTAAATTTATACAGGATAGGAGTATAAATGTTATATGATTGCTATATTTTTCCTTAGTGGAGGCTCAATATTCGGTGTTGCCCAAACGATAGAGCAATAATTTATTATTTCAACAGTTTTACTAACCTCTCTATATACACAACCTACTGCACACAGCATGAGATTAGGTAAACTGGGAATTTGTGGATCATTTTAATATGATTAAAATAAATAATTTTATTTTTCATTCTAAACGTCGGGAAATGTAATTAAAATATCGAGATATCACTGATAGGCGTATATGTAAATCCATATATTTTGCTTATAATAATTCTATAAATGTCACTTTAAATTAGTGTACACATATGTGTGTAAATGTTGTTCTGTGTGTGGAGGTGTTTTTGGTATTATCGTGTATACATGTGAGTATAAAAGAATAGAAATTAAGAACTAATATTTTGGAAAATAAAAACTAATCTAGGAATTAAAAGAAATATAAATTAATCTGTGCTGAATGAGGATACAAGAATTTTCACAAGTTATATATTTCCTGCGAATATCTTGTCAATTCCGAAGATGGGACTGGAAATGAATTCCCAAAAATTTGGAAAAATTTCCGAAAATGTGGTTTCAACGTCATTTTCAGACAGAAGAAGGTGGATGGATTTAAATCGATGGGACAAGTAAGTACCAATCTATCTATGCCAAACGCAAACTGTGTACCTGGTAATGTAAAGGACCCAAGATTTTAACGACATACGAGTGGTATAAATTGTCCCCCAAAAGCAAATTTTGAAATCAAATTTACCGTACTTAAATTCTGTTTGCGTTTATTGTAAATCTTTGTCGCACATAACAACTTCAATTAATTAACAATTACTTCTTTGTCTTTGTATGTTATGCTAATACTTAATTGCCTCACTTCCATACAATTCTTAGTACTGTGTAAGCTGTATAATAATCTGTAATGTTTTTAAAAATATCTGAATCCTTAACTTTTCTTTTATTCTATATATTATTCAATATCATGCATTAAGTAGGTGCTGGAATAAAATAGTTAGGCATCTAAGCATGTCACGATTGCACAGAATGGTATTATTGCTTTGATGACACCGCAGTATTTCTTAGTAGGAAAGCGAGCACTACCTTTCAATGAAGTGCTTGATATAAAATGCTATAAGCTGACGGTGTTGTTAATTTGCAATAACAAAAGCTGCATGACTAAAGTGTGCATAACGAAGATAGTTAAGTAAAATTCTAGAAATTGTTTTCGAAACCTTTAGAATTGTGAATTTGTTTACAATTGTGAATAAACCCCTGCCGATAGTTCAGTTAAAATTATGTAAAAACCATGTAACGCTTCCATTTTTAAAGTTTTGATGGTATTGTCAGAGGAAAGTAAAAGTTTTAAACGAATAAAATGCTACAAACTGTTACAGTGTGGGCTATAAACCTCCGAGAGTAATTTTTTATGTTGGATAGCTTAATATAAGCACCAATCATATTATACTGATAAGATGTATTTATAATTGGATGGTGATTTAAAGTAATCAAGTAACCTTGATTAAAAGAACTTTCATCACCACCCACGCAGTCAAAAATTATTTATTTTCCTATAATATAACAGTTTTATTGGTCCCAACCATTTAATGATTTGAAAACTGGCCAAAAGGCAGGCGTCAATTCGCAGAAAATAATAGCAATAACACGAGCAATAAATAATCCAAATATTTTGCGTAATGTACTATTGTAAAAATGACGTTTATTAAAATGGTGTAATGCTGATATATAAACTTAAATAATATCATTTTAATAAAATATTTCATTTATAATATTTATAACACTAAAAATCCTTAATTCATTGAAAACCAAAGTATGAAAATCTCCTTCATAAATATTATACAAAAATCTTCTTCATTAAGAGCTCAAATGAACACTTCTCGCCATTTTCTTTACATTTGTGCAGCACCGAACTATATATATATATATAATCCTAGTGTTCTATTCGTATATTTTATATCCTGCCGTTTTTAAGAAGCTTATAAATTTTTCGTCCAAACAATTCATGCCAATTTCATAGACGATTTTTTCTGCTATCTAGTTATTTTATCTATACATTGGAATGACAGGAAATCGTAGCAAACAATACGAACAATTCATTGCGTTGCACCGTTTTTCTAATGGTATAGTTTCATTGTTTCTTTCGTCTTAATAACTATTTGAATTCAGGCGCAAATGTAGGCAAAAGTTGCATCAAAATATAGGTGATGAGAAACAGTACACGCATGCCAGAAACGAAATCTAATTATAAATAAGCTGAGGTTATCAAACCACTTGAACTAAAAGTGTATTTCCGTTTTGGCCTTTTCATCTTGCAGACTTTTGGCGCATAGTCATTTGAACTTATGAAAATTGATAAGCAATTTTGGTTAATATTGATTAGTATCAAATTGGGAGAGAATCGATTAAGATGAATTGCCTTTTCAACTTAATCTAATGCGAAATTTTAACCACTATCTCATCTATAATCAAATCACGACTAAACAATTGCATCTATCTATAAGTATGCACATTTATGTCTTTCAAAATAAGTACAACCACAATAAATATAGTATTAGGAAATGATGAATAGCTTTTATAAGATAGGCGCTAAATGACCATAATTAAAAATTTGCTTAAGAAAAGCATTGTAGAGAATTTTTTATTTAATTCAAATTTCAATTTTCAATTTCGTTATTTTTTGACAGAAGTCTATTTTTGTTAAACCATTCAATAAAAATGGTATTATTGGTTCAAAATATTCTGCGTTTTAGATTCATTTATTACATAAAAAGCAAATTCTGGGTATGAAAATTTGTGGATATATGTTATTTATGATAACTTTTAATTAGAAGTAGTGTTATTCATCCTTTTTTCATCCTTGTATTTTAAAATTGCTTAATTTTTGCAGTTAGTTAAGATTATTAACTGAATAGATTTTTATTGATCACCAAGCAATTCTAAGAAGAAAAAAAATAATCCAAGTAAAAATTTTAAAGTTTACTTAACTGGTTAATTTGTATTTATACGAAATTCTGCGAAGGATTGGCTAGGAAGAACAAAATAATAAGATAAATATGTGTTCGATTAAAAAACGTCTTTTTTTAATCATATTTACATAAATAAATGCTTACTAGAAAAAGATTTGGTTTGATTAAATATTTACATAATAAACATAACTGGACAAATTTAACTCGGATTCCATATTTTTTTCCACTGGCAATATATTGTGGAGACTTTTGGAAAAAATATCAGTACGGCATAGTTCTTAATAGTACAAATAAATTATTTAATGTAAATTCTTTATTACATATCTTGTATTATACAGAATATATAAAATCCATCACAGTAATGGATGTCCAGATTTATTTATTTCAAACTATCTAAGGCAAAGAAACGGGTTAGAAATACGTAAGTTAATAGACAATTTAAGCCTAAATATAACTAAAAAGATTTTATTTGAGTTCTACAGCAGCAACAGGTTTAATTTAAACATTTGCAAATGCTAATGTGCCAGCGTATTTAGCTTGCAAATATTGGTCGTATTAAATGTGCGCATGAAAGCTGCTTCCACGTACCGCGTTGTTATGCAATGAATTGCAACTAACTAAAATTGAATTCTTCATAGATCGTCATTACTCCGGATCTTAATTTGTCGGTTTCTTTTAATTTTTGACCACAACTGAACTAATTTGTTACTAGGTTTGCAACACCTAATACATACTTGCCCATATATTAATTCTCCGCAACAAACAGTATTTAACTGTTATATATTGAATTGAATGATGTCATGCTTACCGCGAAATGTGATAATTGATATCGATCAAGGCCAGAGTGTATGGATTTACTAGAGTAACAGGTGTTCAGAAATTGTTGTAATTCTCAATTTCGGTGAAATATAGCATAAATTGATATCCATCATGTTGGTACCATGTTCCGATTCGGAAACCATAGTGTTAGTACCATGCACCTTTTCGGTATAATAATGTTGGTATCGGTTACTCACGCAATAGCCATAGTGTTAGTATCCTTTACAGACTCGGTATATATATTATATGTGTGAGTTAGCATTGAAGTCGCATTGTCGTTGACTTTAGATTATGTTAGCTTCACTATTACAGGTTTACACATTCGTCTAGGAGATTGTACCGTCCTGTTATTCCACATTCTTCTACCAAATATATAGTGGTTAAAGGGCGTAATACCGGCTCCTACTGATGAGTCGCCAGTAAGCACGAAACGAATGTGCATGAGATTATAACTTCCGTTCATGCTGCCTTTGGTTTATCCTTCTGGTCACAACTGAACTAATTTGTTACTAGGTTCGCAAAACCTAATACATACTTGCATATATATTGGTTCTTCGCAACAAACAGTATTTAACTGTAATTAATGTTCGTGACTGCATAGAAATTGTGCAGCTGACATTTTCAGTCAGTTTCAATGTATGCGAGACTACTAGAGGTGAGAGACCATATTTAAATTTGATTTCCATATATATTCAATGCAGTTTGATCCTCGATAGTCAGTTTGCCGTCGTGTTCTAATGATGATCACGGAAGGTCGAAACGCGTCAGTGCGTTGCGGCTGGCGGTAGTTTTATTATGTTGTTCGACGACTGGTTAAATACAATGGGATTGGTGTTTACTTCAAGCGCGCAAATTTAATTTAAAGAATTGTTAACCCCACACGCGCAATCTTTTATTGTTAAATTGTTTTTGGTATTTCTGATAAATTTTGTTACCATGTTAGATGAAACATGGAATTAATTTCCATTTGAAGCGTGGAAACTTAATAGTAATATATGTTATTACTACTCGGGCCATGAGTTATTGCGTAATTTTTATGTATCTTATCAATAAGGTCTATACAGCTTATGTTATGAAATGCTGCCTATTTTACATTGTAACGAGTTTGAATTGACTGTTTTATTTATTTCTTTATTATATAGGTGATATACATATATATATATATATACATTGCGGTTTGAAACCCGTTAGTCAGTTTGCCATCGTACTCTGATAATGATTACGGAATTCATTAAATAAAGTTTGCGAGCTTGAAATAAACACCAATTCCATTGTATTTAACCAGTCGTCGAAAAACTTAACAAAACTACCGCCAGTCGCAACGCACTGTCGCGTTTCGAACTTCTATGATCGTAATAGTTGACCTTAGCTTGTAGGGGATAAAGGCACATGCATATATATGCCAGGAAAAGAAAAATTAGATATGCGGCTCACACCTCTAGCAGATCCCCACATACATTTTGCGTGACTGGAAATGTCCGGCTGTACAATTTCCATGCAATTACAGGGCATTTAACGTTTGTTCCATGCATTTTTTTGCATGGCATATATATATATATATATATATATATATATATATGGACAAATACAATTAATAATAATATGTACCACCCGCGCAATAAATTATTGTTTAAGGATCATATTATGGACTGGCAGTAGTTTTGCTATGTTGCTCGACGACATTAGTATAATGGTTGGTGTTTGCTTCTAGCTCAATAAACGTGATTTGAATAATTTTTACCATCATTCGCGCAATCAATTACTTTTTAATTGATAATTCAAGTTGTTTTAGCTGGTAGTATTTTATTGTTTGCGGTTGCTGATGCCGATTATTGAGATAAATTCTGGAACTCATTGCTGGAGCTGGCATTCCGTCTACTTGTTTGGCTCAACAAGATGTTTGCATCCAGTCTTCAACTTGACTCCGAATATTTTGACTTCCGGTTTCGGAAGCCTTTTTAAACGGAAACCCCATCCCACAAACAATTTAAAAATCAACAGTGAATCGTCAGTTTTGTTTATATCGCTGTAATTTAACTGGGATGAGTACACACGTGCAGTAACTGATTACTTCTCACTTCAAAACAAACGAGAGAACTTACTCACAGGCAAGGTGTACGCTTATCTAGTGAGTCGTCAGTTGTGTTATTAAATCACCGTAATTTCATTTCGATGTGTGTTCACATGTAGACTCATACGCACTCATATAGGACATACGCTTACCTATTGAAAACACAGTTATGCTTTAGAGATGTAGCAATAAGTATAAATGAGACAATTTAAACTAAATTTACCACTTTAAAAGAAACATGTTGCGCGACAGGGAATAGATTATTTACCTGATTTTCGGATTGCGTACTGAATTGTTTGAATCCACTGTCATCATGATTTTTCCAAATATTTCGATATCCATGTACGGATATCTTTTTCAATGGAACGTACATCACACACTAAGTTGACAATCAGTATGTCAAGTGGAAATATTAATTTAAACTGCCTCATTTATACTTGTTGTTAGATCTCTTAAGCATAACTTGTTTTTTTGAAAAAAAAATGCTAGGAAAGTGTATGTCAAATTTGTTTGTGTATATGTCTGCATGTATACATTCTTCGCAATGAGATTACAGTGATTTAATGACAATTATTGACAACTCACTGCTAAATAAAAGGAATATATATATATATATATATATATATATATATCCATAAAAGAATATATTTCTGTAGTACCCTTTCCAAGTGCAAACTAAAAGACTATCAGATACTAGAAAAGTTTCTTTCTCTTTACCTGATTTTCGGATTGCGTACTGAAATATTTGAATCCACTGTCATCATGATTTTTGCAGATATTTCGGGCTCCAATTACGGAGCCCTTATTCAATGCCAAACACATCACACACTTAGTTGACAATCAATATGTCAAGTGGAAATATTAATTTAAACTGCCTCATTTATACTTGTTTTTAGATCTCTTAAGCATAACGTTTTTTTATAAAAAATGTTAGGAAAGTGTATGTTAAATTGGTTTGTGTATATGTCTACATGTATACACTCTTCGCAATGAGATTACAGTGATTTAATGACAATTACTGACAAATCACTAATGTTGAATATATATATATATATATATATATATATATATATATATTCATAAAGAATATATTTTTGCACTTTCCAAGTGCAAAACTAAAAGACTATCAGATACTAGAAAAGCTTTCTTTTCTTTACCTGATTTTCGGATTGCGTACCGAAATATTTGAATCCACTGTCATCATGATTTTTGCAGATATTTCGACCTCCGGGTACGGAGGTCTTTTTCAATGGCAAACACATCACACACTTAGTTGACAATCAATATGTCAAGTGGAAATATTAATTTAAACTGCCTCATTTATACTTGTTTTTAGATCTCTTAAGCATAACGTTTTTTATAAAAAAATGTTAGGAAAGTGTATGTTAAATTGGTTTGTGTATATGTCTGCATGTATGCACTCTTCGCAATGAGATTACAGTGATTTAATGACAATTACTGACAACTCACTAGATAAGCGTACGTCATGCCTGTGTGTATGTGTTCTCGTTTGTTTTGAACTGAGGAGTAATCAGTTAATGCACGTGTACACTCATCCCAGTGAAATTACAGCGATTTGGCAACATCTGACTATTCACTGGATTGGCGTGTTTGTGTGTATGTGCGTGAGCGTTTACTTAAAACTGAGAGCTAATCTATTACATGTAATTACAGGCACGTGTAACGGTCATACAAGTAAAACTAAAATGATAACTGTCATTTCCTAACTGCACACGTCAGACTTATTTTACACTTACTTTTATAAATGAAGTAATTACGAGTGGCATTTCGGTGAGGAGGGGGCAAGATACTATGAATAGAGTAAATAATTAGTAGGTAGCAAAATTAAATTAGAAACGGATAAAGTGTTTCAATAGGGTAGAAAGTTAAATTAAACGGTCCGTAAAAGAAATTAAAAATTGCCTGATAAAGAAGATACTAGTAATAGTGCAAAGAAAATTTGGCTTTTTTTTAAAAAAAGAACAATAAATAAAATAAAATAAACCTTGCCATCATGTATAGATAAATGTTTGTTAAAGGCGCTACACTAACAACAGAACGTAAGATAATAGATAAATAAGATAACAAGTAAACAAGGATGAAATATAAGACAATCAGATAATAAATTATAAGATATTGAATTACTCACCCTCCACCTCTAGAAGTTAATATCAATCCAGTGTTCTTATTCTTTTACTTGAGCGAGTTTCTGATTCAGATTCGTGCAATCTTCGTTTCCTACCATTATTTAATGCTGTATTCCAAATAGGACCTAGTGATTTTTCTACGGCTGTTTCATTCATGATATCATTTCTCGATTTAATTTCTATGGATTCTCTAATCAATCTAGTCGATCTATTACGGCCACAAATTGATATACGTCTACACCCATCCCAATTAATTGAGTGTCCTGTCTCTACTGTATGGCGTGCAAGATCCGATCTATTAACATGGCCATACTTGCATGCGGTTTTATGTTCCCCTCTTCTTACCCTAATTGGACGCATGGTTTCACCTACATACATCAAGTTACAGTCGTTACATGGAATTTCATATACTCCTGATGTGTCTAATTGTTCTATTTTCTCCTTTTGGTTG
This sequence comes from Eudiplozoon nipponicum, assembly GCA_029291075.1. Taxonomy (NCBI): domain Eukaryota; kingdom Metazoa; phylum Platyhelminthes; class Monogenea; order Mazocraeidea; family Diplozoidae; genus Eudiplozoon; species Eudiplozoon nipponicum. Next base: position 99,594 of record JAQBSW010000386.1, read on the forward strand.
GGCAGTTTAATACCTAGGGTAACGGTCTGTTTTAAAATAGTACGTATATTGTATTTGGATGCTATCATTTTGATTTTCCTACTTAGTTTAGAATCAGGTATTACCATTACCCTCCGATCATCTTTTGTTTTATTTGATTTCACGTACTTCCAGTCATGATTAAATTTACTTATAATGCTCATTATAGTGGCTTCAATTAACTTTAGAGGATACCCATTAGCACTGAATATTTCTCGCAGTCTACCTAATTCAATCTCCCTATGCTTTTTATCTGTTAATCTTAAGCTTCTTATTATCATCGATTTTAAGATACCGATTTTCATTCTATATGGGTGATTTGAATCGAAATTAAGAAGGATACCTGAGTAAGTATCCTTCCTATAGACATCCCGTTCTAGTTTTGTACCATTTCTAATTAACTTGACATCCAGAAATGGTAATTCACCACATGATTCATTTTCAATTGTAAATTTCAGCTCGCTCACCTGATTTGCTATATTTAAGAAATTTATCAGTTGATCCTCCCCGTGATTCCAAATAACTAATATATCATCCAAATATCTTACATACAATTTAGGATTAAGGGGCGTTATATCTAAGAGGGTCTTCTCCATGTAATGCATGAAGATATTAGCTATCGGAACTGACAGTGGTTGTCCCATTGGAACACCTCTAATCTGTTTATAAAATTCATTCATAAATTTAAAATAAGTGGAGGACATACATAAGTCCATCATTTCCATGACATGTCTCATCGTCATTTTACTTCCTTCTAATATTACTGGATGATCAACCAGGAAACGCTGAAAATAATCTAGTGCTTTGGGTACTGGTATATTGGTGTACATTGACACCACATCTAAACTCGCCAATCTATCGTTTTCATGTAGCTCACATTTATCGACAATCTCAACCAAATGGTATGAATTCATCAAAGTATGGTCTAAGAAGTACGAATATTTCTTTATTCTATGGCATAGAAACTTAGACATTTTATATGTTGGAGAGTGTTGGACATTAACAATAATTCTCAAAGGGTTGTCTGGTTTATGTATCTTTACTAAACCGTACACTCTAGGAGCGACTGTATCTCTTTGTATGAGAGCGTTACCATGCGCTTGATCTAATTCTCCTTCAGTAATCATGTTATTGATCAATAATTTAACTTCTCCTTGTAGCTTATCAGTAGGATCTTTATTAATTTTAGTGTATACCTCTATATTGTCTAGTTGTTCATACATTTTAGCATTATAGTCAGATTGACTCATTAGAACCGTCGCTCCTCCTTTGTCTGCTTTCAAGCATATCACACTGTTTGCTATTAGTTCTTTTCTGAGACTTTTTACTGCATAATTTGGTTTATATTTTGCATCTTCGCACGTTAGCACAGCTGCGGCTACGTCTATTTCAAACATAACCTTATCTTTGTCTGAGAGGAATTGTGCTGTTTTAACAGCCTCAGTAATTATCTCATTTTTTGGTGATTTCTCAATATGGATAGCTGTATTCAGACCACGGTTAAGCATTTCTAGCTGATTCTCATTAAGATTTATTTTAGAAAGGTTTACCACTCGATTAGTTACAGCAGGGAACGTCTTAGTTATGGTCTGTCTATAGATGCCCAAATTTCCTAATTTTTTATCATGCCTGACCTGAACCTTTTTTATCTCTCTATTACGTGCGCCATCAGTAAAATCCTCTATACATTTAAAGTCATCCACGTGCAAAAAGGAAAGTAACAAAGATCTTATTTTAGTTTTCTCTCTGATTAGTTCGTATTTGCGTTTTTCTAAATCGCTAATCAATGTATTCATTATGTTCAAAGTCAGTTCATGTTTAAGAGATCTACCTTTATCATTTAAATGAAATGGCAATTTAAATTTAAAACATTTAGGAATTACACAATGTTTTAAACATATTTTAATGAAACGAATATTTTCCACTTGCCTTACTAATTGTTTTTTATGTGATGATAGCGATTTTGCAGCTTCACAATTGTAGCACCGTATTTAGTACCTAAATAAGGTTTAAAAGAAACATGTTGCGCGACAGGAAAGAGATAATTTACCTGATTTTCGGATTGCGTACCGAAATATTTGAATCCACTGTCATCCTGATTTTTCCATATATTTCCGTTTCTAATTTAATTTTGCTACCTACTAATTATTTACTCTATTCATAGTATCTTGCCCCCTCCTCACCGAAATGCCACTCGTAATTACTTCATTTATAAAAGTAAGTGTAAAATAGGTCTGACGTGTGCAGTTAGGAAATGACAGTTATCATTTTAGTTTCACTTGAATGACTGTTACACGTGCCTGTAATTACATGTAACAGATTAGCTCTCAGTTTTAAGTAAACGCTCACGCACATACACACAAACACGCTTATCCAGTGAATAGTCAGATGTTGCCAAATCGCTGTAATTTCACTGGGATGAGTGTACACGTGCATTAATTGATTACTCCTCAATCCAAAACAAACGAGAACACATACACACAGGCATGACGTACGCTTATCTAGTGAGTTGTCAGTAATTGTCATTAAATCATTGTAATCCCATTGCGATGACTATATACAAGCAGACAGACACACAAACCAACTTGATATACACTTTCCAAGCATTTTCAATTTTTTTTAAAAAGCAAATTATGCTTAAGAGATCTAACAACAATTATAAATGAGGCAGTTAAGACTAATATTTCCACCTGACATGCCGATTGTCAACTAAGTGTGTGATGTGCGTCCCATTGAAAAAGATATCCGTACATGGATATCGAAATATATGGAAAAATCATGATGACAGTGGATTCAAACATTTCGGTACGCAATCCGAAAATCAGGTAAAAAGCCTGTCTATTAAACGAACATTGGTTGAGTGAGCGGTGATAACATTTACTATAATCAAGTTTGCGAACTTGATATAAGCACCTGTTCAATTAAGTGCTTACACATTGTCAGTATAAACTAAGAATTGTATAGTTTAGAAAAGGCAATTCATCCAGTAGACCCGTTTCGTCCTTATTGGTAACTGCTCACGTATTGGCCATAATTTGACGCCGAAAGAGTTCAAAACTGGGCACGTCAGCTTCGGAATCTGTTGCTCTAACCTCTGAGCCACATTGCCGCACACTACATACAGTTATAAGTCATACACTATTCATGGTCAGGGTGGCTCAGTGGTTAGAGCACCAGATTCCGAAGCAGACGTGCCCAGGTTCGAGCCCTACACCGCCGCAAATTATGGCTAGTACGTGATGAATTCTCAATAAGTACAAAACCGGTCTTTTGGATGCACTGCCTTTCTACACAATAAAATTCAAAGTTTATACTGACAAAATCTAAGCACTTATTGGGTCAGGTGTTTATTTCAATTTCACAAACTTGATTAAAGTAAATGCCTGTGTAGTGCGGCTGCATTTTGCATTTGGCTCGATGTAATTGTTGTTCAATTTGCGCTTAACTTCGCTTCTATAGTAATCCAGCAGACTCCTCCAAATGCCACTCTTGGCATTTACCTGATTTGTGAAATTAAGCATTGTTAAATATTTAGGCTGTAGGCACCCACGTCTAATTGTTAACAGTGAACACTGGATTTGTTCATGTACTGCTTAAAAATCGAATGTTAGTTATTTCGGCGAATGCGTCACCTTTAAATTATGCGTTAAACAATATACCAATTCTTTGTTTTTATCTTTATTTTAGTTTTCAAGCTTTTTATCACTTGTCTGCGTCCTGTCATCGATCGGTTCACATTGGCCAGGTGCTCAAATGCCAGTTACTTCACTGGAGGCGGTAGAATTATTTATGGCTAAGATTTGTCATGCCCCGTTAAAGTGTTCTCTTTTTGCCATGCCTGTCATTAAATTCTGCATAGCCGATCCACTTTACTTCAATTAGACTCGACAACTTCAAAGAAAGCACGTACCGAATTGAATGATTAAATTGATGGCTTGGTGAATAGTGGACTCGTGAGTGAATGCTTTAACTAAATGAACTGAATAGTATCATTCCGAATTTATGACTATTACTATTCTCGTGGCTGTGAATACTACCAATTTGTGTTCGTCTATAATTCATTATTTACTTTTTTATACCAACCTTCACAATTTCGATCAGCCCAATACATAGATTGGTACTCCTGCTAATCATTGTGTATTCTCTCGTCCCACACAACTTACCTTTGTCACTGATAATAATGTAGGCTTCATTCCATGGGCAACATAGATTTCTATTTATTATACACAGATTCAAACTCAATGTTGACAATTTTCTTTATTTCTACATCGGCATTATCAGTTTAATACTTTCAATACACACTCTTTAACAGAATGAATCATCGGCAACATGACCATAATCTGCATCATCAGTAGTATTGCCATCTTCATTATTATCATAGTTCCTCTCATTATTGATATTATTTTCATTAAATACATCATCATCATCATCATCACCATCATCATCATCATCAGCAGCAGCAGCAGCAGCAGCATCATCAACAACAACATTATTATTATTAACATCATAACTGCCTTGCGTATTGTGTTTGCTAAAATCATTATGCTACATTATCAGCATCGTTATCAATAATATTGTTAAATACAGAAGCATATTTGGTTTTAAGATTACTTTTGCACTGTATTTTTATATTATTACTACTATATAATAATAATAATAATAATAATAATAATAATAATAATAATAATAATAATAATAATAATAATAATTATTATTATTATTATTATTATTGTTGTTGTTATAGTATTATTATTTTTATTATTATTATTAGCAAACTGATTTTCTTCGATTTTAGTTTGTTCCTATTCAATAGCATCTTCATTTTGATAAACATGGTCATATTCATCATCATCAATTGTGTTTTGTCACCTTATTCTTCATTATCACCATCATCATCCTCATTAGACTACAACACCTAATGAAAATTTAATTATTTTTTAAACATTTCACTCTGTGCAAACATAAGTATTAACGTGGTTTATAAAACCTGACTGTTGTAATTAAACTCGTTTGTTATCGATGTCACCATATTTGCCCCCTCCCCGCCACCCCATTCATATTACTCTGATGCCAGACTCGGCTTGGTTGTTGAAACTAACACAACAAGTATTAAACTTCGTTTCATCATACGGGGTCATAGATTCAAGTGAGTTTACATTCATAAAATGCTTGAAATACAGCACTAGTCCTACCTTCAAAGTCGTCATTAACAGCGCCAATATTATCATTCTGATGGCGTAAAGCCACCTCAATGTCACCTCGCATCTGTAAACAGGGCAAGAAGCACGAACATTGAGAAAACAAAATGCATCAAATCATCATCGGTTGGCCAAAAGCGTTATAATTAGTTAGGTGGCGTGGTGTGAATTAGATCTCAAAAACCTGTGGCCCCCTTAATTCAGCTTTAATCTGCTAATCTATCTGTCCGTTGGAAAAGGTAATAAAATACGTCAAGTGACCGATACAGTTTTAAATAGACAAAGTAAACAGAAAATAGCTGTCTTCACCGCGTCTAAGTACCTGTTATACGAGTGGCGAATGAAAGATTGTTGCTTCAATTAAATCACAACGTGGACGCCTACACCACGCAAGTGATACGGAATTATTTTATCCGAAATCGAGGGAAAGGTAAATAACATACTTAAAGTAAAGAGCAACTGGACGAAACCGAATTAGGTAACCGAGATTGTGACTATTAAGTGAAAACTAATAGGAGAGCAGCGAAATTTAAACTTCTGCCATACATGAAAATATTTCGCAATGTGTAAAAATTTAAATTCATTACTGAAAACAGTCCGAAAATTCTTTTTTGCCTCACTAGCGATAAATTTGAATATACTGTACTCTCCAGTGCACCCACAAAATGTTAAATTCAGTTGATTTTCGTTCATGAATTTCAGCAATAAATTTTCTTTATCAAGACAGTAAATACAGTGGAAAAGCATTGATTAGAAAAATATGGCCATCTATCTATCTACGAACACGATGGACTGAATAAACATCTAAAAATCAATTCAACCTTTGAATCTCTCTATCTTCATATTTATAAATCTGTCAATTTACCAACGAATAAATTAGGATGTTATCGTCTCCTTAAACATACACATATTTCTGTACGATTTTCACTTTGTTATTTCATTTATTAATTAACGTGTTCTAATCAGAATGAAGTCGGTGACCCATCCTATAGTTTTACGAACAAGAAATCATCTGTTACTACAATCTAGTATGCGATGTTGATATAAACCCCTGACCCATTAAGTACATACATTTGTCGGTATAAACTAAGAGCTCTATAGTGTAGAAAGGGCAATTCATCCAGTTTATCGGTTTCGTTCTTATTGGGGAACTCATCACGTCCTGGCAAGAAGTTGCCGCGGACCGGGGTTGAACCTGGACATGTCAACTTCTGAATCTGGTGGTCTAACCACTGAGCCACCTTGCCATTTGTGTGTAGTGTGTGACAGGATGACTCAGTTATTAGAACAACGGATTCCGAAGCACACGCGCTCAGTTTCGAGCCCTGTACGCGGAATATTCTGGCCATTACGTAATGAATTCTCAATAGGGACGAAACTGGTCTACTGGATGAACGGCCTTTTCTTGATCATTATAATTGCTCTCACCACCCACGCAAACAATCTTTGTTTAATTACTCACAGTTGTCACAGCCAAAATGCAGTTTCAGAGTTGTTGTCCTGACATTGGAAATACTTTTATCGGTAGCCTTTCAAATGTCCTAGGACATTCTATGTCTAGCTACCGGTTTACACGAGATTTGAGTGCTTACACTAACAGACGAAGGAATGAACGCAATTTATCGCGCATTTTAACAATACCCGGTATTCTAGACAGGTGGTGATAGACAGCATAGTTTTGTGTGTCGTCTGAGAATATGACTACTTTAAATCCAAATGATCCATCCTCGCAGGGGTTTATGCGACGTGGCATTCTCTTATTTCTAACGAATTAGCATGAAATGCACAATCAGTAATGAATCAAACAGCGTAGCCGTGTCTGCTGAGTCTTCCGGGACGGATAAGTGGATGGGCCTCAAATTGAGCCACATTGTGTTAAAGTTTCTTTAGGTCATTCTGTGGTAGGTCCAATATCGCCGTCTACTCGTCGGAGGTTAAATAATTCTAGTAATAAAAAGATTATTGCCTGATTGGTTGTTCTGTCTTGACTGCGTAGGTCGCTGACAGCAGTTCGCATATGCGCGCGTTCCAAGAATAACTACGAGGAAGGCGACTTACAGTGCTTCATTTTTTTGTGCCGTAACATATCATAGATCAAAATACGCATGTTATAATTCCATCATCATTTGCTTGTTCATGTGTGCAGTTTAAACCAAAAATGATTCCTCCATTGGATCTTTAAACTTGCATGCCATAAACTCTCGAGCTAATCAACATTTTACGGTTGATGAAGGGCAAGAGCACGGTATCCACGTTGCTTGTCTCAAGGGGAGAGCATAATTGTAATGAGGCTCAAAAATGTATCGCAATCGGGTCTAGTCTACAGGAAAATGTTCTAGTTCTGCTATCCCAATATGCAAGTGATCCAACCAGACATGATGCGTATATCTTGATCGGCTAATGCTAGATTCAGCATAGGTAAGCCTATTTTCTCAGTCTTAAATGTGTACATGCCAATCTTCAGCCATTCCGTTGATAAAAAAGTAGAATTTCGTTCAAAAGCTATCAAAATTTGCCTATGGCCTTAAGCGGCTTTCCGATGTCTTAGTGATTGACCGTTATTTCAATGCCAAAATAGGCCTAGGCGTTACGGACAATTTAAACTGCAGCAAGTTGGAGCCTGGCCGAAAACAGCTTTTATAAAGTCATCAGACTTAACTCGGTTGAAGTAAACTAAATTTCCCAGCATCACAAACGCAATCTTGCTGAAAGACGCAGCAATATGGCCCACGCAAATATACCATATTACAGTAAGCAGACTTTGATTGCCTAACTTTACTTTACTTTACTGCGGCTGACTTCTTTTGGAGGATAAGCCGGCTCCACATTTCATGGAGTTTCTTGGGAATTTGTTACAAGTGGTGTCCCCTCACCACTCGGCTTTTTGATCGAGGACGCACCTCTAGCCTTTGCACATCCAAGCGCAGTCTGCAAGGCAGCAGTAAGTTGCATGGTTGCCGGTGGCTGTTGAGAGCTCATTCGCCATTCGGAAGTACGGGGTACTGTCCAGGAGTCCATGTAATCCGTCTGTTTATGAAGCATATGTAGTTCACGAATGTTCAATTAACTGATCTAACTACAGTCTTGGGACACCAGAATCCGCTCAATGAGGGAACCCTTTGCTAGCTTGTATAAAGCTTAGTATATATTAATCTTATATATATATATATATATATATATATATATATATATATATATATATATATGATACCAGTGCACACAACATCAATTTGATATCAACTTATCAGGTTGTGTGGTGTCTGGAAGAGTTGCCAAATAGGATTCACTTAAAGTAAGAGATAAAAACATTCATTGATAAAAAAAATTGGAAATTGCATGGAGTTTATGTGGAAGTGGCGCAGTGGAAGATTGTAGGCCGCAGAAGAAACTTTGCACCGGCTCCAGTCCGCTCGCAGAAAATGTTGGCCAAGCATACTAGAACAGCATGCATTGATAAGACAACTTAAAGTTATCACCTGAAAGGCGGGCATCAAAATTCTACGCGCGATGATAAATGCAAGAGCGTTGTTATACCAAACAAATCGGGTTATACCAAAGATGGATAAATCAACTTTCGAACGTCTGGAGGCTTTTTCCGATGCAATAAACCAATTTGAGTGGTAGAAAATGATCACAATTAAGATCGCAAACGATGTTGGTTTATTTGACAAAACCGTTGCAGAAGAGCTAAGAACAGTTGGATCATCCATGTGAAAAATGTACGGACCATCAAAAACGCACAAAAATTGTTATCTTATGTCACCAATATTATTATTTGTTTCACGCATCGGCTAAATTGTTAATCTGTATACTGGAGCCATAGCGCAAACTACTATAATAGAATGTATTAGTGTGGAAGTCGCCTTTTCGAGACTTTATATGATGTTAGCTTCACTACTATAGGCTTACACATTCGTCTAGGAGATTGCACCGTCCTATTATCCCACACTGCTTACCCAAATATATATATATATTGATTAAAGGACGTAATAGCGGCTCCTACTTTCCGTTCATGCTGTCTTTGGCTTAACCTTCTGGTCCTATTTTGAATTAATTTGTTACTAGGTGCGCAGCAAATAATACATACTTGCATCTATATTAATATAATAATGAAAGTTTTCATAATCAGTTTGATAATATAAACAAATGGTCATTGGTTGCGCAGGTATTGATAACAATTATTTACTCAAGGTATCAATAATAATATACACAAATTTCCCATTATATATATAGTTGACATTATAAACTAAGCATTAAATAATGTAGATAAGGCAATTCCTCCAATAGATTTAGGTGGATAGATAGATTGAGATAAAAAAGTGATTGCTAGAGAGATACATTAATGCCTAAATTTATTCTGCCAATTTTCTATTTTATTAATGCAAACAAATATATAAAATAGGTTTTGAACTCAATATTTTGCGGTGTGTAAGCATTCAGGTTATCAATGCCGCGTTTTGCGTACGCGGGTAATAGCTGTACACGGGCAGTTACACAAAGATCCGATTTGTCACTATTTCCAATTTTGTTTTGTCTTTGATCGGGTTGACTCATTTTTACTTCAACTGGAAATGCGGTTCTATCACATCTTTGTTTACTGGCGACGTTTCGGTGCCTACTTTCCAGCACCATCATCAGGCAACACAACACTGATCACAATAGCAGATTTAAGCAAATGTGGTGTTTAAGTCCTGGTTCTAATTCCTTCGACTCAATCATTCTATTAATTATAGTCTTAACTTGTCCTTGTAACTTATCAGATGGATCTTTATTTATTTTATTATAGACCTCTAAATTATTTAATTGTTCATACACTTTCAATTCATAATCTGACCGGTTCATAAGTACCGTTGCACCACCTTTATCTGCCTTGAGGCATATTACTTTATTGGATAATAATTCTGTTCTTAAGCGTTTTAGATCATAACTCTGCTTGCATCTCACCTCTTTGTGCTCTAACACCGCTTTGGACACATCCAATTCAAACCTAGTCTTATCTTTTTCTGGGAGAAACTGGGCAATCTTAACTGTTTCTGTAATTATCTCATTCCTAGGTACGTAATCAATAGGGATCGCAGTATTAAGTCCAAGATTAAGAATTTGTTTTTGGTCTTCCTTGAGATCCATTCTCGATAAATTAACTAAACGTTTGGACATGACCTCTTCAATTCTCCTATTTCTCAAAGGGCAATTAATTCCCAATATTGCTAGTTTTTTTTCATGCCTTTGTCTAATTTTTTTAATTTCATTATCCCTCGTTTTGTCTGTGAAATCTTCAATATGTTTGAAATCCAACATACCTAATCTCGCCAGTAATATGGACCTTATTTTTGTCTTCTCTCTAATCAGTTCAAATTTACGTTTGTTTAGTTTCTTAATCGATATTTTTATTAAATGTAAACAAAGCTCATGCTTAAGAGTATTTCCTACTTTATCCAAAACGAATGAAAGTTTAAATCTAAAACATTTCGGTATAACATTAAATTTTAAACATTTATTAAGGAACGAGGTATTTTCCACTTGCCTAACAATCTGCATCTTCTTCCGCTTGTACTGATTCATAAGTGTGACCACTGTCGCATCATATTTGATCCTCAAATAGGTTTTGAACTCAATATTTTGCGGTGTGTAAGCATTCAGGTTATCAATGCCGCGTTTTGCGTACGCGGGTAATAGCTGTACACGGGCAGTTACACAAAGATCCGATTTGTCACTATTTCCAATTTTGTTTTGTCTTTGATCGGGTTGACTCATTTTTACTTCAATTGGAAATGCGGTTCTATCACATCTTTGTTTACTGGCGACGTTTCGGTGCCTACTTTCCAGCACCATCATCAGGCAACACAACACTGATCACAATAGCAGATTTAAGCTTTTTTGCTTAAATCTGCTATTGTGATCAGTGTTGTGTTGCCTGATGATGGTGCTGGAGAAAACGAAACGTCGCCAGTAAACAAAGATGTGATAGAACCGCATTTCCAATTGAAGTAAAAATGAGTCAACCCGATCAAAGACAAAACAAAATTGGAAATAGTGATAAATATATAAAAGCCACATTCCTCACCTAAATATACATAGTGGGTAAACGAAGTAATACCGGATTCTACAGTAAACACGAATCGGATTTGTACGCGATTAAACCTTACTCACATTCTGTTCTTGCTTTATTCTTGTGGTCATATTTGAACTAATTTTTCCGAGGAGCGCAAAATCTAATACAAAATTGCATATATATTAGTTCGATTGATCACCATTTTCCAGTATGCATCTGTTTTGTCTTCGATCAGGCTGGGTGCGTATTCGTTCCTTTCTTCAAAACCCCTTCAAAACATATATAAAATTTCTTTAAATCAAGTTTGCGAGCTTGAAGTAAACACCAATCCCATTGTATATAATCAGTCGTCGAACAACATAACAAAACTACCGCCAGCTGCAACGCACTGACGCGTTTCGACCTTCCATGATCATCATCAGAGTACGACGGCAAGCTAACTATCGAGGATCAAACCGCATTGAATATATATGTAAATCAAATTTAGATCCTCGATAGTCAGTTTGCCGTCGTACTCTGATGATGATCATGGAAGGTCGAAAGGCGTCAGTGCGTTGCGGCTGGCGGTAGTTTTGTTATGTTGTTCGACGACTGGTTAAATACAATGGGATTGGTGTTTACTTCGAGCTCGCAAACTTGATTTAAAGAATTGTTACCACCACCCGCGCAATCAATTATTGTTTAAATATATAAAAGTTCTCCGGCACAAACAGTATCTAACTGTTATATAAATGTCCTGCTAAAGAGACACATAAATGTTATATATATATATATATATATATATATATATATATATATATATATATATATATATATATATATATATATATATAATACATATCGGCAGACATAAACAGGGAGAGATGGAGAAAATAGACAGACAAAATCCGAATATAATAATACACCTAAATATATACAAGCGTATAATTAAACGAACATTGGTTGCGCGGGCGGTGATAAAAATTACTATAATCAAGATTGCGAACTTGATATAAACACCTAACCCATGAAGCAAATACATTCATCCAGTAGACTGGTTCGTCCTTATTGGGTACTCATCACGTACTGTCAACAATTTTCCACGGACGCGGCTCGAACCGCGGTACGTCTGCTTCGGAATCTGGTGCTCTAACCACTGAGCCACTCTGCCACACACGCATACCAACTAAAGTAACCCGAGTAGTCTTTTTCCTTTATATATATATATGCAAACATATACATACGTTCATTCTTTCATACATCAAACACATACATAAAACAAGTACATATACACGCACACATGCATACATACATAAATTCATTCTTACATATATAAATATACAAACATACATATATACACATATAAAAACATACATACATATATATTTGTATACATGCATACGCATATATACATATACTAAAACATACATTTGTCCATGCAACAACACATACATACACACATAAATACTCACTAACGAACACAGATACAAATATACATATGTGCATACATACACACACATATAAAGACACAGATACTTGCATACATAAATTCATACATTCATCCTACGTACATAAATACACACATACAAATACATGCAGAATATCTTGTTTACATAGATTCATTCTGGCGCATTGTCTAACAAACGCGTGTATACTAATACTGTTGACACCTTTATTTGTGCGTGCATATATATGGCAGTTTCTTTCGCTTCCGGTCAATTTTACAACTGAACATCATTGTTTTCCGTTCTCACTAACATCTGATTTCGCACGCTAACCTATTTGTTTAATTAGCTGAAATGAGACTACCTGTCTCACTTGGGTAGATTAAATGGCCTTCTTATTGTTTGATTGGTAGCCCATTTAAGCTTCAGAAATAATTTTAAACTTTTTATGAGCATGGTAGCATAATCGTGAATGGACATTAAGCTCCACACTGTTAATCGCTGACTATATTATTTACCTCAGACAGCGAGACAGGGGTTTGGGCAATTAGCACTGGGGTGACATACCTTTAAGCCGAATTTCTGAAATGAAAATTTAGCTTCATTGTGCAAGGATTATGTGAATATATTTAATCAAATTAAAATGAAATGTTGTGCTTGTTAAATTTGTCTAGAGACAACATCAGTACAAAGGGTGTATGTTTTCAAATGAATAATTGTACCAATTCACCGAGGAAGCTATGCAAGTTGACTGCCATCATATTATCCCTTTTATTCTAGGCTGAACAATGACGTTTCTTTCCGGTGCAAACAGTCCATCAAATTATAATAATTAATACTGACGAAAATATGAGAACAAGCCTTCAAACAGCATTTAAGCATTTTATTATTTCCATAAAATATCCCATATATATATATATATATATATATACATATATATATATATATATATATATATATGATATATATATATATATATACATATGTATGTATAGGAAAACACATTCATTTATTCATTCATTCATTAATTCATTCATATATACAAAAAATACACTAGCATACATAATTGAATATCTATATGCATACATACATATATGTAAACATACATAAATATATGCATACATAAAAGCACACATACATACATTCATATATATAAGTATGCATTAATACATAAATACATACATACATACATACATACATACATACATACATACATACATACATACATACATACATACATACATACATACATACATACATACATACATACATACATACATACATACATACATACATACATACATACATACATACATACATACATACATACATACATACATACATACATACATACATACATACATACATACATACATACATACATACATACATACATACATACATACATACACTACATACATACATACATACATACATACATACATACATACATACATACATACATACATACATACATACATACATACATACATACATACATACATACATACATACATACATACATACATACATACATACATACATACATACATACATACATACATACATACATACATACATACATACATACATACATACATACATACATACATACATACATACATACATACATACATACATACATACATACATACATACATACATACATACATACATACATACATACATACATACATACATACATACATACATACATACATACATACATACATACATACATACATACATACATACATACATACATACATACATACATACATACATACATACATACATACATACATACATACATACATACATACATACATACATACATACATACATACATACATACATACATACATACATACATACATACATACATACATACATACATACATACATACATACATACATACATACATACATACATACATACATACATACATACATACATACATACATACATACATACATACATACATACATACATACATACATACATACATACATACATACATACATACATACATACATACATACATACATACATACATACATACATACATACATACATACATACATACATACATACATACATACATACATACATACATACATACATACATACATACATACATACATACATACATACATACATACATACATACATACATACATACATACATACATACATACATACATACATACATACATGCCTGAATTATAAATATATATATATATATATATATATATATATATATATATATATATATATATATATATATATATATATATATATATATATATATATATATATGTATAATGAAATTCAACTCTGTTGGTTCTTGAAGTGTCTTATTTTATAACCAATAATTAATATATCTGTTAAGCTATCAATAAATAACCGATTTATTATTTTCCGATATTTATATCTATGCGTCTATAAAATATGCTTATTACCCTTAAATTTTATAAATTATTTCCTAGTTTGTCCATTGCATGATCAAGTTAAATAGAAATTACCTCA
Organism: Eudiplozoon nipponicum; assembly: GCA_029291075.1. Classification (NCBI taxonomy): domain Eukaryota; kingdom Metazoa; phylum Platyhelminthes; class Monogenea; order Mazocraeidea; family Diplozoidae; genus Eudiplozoon; species Eudiplozoon nipponicum. The sequence continues at coordinate 114,816 of JAQBSW010000386.1, forward strand.
TTTAATTTATCTGGATTTCTTCAAAACTGGCGATATAGCAAATTAAGAGTGCATCCGTCCATTTAGTTATATGAAACTGTAATAATTTTGCCTCTGTTATATTATATATTTTAAAAATATCTGACAACCTATTTTATCTTCAAACTTCTTTCTATTATGTGTAGAAATACACATTTCTACTATTTCTACTGTTTCACTTTACATATATAATTTCATGTTTCAACAATGGCATATAAAGGTTGTTAAGGTATGCAGAAAAGTTTTTGTATAAACTGCTTTTAAATTTATTTAAAATTCAGATTATTAATCCATTTCTCATTTCTTATATTGCGACTTTAACTGAATTTCCAGGATTGCTAGAACTAGAAAGAATATTGCACAGTCATTTCTATGTATTTAGCGGCTTGGAATAAGCGCCAAGATTATATTATTTGACATTCGCGCGTGTTGTAATCTTCATTAACCATCCTCAGAGCCCGAATTGTGAATAGTGATGGTGATCAAAATAAACATTTTGTATTGTAGTAAACACCACTCCGATTGTATTTAACCATTAATCGAACAAAATGGCAAAACTTCAATGATCACCTACTATGATCAAGGTTGCGAACTTGATACAAACACCTGACCCATTAACTACTTACATTTGTCAATATAAACTAAGAATTGTATAGTGTAGATAAGGCAATTCATTCGGAAGAATGGTTTCGTCCTAAATGGGAACTCATCACATACTGGCCAGAATTTGCCGCGGACAGGGATTAAACCTGAGCCAGGATGATTTGCCTTTCCTAAACTGTACAATTCTTAATTTATTCTGACAAATGTAAATACATAATTAACAAGGTGTTTATATCAATTTCGCAACCTTGATTATAATAAATGTTATCACCGCCCGTGCAACTAATGTTCGTTTAAATATAAATAATTTGGAATTTTGGGACTAAGTGGATGCCTATGAGCTCTATCTAAAATAAAAAAAAACTAAATGAGTTAAAATAAATAATATATGATTTCAAATCGTGTGTTCTGTGCGGCAGAGTGGCTCAGTGGTTGGAGCACCAGATTCCGAAGCAGACGTGCCCAGATTCGAGCCCTGTCCACGGCAAATTCTGGCCAGTACATGATGAGTTCCCAATAAGGACGAAACCGGTCTACTGGACGAATTGCCTTTTCTACACTATACAATTCTTAGTTTACACTGACTAATTTAAATACTTAATGGGTCAGGTGTTAATATAAATTCCCAACCTTGTTTATAGTAAATGTTATCACCACCCGGCAACCAATGTTCGTTTAATTATTCGATGAACACCATACGAGTACGACGGAAAACTGAATAGCGAGAATCAAGTACAATGTACTCGAGGGTACTAGAGGTGAGAGCCGCATATTCAATTTTGCTTTCTATATATACGCATTGGTTTAATCTTCGATAGTCAGTGTGCCTTCGTACTCTAATGATGCTCATGTAAGATGGAAACGCGTCAGTACGTGTGATTGACGATAGGTTTGCTATGTTTATCGACTACTGGTTAACTTCATTGGGATTGGTGTTTATTTCAAGCTAAAAACTGGACTTAAAGAATTTGATACCACCATCAATAAGTAAGTAAGTTGGTAAGTTTCAAACTTGCTTCAAAGTTGAGGTTTTCAGAATTCGACATAAATAGAATATTGTTTGGCGTCTGTTCTTTAATGAAATTTTAGGGGTTGTTAGTTGGAACTTTTGGTCTAACGGTATACAAGACAGACTCGACCCAAATGAAAAAGGCGCAATAAGAAACATAAGTTAGTATATAATTGAAATTTTTCGTTGTTTGCGGCAGGCTGTCTCATTGGTTAGAGTACCAGTTTCCGAGGCAGATGTGTTTAGGTTCGAGCCCTGTCCGCGGCAAATTCTGGCCAGTACGTGATGAGTTCCAATAAGGACGAATCCGGTCTACTGGGTGAATTGCCTTTTCTACACCATACAATTCTTAGTTCAAACTGACACATGAATGCATATCATGTGTAAGGTGTCAACATCAAGAACGCCACCTTGCTTATGGTAAAAAGCTAGTTGCCTGTGTCGTTATCACCAGAACATTGTTTGGCAGTTTACGTACTACCAGTCGAAAATACACTACATTCCAAGCTTAACAACATCTACACAGAGACAACAGTGCTGTTGTCGAGTTATGCTTTTGTTAACGATACTTGAAAGATGAGTCTACGGTCTGCGAAAGCTGCTTGTTTTCAGCAATTATGCTATTCCGTTAATCTCTTGTAGTGCCATTTTCTTACAGTAAATTCTAGTCGCCGTTATTTCCTGTCCGGTTCCGTGCAGTTCTCTATAAATTAGTTAAACGATAATATTAATAATTAATTTGACTCATTTACTTTTAGTACTACAACTTATACTACTACTTTTACTAAAACTATAAAATAATACTTAAAAACTACTTGTAATTCCAACAGAAATATACTTCTTTCGTCTTCTAATTTTACTAGCAAAACAGATATAATTATTATTATAATTTACACTGGTACACGAATTAATATTATTTTCCATTATTTTTATTATTCTTGTAATTATTATAAGAGAAGAGGTAGTAGTGAAATGTTAGTAAATTTAATTTTCATTTCGCACATTAACGACCATTTTATGCTTTTGCTTCCTTAATAAATGTAATTTTAATTGGCAGAGTTTGAGACTAAGTGTCTCTGGTTCCGTTTTCGAGCTGTTTGATTTTGATTATTGCTACAGCAAATAAGCATTAATCAGAATATTGCGTTTCAGAAATTGTTTATTATCCCGGTGCAAAATACGTTTATAATAGAAGTGCTATCGTTTACTAGGACAAAGTTTGAGCAAAACTGTTAATTTTTTTAATTATAAACACGGAATTGGCATCGAATATTAGTGTGTGAGAAATGCTGTCTGGCTCCTGAGACAGTTCAAGCACAATCAATAAAGGTGGCCTCCGTGCGCACATAAGTCCTTGTTGAATGTCATTCGTCAAGTTCTCTAGCTATCTAAGCATTTTCCTGTTAAAATGAAAGAATACCAAACAAAGTGTGATCAGTTGTACAAAATGTGCCGACATGAGAAGTAACATTGATGTTTAGTCCAGGAGAGGTTAAAACACACACTTTAATATTTATTTAAACAAATGATTATTGGTTGTACAGGGCATGATAACAATTATTTAAATCAAGGTTGCGATCTTGATATAAATACCAATCCCATTATATATACATTTGTCAGTATAAACTAAGTATTGTATAGTGTAGAAAAGGCAATTCATCCAGTAGACCGGTTTCGTCCTTATTGGGAACTCCTCGGGTACTGTCCAAAATTTGCCGTGGACTGGGCTCGCACTTGGGCACGTCTGCTTCGAAGTCTGTGTCTCTGACCACCGAGGTACCCTGTCACATATTGCATCTTTTCACGCAGGTTTTTCGCTATCTATCTATCTGAGAATTTATATAATCCAAAAGGCGACATTTTCTGCAAGAAATATCGACTGGGTTTGATAACCCGCGTTTCAATGTTTATATATATCCATAGTGGCTTGATATACGATCGACTGTTTTCCGTCACGGTTTAATCATTATCAAGGTGGGTCAAAACGAATTGGCATGAAGGATAGGTAGAAATATTATATAAATAAATTTTTCAGCATAAGCTAAACTTAAATTTGTGTGTAGTGTGCGACAAAGTGGATCAGTGGTTAAAGTAACAGATTCCAAAGCAAACGTGCCCAGGTTTCGAGCTCTGTTCGCGGAAAACTCTGGACTGTACGTGATAAGCCTTTGCTACACTATACAATGCTTATTTTATACTGAAATATGTGTGTACATAATGGGCCAGATATTTATATCAAGATCGCAACCTTCATTAAAGTAAGTAAAATCGATAACAAAGTTCTGAATATGAATGTATTTACATTGTGTCAGCCGATATTTCCGGTAAGTATACTGTATGTAAGACTAGGTGAGTAAGACCAAAAATTCCGGTTTTCAAACACTCTATGAAAAGTTATTATAATCAAGGTTGCGGTCTTGATATAAACACCTGACCCATTAATTATTTACATATGTCAGTATAAACTAAGAATTGTATAGTGTAGAAAAGGCAATTCATCCAGTAGACCTGTTTCGTCCGTATTGAGAACTCATCATGTACTGGCCAGAATTTGCCGCGGACAGGACTCGAAACTGGGCACGTCTGCTTCGGAATCTGGTGCTCTCACCACTGAGCTATCCTGCCGCACACTACACTACACACAATTTTCAGTTATAAACTAACTAATGTAACTTGGTTAGTCTATTTTTCTTTTAGGTGGAGCTCATATGGCATCCATTAAACCCAAATTTCCAACTAACCATCCCCAATCTGTCATTACTGAACGGACACCACACTACATGGGGAAGTGGTATTGAAATGAACATTTGAACATTGGAAAATCTTGATCCAACGTCATTTTCAGTCAATCAGCTGATAAAAGGCTCAAAAAGAAGGGACAAGTGAGAACCCATCAATCGAAGCCAATAAGCAGAGCAACTGAAAACGATAAAAATTCAAGATTTTACCGACCTAAGAGTGCTATCTATTGTCCCGCACAAGATAAATGCGCTCAAATCCACAACAAGAAGGACAGCACTGCGCACGAAAGTTCATCATTCAAATTGAACAATCATTGGTTGTGTAGGTTGTGACAACAATTTTTGAATTCAAGTATGCAAGCTTTATATAAACACCAATCCTGGTAAGTTACAATGGGATTGGTGTTTATATCAAACTCCCAAACTTGATTTAAAGAAAAGAAAAGACAGACAAGGTAATTGTGAGATAACCTGTGCGCGGAAAATTTTAGGCAGCACGCGGCATTGAGAGCACGTGATGAGTCCCAAATAAGTAAGAAACCAGTCTACTGGATGAATTGCCTTTTCTACACTATACAATTCTTAGTTTATACTGATAAATGTATGTGCATAATTGGTCAGGTGGTTATATTAACATCGAAACCTTGAAAAAGTAATTTTTTTAAACGTATGAATGTTGATTAAGGTGAAGATACGTAACACACATCGGATTATAGTCTGCTTCTCATCTTCAAATACAAAGATATGGTGGTCATTTCAGCATCTGTTAAATACAGATAAGTAATTTAATAAATAGATAAATAAATGAAGCAAAATAAAATATATAATGAAATAAATTATATAATATAAAAATAAATAAATCTATATATATATATATATATTGTATGTATATATACATATATATTGTGTGTGCTTATATATATACAAATATATTGTGTGTGCATATATATATACATATATATATATATATACATACATACATACATGTATACATACATACATAAATACATACATACATACATACATACATACATACATACATACATACATACATACATACATACATACATACATACATACATACATACATACATACATACATACATACATACATACATACATACATACATACATACATACATACATACATACATACATACATACATACATACATACATACATGCATACATACATACATACATAAATACATACATACATACATACATACATACATACATACATACATACATATATATATATATATATATATATATATATATATATATATATTGTATGTGTTGGATTTTATCTCTCAACATATGTAGATTTATCTTTCAAAGCACAATGTTTTAATATGCATGCGCAGAAAATTGCACTTTCGGTTTTGATGAAATTCATCGATAGTAGGTTAGAGGCGTGTAGTAGAGTCCAACGAATTTTGTGCTTAAATTTTTTAACTCATGTAGATGTAAAAAGCTGCCATCCATCTGTTTTCGTACTGGTACAGTAATTATCATCAATCATGTCTATTAGTGTTCGAGCTTCAGTGGCACACCTCAAAATAAACTCGGAGTCAAATAAATCAATCAGTGATTGCAAAAGAGATGACAATAACACTAAAAACAATGTTTGGGAATGTTATATAACACCGAATCTTTTTTATTGACAAACATTCAGTCACGCGTTTTGGCGCGTTTTGAACCCAAATTAGCAAAACTAGAGTACGACGTTAAACTGATCATCAATAATTGCAAGGAAATTTATTCATAAGGTTTGACAAATTAGGTACGAATTTCTCACCTTGAGCTGTCTGCATTTATTATTATTATTTTATCATTATTATTATAATTATTATTATTATTATTATTATTATTATTATTATTATTAATGTCAGTATGTGTTACGGACGGCAGTTTAACAATTTTTTTCAAGTGGTTAAATAAAACGGGATTGCTGTTTATCTCAAGTGAGCCAACATGATTTAATATATTGTGATCCATTGGAGACAGATATCGTTTCTAATTGAGATTCTACAAAACACGAATCCTATCAAAACCTGTTTTTTACATTCGGTTGGTTTGTTTACAACCCGTTAGATGAAAATTGCAAGGTCATCGTTTGTTTTAATGCCTTAAATAATAAAAGTACGCATATTTTTAGCTATAACCAAAAACTTAATAGCTCCATGCATGCCCAAGTGCAATTAATTACAAACTTTTAGTCAATTCTAAGTAAATCGTACACAGAAGCTTCGAATGTACAGGTTAAACGTGGTGTTTAGCGTTTACATTCAGTTTCGTTTTAGTTTCTGCGTCAAAGTTCACGTTCCTCTTTAGCTAATGTTCAAACTGCTGGCCTGCGGGTTGCGAGACCATGAACAAAGTTCAGATTTGCAAACCAAGTATTTTGTTGTGTAGATGACTACTATAATGAGTGAATAAGCGATTAAAATTGGTGACAATAAAAAATCTAGAGGTCTGTGTACATAAAATTTGTTACTGGATGTCAGCATTCTTTAACTAACACCCCCATAAAAGTTGACATTCTAATGCGTCCTTAAATGCCTATGATGATTCCGTTTATGTACGGTCAAGAATAATTAAGTAGAAATTAAATGGGAAACAAGTTTCCAGTTGGAAACAGACGAAGAAGTGTATCCAAAGTAATCGAACACCGAGTTCAGAATGGCTGATGTAGCATGAAGCTGGATTTTTTATCACACAAAAGCCAAGGTGTTTTAATTGAATTCAGTTGGTAGAATTCAACACAATTTAGAAGCGGCCCAGTAGAGTAAAATCTTACACCTACATCTTTACCCTATCAAAACACTGTGGATAGTTTACTGTCGAGGATGAAAATAAGTTTATATCAATTACTTTTAATCAAGGCTGCGAACTTGATATAAAATCCTGACCCATTGTCAGTATAAACTAGGTATTGTATAATATGGAAAAGGGAACTCATCACGTACTGTCTAGAATAAATGTTCATTTCTACACCACTTCCACATGTAACGTTGTATCTGTTGGGGATGGTTAGTAGGAACTTGAGGGATAAAGGGATGCTATGTAGGTGCTACCTTAATGAAAAGCTAACCAAGAATAAATTAGTTAGTAGATGACTGAAAATTGTGTGTATTGAGCGGCACGGCGGCTCAGTGTTTAAAGCACCAGATTCCGAAGCAGACGTGTCCAGCTTCGATCCCTGTCCGTGGCAAATTCTGGCCAGTACGTGATGAGTTCCCAATAAGGACGATACCGGTCTACTGAATGAACTGTCATTTCAACACTATACAATTCTTTGTTTATACTGACATATGTAAATAATTAATGGGTCAGGTGTTTACATCAAGATCGCAACCTTGATTAAAGTGATTGTTATCACTACCCGCGCAACCAATGTTCGTTTACAATTATAGTTTTTCGGTCCTTTAAAACATCCATGGACTGCTCCTGGTTTTTATAACGCGGTTTAACCTTTTGCACGACGACAATATGAATAACAAGTTTTATCTCTATATTTAGGAAAAGGTTATGAAAAATCAGTTATATAATTCTCAACTAAACAATAATTGATTGCGCGGGTGTTGGTAACAATTCTTTAAATCAAGTTTGCGAACTTGAAGTAACAACCGATCCCATTGTGTTTAACTAGTGGTCGAACAACATAACAAAACTACCGCCAGCCTCAACGAACTGACGCGTTTCGACTTCCCATGATCATCATCAGAGTACGACAGCAAACTGACTAGCGAGGATCAAACAGCATTGCAAATATATGGAAAGCAAAAGTAGATATGCGGCTCTTACCTCTAATAGTCTCACATACATTGAACTTGACTGGAAATGCAGTCACGAACATTAGATGCTTGTAGCTTTCGCCACACACATAAAAATAGACAATACAATTAAACAACAATAGATTGCGCGGGTGGTGGTAACAATTCTTTATATCAAGTTTGCGAGCTTGAAGTAAACACCATTCCCATTGTATATAACCAGTCGTCAGTTTGCCGTCGTACTCTGCTGATGATCATGGAATGTCGAGACGCAGTAGTACGTGTGACTGGCGAACGTTTTGTAATGTTGTTCGACGACTGTTTAAATACAATAGAATGTAATCCTCAATCCTGATAGATTTTCTTAATTTTACTTTGCATTAAATATTGGCGGCACAATATCTAGGCCATCACGAACAATTCTTTTTCAGTCTTCGTAACATTTCTACAATTAAACGATCACTGCTTGCACGGGTGGTGAAAAGATACATTAAATCATGTGCTTCAGATAAGGTGCATTGGGATACGACTTCATTTTAAGTCGCAAACGTGCCAGATAGGATTATTTTCGCCAACTAAGAAATCAGCAATTCTTGTAATGTAATATTATGAACTGTTATTAACAACTGTACAACCATTTCAGTGGACGATGGGCTAAAAAAAGTCACCTGGTAACTAAAGTTTTCTTTTACACTCTAAGCTCATTAACTGATTTCTTGCGTGGTAGGAAAATAAAGAATGGCGCATTTTTCAGTGTTGCAAGAAAGTTTATTAGAGCCAAATTTAATTGATGAAAGGTTGAATCGCATTGACACACTCACTTTGAGCTATCTATTTAGCCGCTATTAGAAGGCAGCACAACACCGTATGTAAACCAAATTTAAACTACATTAGCGTTTGGTAGTAGACGAGGTAAAACTACCAAAAGCTCGTAAAATCTTGCAATACACAAATACGATCTCCAACGATTGAAACTTGGTCCCAGAATAGAGCTTATTTGCTTTATTATGGCAACAAACGTCATTCGAGCAATTCAAAATTCGACGTTGTAGCAAATAAAATTCCAGTCTCCCGATGAACTTTGATGGGCGTATTTATTTTTGTGCCACAATGGTGGAGGGAACTATCTGAGAACAATGAAACAATAATTGATTGCACGGGTGGTGGTAACAATTCCTTAAATCAAATTTACGTGCTATAAGTAAACACGAATCCCATGTTAAATACAATGGGATTATTTTAGAACAAATTGATGCCAAAGCAAATCAATTATTGGTTTTAGATGCATGCATGAGCTCGTAGAGACAGTGCGAGACAGGCGGAGATAGGGAGAGAGAAGAGATGAAAGTGAGAGTAAGAGAGATAGAGATAGAGATAAAGAGAGTTAAAGAAATAGAGATAGGTGTGAGAGAGATATATAGAGAGAGAGTGAGTTTTTATAAGTTTTTTATAATGTTAAGCTATTTTAATAAAACAATAGATAATTAAACTACAAGGCATAACAACAGGAATTTGAACATATTTGCTACATTTGTAGTAATACGTCTACAGATATAATTACCCTCATTAAAGGAGTGCATAAATTTAATTACAAGTTGTTCAAAAGCCACACCTGGGGCTAAGGTGTACTTATAACTGTGTTAATTGGTTTCTGCTGCAAGCATATAACTGAGGCAAGAAAATAATAATATTGACTGAGAGATAAAGATATTAAGCAGGGTTTTATGAAAAACAATCTTTCATTGCGCGGTTGGAGATAACCATTATTTAAATCAATTTTGCGAGCTTCATTTGGACACCAATCCCATTATACATACATTTGTTGGTATAAAATGTATTGTATGATGAAGCAAAGAAAATTCAAGTATTGTCCAAAATATTGTTGTGGACAGGGCTCGAATCTAAATATTTTTGATACAGAGTGTGTGACATTACCCACTGAGCCACCCTGCCGAAAGTTCTGTTTAATGTACGAAAGGTATATGAAAATTCGGCACAACTTGCTACTACAGCATTTTCGGCGGAAAAGAATAGTGTGACAATCTTAAGAACGACGAGACCAGTGAGAACCCATCAATCAGTGAAAAAAATACGTTGTGAACATTTATATAATTAAACGAACATTGTTGCGCGGGTGGTGATAACAATTATTATAATCAAGGTTGCGGTCTTGATATAAACACCTGACCCATTAATTACTTACATATGTCAGTATAAACAAAGAATTGTATAGTGTAGAAAAGGCAATTCACCCAGTAGACCGGTTTCGTCCTTATTGGGAACTCATCATGTTCTGTCCGCGGCAATTTCTGGCCGGTACATGATGAGTTCTCAATAAGGACGAAACGGGTCTACAGGATGAATTGCCTTTTCTACACTATACAATTCTTAGTTTATACTGACATATGTAATTAATGGGTCAGGTGATTATATCAAGACCGCAACCTTGATTATAACAATTATTCTGGATACGTTAATATTTTCGCTCATTTAATCCCATCTGTTAATATGTCGCAACTAATCCCCTCATAGCTATGCTTGTCTTCGTTTTGTGCAATTGAGGTTACATCTTTTGCGTAATGCCATGTATTGTGTCATCGCAAAGTCTTATATATATATATATATATATATATATATATATATATATATATATATATATTATTTCTCAGCCAAAAACGGTCTAAAAGATTACAAAGAGGCAGATATATTCTATTAGAAAATATATCTAAATAATGTAAAGCATTTCTATTGGATTCGGTGAGCCTCAATTACTTAACTCCATATGCATACAATCAGTGTACAGTTCTAAATAAAATAACTAGGAAAACATGCATTATTGTCATTTTGTTCTGTTTGAAATGGATATTACGCAGACCTTTAAAAATTTTCACTGATACTAAAATCTGATCACGAACTACAAATAATAATTACAATATTTAACCAGTCGTCGAAAAACATAACAAAACTACCGCCAGCCGCAACGCACTGGCGGTAGTTTTGTTATGTTGTCTGACGACTGGTTAAATACAATGGGATTGGTGTTTACTTCAAGCTCGCAAACTTGACTTAAATAATTGTTACCACCACCCGCGCAATCAATTATTGTTAAATTGTATTAATAATTATAATATCAAATGTAATTTTTTAGGTAATTGAGATTTTTTACTAACCTGATTCCAAACTTGCCAAACAAGGTTCACCAAAAAGTCATTTATGCATTTTCATTAGAAATACCTCGATGTTCAATGACGAGTCGCCTTCTCAACCAACTATTAGAGGCGAGAGCCGCTTATCTAAACTTGCTTTGCATATATATGCAATGCGGTTAGATCCCCGCTAGTCAGTTAGCCATCGAACTCTGATGATGATCATGGAAGGTCGAAACGCGTCAGTGCGTTGCGACTGGCGGTAGTTTTCTTATGGATTTCGACGACAAGGTAAATAAATTGGTATTCGTGTTTACTTCAAGCTCGCAAACTTGATTTAAACGATAAACTAAAGTTTTCATGAACTTAAGCTATCATCTCCGGTACACATGCATTTCGTGTTTATCGGAGACTCATCGGTAGGAGCCAGGACTAAGCCCTATAACCGGCATCTATTTAGTATTTGTAATAAATAAAGATTCGTTTAGAAGATTGTACCCCCCAACAGTCCCACATTTTTCGACCAAATATATTATAGAGTATGGTGTGAAGAACCGACTCCTACTGATGAGTCGCCAGTAAGTACGGTGCGCATGTGTACATTAGATTATATCTTCCGTTCATGCCCACTTAGGTTTATTCTTCTGGTCCTACCTGAATTAATTTTTTACTAGGCACAGCAATACCTAATACACAATTGAGTATGAAATCTAGTAACATACCAATATTTACATAAAGTTTTCTGCTCTCATATTCTTGCCTTGATTGTTTGCCTGGGTTTGACCAAAGTATATGACTTTAACTTCGTTTTATGGGATTGCATACAATTCTAATGTATCTAAGAGTTCATTATTTTCGTCATGGTTAATAACTGTATTGCCTTGGTTAGGAAACTAGATTTAAACGGCTCTTATGTTGCATTCTGTTCAGCTTCTACTCCGGTCAATTTATGATCCAATCTGCTTCTGTCACTCTGTCAGATTTTACGCACTTCAGCTTAGGATTAAACTTACGACATCCATCATTGCTGTTTCTGTTAACTTTCGAAATAACCAATAGCACTAAATATTTCTCGGTGTATATTTTGTTCAAATAGCTTTCATTCATATCAATTAATCTGACGCTTTTTACCACCAATGAGTAAAGCATACAGATTTTCATCCGATATAGATGATGTGACTTGAAATTGAGGCGTTTACCCTAAGTAAGCGTCCTTCTAATAAATATATTTTTCTAATTTGTGGTAATTTTTAATTAATTTGAATTTAAAAACGATAATTCACCCTATTACTCTGCAATGCTAGCTTACTTTGTACACATAAAATGTAAAATATCTGTAGAGAATACCAACATCATGGACTTAGAGTTGAGCTAAATTCCAAGAACCATTCTGAATACGTTATTCCACAAAAACCATATACTCTGGCTTCGGGCAACATTAAGTACAACAATTTCTTGTTAATCATGACATCATTCAATGAATTTTTCCAATGCAGCGTTTTGCGTACGCGGGTAATAGCTGTACACGGGCAGTTACACAAAGATCCGATTGATCACAATTTCCAATTTTGTTTTGTCTTTGATCGGGTTGACTTCTTCTTCGTTCAACTGGAAATGCGGTTTCTGTCACATCTTTGTTTACTGGCGACGTTTCGGTGCCTACTTTCCAGCACCATCCTCAGGCAACTATACACAGTACAATAATCACAATAGCAGATTTAAGCAAATGTGGACAATGAAAACAAAATAATTATAATCATTTCAGTATAAAATTTTACTCTTAATCAGATTAAACAATCATTGATTGTGCGGATGGTGAAAAAATTCTTTAAATCAAGTTTGCGAGCTTGAAATAAACACCAATCCCATTGCATTTAACCAGTTGTCGAACAACATAGTAAACTTCATTTAAAGACTTGTAATCAGATTATGGTATAACTTTATATCGATATATATATATATATATATATATATATATATATATATATATATATGCATATATATACGTACTTGTCTAAACATGCATACGTTTGTCATACTCACTAATCTAGTAAGCGCAAACATATGTTGACGAATGGACAGAAATCAGCGTCACCCTATATACAACCGTCAATAGTAAACAGAGGGTTAATAAAACGCCTGCTAAAGAAACATAACCCGAATTACCAAATAACTGTCATTCCGACAGCGAAGATGATACACGTAAGTCGGGAGGAAGGCACGCGAGAATTCAACAAATATCTGGCGTTAAAACTTCGCAGAATTAGTTTGAATTATATTGCTTCATACTGCAATCTAGTGCAAACTTTTACAACATTTCGCAAGCTCCAATCTTCATCGATGCACTCTTAAGGTTTACATGTGTTATTACTAAAATTAGAAGACTTAATAATATTATTAAAACTTCTAGTAAAACAGGTAGTGGAATGAGAAAAAGTGGTATTGGTAGTAATTGTTGAATAATAATAATAATAATTATTATTAATATTAATAATAATTAAAAAAATAATAATAGTATTATTATTACTATTATTAGTATTATTATTATTATTATTATTATTATTATTATTATTACTATTATTAGTATTATTATAGCTACTGCTATGAAAATCATTGTAATAATAAATCGATTTAGTAGTAGTAGAAATAGCAGAAGTCGAAGTATTAGTAGTAGTGCTCATTGTGGTGCTAGTATTAGTAACAGTAGAAGTAGTAATAATGTTAACAGTAGTACTTATAACAAATTTAGTATTATTAGTTATAGTATTAATATTAATATTAATAGTAATAAAATATGTGGTTGAATTAAATAGTAGAAGAAATGGTAGTAGCAGAATTTATAATAATGGATCTATTATGACTGGCATGATCTGTATTACTAGTAGTAGAAACAGCATCAGTATTTTTGTTAATAATTATATTAATATTATTAATATTACTATTATTTATACGATTGCCAGTAATATTATATGTATTTCTAGAATTCGTAGCAGTTTTGTCATTTGAAGAACTACTATTTACACAATACTACTTCTTATTAGTAGTTAGGGAAAGTGGTAATAACTGGAGTATTATTGGCGAAAGTGTTACTAATAATATTAGTTATAGTAATAGTAGCAATAGCGGTAGTATTAAATATAGTAGAATTGGCAGTATGGGTAGCGATAGCAGTAATAGTGGTAGTATTATTAGTATTAGTATTAATAATATAAGTAATATTACTATTATTAGTAGCATTAGTAGTATTCGTAGTAGTTGTAGTATTAGTATTTGTAGTAATATTAGTTGTAGTAATATTAGTATTAGTAATATTGGTCGTAACAGAAGTGATAGTAGTTGTAGTAGTAGTAATAGCATTTTAAATTAGTAGTATTAGTAATAGTAGCATTATTACTATAAGCAATAATAGTAGTACAATTAGGTTATTGGTATAGGTATTAGTCATATTATTTAGAAAGTAATAATAATAATATTTTAAGCTTTCATATCATTACTATTATTAAGTATCTCACGAAATCCGTGTAATGCCTAATCAAATAGCTGTGCTGAAGTAATTGTGGGGCATTAATAACCCATCAACTGAAAGCAAAAGGCCATTTTTTTTTCAATTTGCGCGTCTTGCATGCGGGTCACGTGAACTTTGCTGCGTTGAATTTAAAAAGCAAGACTAAATTGAATTCAGGCCAGGCCGAGAAGAGATTTCAGAACTATGAGGATAATGGGCTATTTAAAAATAGATAAACGTTTGCTTCACTAACTACTGAAAAGAAATTAACATCGATGCGTTGGATTGTGGTGTTGGTGGAAGGCGCATCTGATAAAATAAAATGCAGTGAAGTTCTATAGAGCTGTTATACGGTTTTCAATCATCCCATTAATTGAACAGTGCGCCGATAAGCCAGTTGAAGCTATTTCATAACCATTTAAACTTTCAATAAAATTGAACTTTAGTAATTGCTGTATCGTATCGGACTAGGCTATAATTATTTGATAGACCATTCCTCTATCGTGAAGTTTTATTGCACCGTTTTATGTTGGTTTGAGTTGACAATATGGGCCCAGATAGAATGTCACTTTTTTCGAAAAGAAAGTGTAACAAGTTGACCTCACCCAGTGTATATTAAAGCTATTTGTGCATTATTCCACTACAATACAATGTTGGTGCACTCAGCTGAAATCAAATTTCTTAGCACTGTCATGTAAGTTTAGAAACGTATTTTTTTATTTGAAACACAAATTTATTATAAAACAGGTCTATAGGGCACAGTTTAAAAAAATTCTTGTTTCGTCAGAACTCATCCTGGACGCAAAATGCATCAGAGAAAGTACCAGATTTCGCAGTCGAATTGAGTTCCGTAGAAACAAGAAATCCTCCTAATTATGTTGTATTGACCAGTTTTATTATAAATTTATTTTGTTTACTTTAAATCAAGTTTGCGAGCTTGAAGTAAGCACCAATCCCATTGTATTTAACCAGTCGTCGAACAGCATAGCTAAACTATTGCCAGTCGCGATAGTGTTTACATCAAGCTCGAAAGCTTGATTTAAAGAATTGTTTTAAATTTCATTTTTTTCCAATTTAAGTTACGAATACACAAAAATAAATCAACTAAAAATTATTCATAATTTTTCAATTCTTTAAATCAAGTTTGCAAGCTTGAAGTAAGCACCAATCCCATTGTATTTAATCAGTCGTCGAACAACATAGCAAAACTACCGCCAGTCACAATGTTTTTTATTCAGGCTGTTCTGCTTCTGTGTATGTTATATGTCCAGTGATCAGTTGGCGAAACTATTTGAATGACTACAGCCGATTTTCGCACGAATTACACATTCGAGGTTGTTGTTCTATGTTGCGCAGTTCGATCGTCACATTTAACGCATCCACGGTCTTCATTCGTGGGTGGTAGATTTGCACTATCAGTTCGGCAAGGATCCGATTGATACTCATTTCCAAGTACGCGTCAAGTACGTCTTCGTGATGACTTTGTGCAGATTCGTCCCCTCACTTCGCAGGCGTCCTCGTCATTCGTACGACGTTTGGTTACCTCATTTCAAGTACCTACATAAGGCATTTAACCACACACATAGTACAATGCTGACACTAACAGATTTAGGCAAATGCGGCAACCTCATTCCAAAAACAAATATATATTTATATTTTAATTATCGACTCACTAACTAGTGGAATGAAGTGACGATTGCAAGAATCGGAGGCAGAAACTAGCTCCGATAATAGATTAGAATAATAACTTAAGATTCTCTAGGTTCGCAACACCTAATACATACTTGCATATATAATTGCTCTCCGCAACAAACAGTATTTAACTGTTATATATTGAATTGAATTATGTCATGCTTACCGCGAAATGTGATAACTGATATCGATTGTTTAACTGGAGTAACAGGTGTTCAGAAATTGTTGTAATTCTCAATTTGGGTGAATTATAGCATAAATTGATATCCATCAGGTTGGTATCATGTACCGACTCGGAAACCATAGTGTTGGTATCCGGTACTCATCGATTTCAAAAAAGGTATCAGTTACTAACACAATAGCCATAGTGTTATTATCCTTTACAGACTCGGTATGTATATTATAGTGTGAGTTAGCGTTGAAGTCGCATTGTCGTTGACTTTAGATGATGTTAGCTTCACTATTGCAGGTTTACACATTCGTCTAGGAGATTGTACTGTCCTATTATCCCACATACCTCATCCAAATATATAGTGGTTAAAGGGTGTAATACCGGCTCCTGCTGATGAGTCGCCAGTAAACACGAAACGAATGTGCATGAGATTATACTTTCTGTTCATGCTGCCTTTGGTTTATCCTTCTGGTCACAACTGAACTAATTTGTTACTAGGTTCGGACCACCAAATAAATACTTGCATATTTATTTGTTCTCCGCAACAAACAGCTTTTAATAGATTAGAACAATAAGCTAAGATTGTTTTAATAAATTTACTATTATTTATAGTATCCTTCTTCAAATTGACATTATTTATTTATAGATATCTTATCTTATTTATTAATTAAGATCTCTAATGTAGTTTTATATTTACCTACAAAGATTATTATTTTTCTAGTTAATTATCTTACTTGTCTTGTTTTAACTTTATTAATTTAAGTTCATATTTTAATTGGGCGTTTTAATTTAATAAAATTTGGTTAATCTACCCCAGCATGATTTTACAACGAATATACGTTACTCCTCCTTTTACCAGTGAGGTCACCCTTAATAACGTCGTTTCGAATCTTAAACATAAAACCCGCAAATTGAAAATTAATAATTAGTGAATGTAGTTTTAATTACATGGATTTACACGTGCATATAATATTATTAAATTTAATACATAAAATTTATGGACATACACACACACCTATCTAGTGAAACTGTGTATAAGGTGTTGCGACCCTAGTATCAAATTAGTTCCAATATGACCATGAAGGTGGACACCGCATATTCAATTTGCTATCCATATATATATATATATATATATATATATATATATATATGAAAACACACTTAATCCATGGAATAACATTTATTAATAAATCTTATTTCTACCAGTACCTGCAGCCATTATACTGGATTCGTTAATATATTCGTTCATCGATATATATATATATATATATATATATATATATATATATATATATATATATATTAAATGTGGTTTGATCCTCGATAGTCAGTTTGCCGTCGTATTCTGATGATGATCATGGAAGGTCGAAACTCCATTACTGCATGCATGCACATTCGTATGGGAGATTGTGCGGTCCAAATGTTATAAATTGCTTGTCCAAATATATAATGAACATGAGGTTTAATATTGGCTCCTTCTGATGAGTCGCCAGCAAGCAGGAAACACATGTTTAAATGAGATTATACCTTTCGGTTATGTAGACTTTGGTTTATCCTTCATATCCTATTTGAACACTAATTGTTACTAGGTTCGTAACACCTTAAAGAAAATGGCCTATTTTTTTCTAATTTTAAGATTTCTATCTCATCCGTAGAAAGAAATTGATAAAATAAAATTTATCAAGATTAGATAAGCATTCCGTTCCATCCTATAGATCCATTTTATCCTCTACTCAAAATAAAATTTTATTTATATGCAGTCACGAACATTAACTGTTTGTAGCCTTCGCCACACATACATACATAGACAATACAATTGAGCAATAAACGATTTTGCGGGTGATGGTACCAAATCTTTAAATCAAGTTTGCGAGCTTGAAGTAAACACCAACCCCATTGTATTTAACCATTCGTCGAACAACATAACAAAACTACCACCAGTCGCAACGCACTGACGCGTTTCGACTTTCCTTGATCATCATCAGAGTACGACGGCAAACTGACTAGCGAGGATCGATCCACGTTGCATATATATTGACAGCAAAATTAGATATGCGGTTCTCACCTCTATCAGTCTCGCATACATTGAACTTGACTGCAAATGTCGGCTGCACAATTTCTATGCAGTCACGAACATTAACTGTTTGTAGCTTTCGCCACATATACATATATAGACAAAAACAATTGAGCAATTAATTGATTGCGCGGGTCGTGGTAACAATTCTTTAAATCAAGTTTGCGAGCTTGAAGTAAACACCAATCCCATTGTATTTAACCAAGCCTAGAACAACATAACAAAACTACTACCACCTGCACAATCAATTAATGTTTAATTATATATATATATATATATATATATATATATATATATATATATATATATATATATATATGGCGAAAGCTGCAAACAATTAATGTTCGTGACTGCATAGAAATTGTGCAGCCGACATTTCCAGTCAAGTTTAATAGAGGTGAGAGCCGCATATCTAATTTTGCCTTCCATATATATGCAATGCGGATCGATCCTCGCTAGTCAGTTTGCCGTCTTACTCTGATGATGATCATGGAAGGTCGCAACGCGTCAGTGCGTGCGACTGGCAGTAGTTTTGTTATGTTTTTCGAGGACTGGTTAAATAAAATGGGATTGGTGTTAACTTCAAGTTCACAAACTTGATTTAAATAATTGTTACCACTACCCGCGCAATCAATTATTGTTTAATTGAATTTTCTAAAATTTGATTTACTATATAAAATAGTTAACAGTCTGAAAATTACTAACATGAAACATTGTATTGCAGAACATGATAGGCTATCGGAAAATTTCTTTGAACCAAGTTTTCCGACAAATTTATGGACGGACGTCGTTACATATTAGGCGTGCAAATTAGAGATTTTTAAAAGAGCTGGTCATTCTGGAATCGCAGATATGAATGCGGATTTTAAGAATTAAAGGTAAATCCAAATAGGAATTATTCTTAATCAATTTTTCATTATGACTGGACGGCATATAGATACGATTATTTAAATCAACTTTGCAAGCTTGATGTAAGCACCAATCCCATAATATATACATTTGGTTGTATACACAAATCTTCGTACAGTAAAGAAACGGCAATTCATCTAGTAGACCGGTCTTGTCTATATGGGGAAGTCTTTAGGTACTGACCAGAAAGAGCCGCGGACAGGGCTCGATCCTGAGCACATGGACTTCGGAATCTGTTGTCCTAACCAATGCTTCGTTCTACGCACAATTACGCCCTGTACCCACTATATATTTTGGTGAGTAATGTGGGACAATTTGACGGTACAAAATATTCTTTATATTTGACACCAGTATTAATTTTATATTCATACATCTATAAGGAGATTGTACCGTCCATTTGTCTCATACTGTTCCGTCACCAGTAAGCACAAAACGAATTTGCACATGAGATTGTCCTTTGCGTTTATGCCGTCTTTGGCTTATCCGTCTGGTCAAATTTTAACTAATTTGTTACTAAGTAAAATTCATCCAGTAGACCGGTTTCGACCAGTGCGGTTAAACCTATAAGTTTGAAAAAATCAATGATTGCGCGAGTGGTGGTAATAATATTTTAAATCAGGTTTGCAAACTTAAAGTCTTCGAATAGCATGGCAAAACTAAATTTACTATCCATGTATATGCATTTCGGTTTGATCCTCGATATTCAGTTTACCGTCGTACTCCGATGATGATCTTGGAAAGTTGAAACGCGTCAGTATGAGTGACTGACGTCAGTTTTGCTATGTTGTTCGACGACTGGCCAAATACGATGAGATTGATTGTTTACTTCAAGTTCGCAAACTTGATTTAAAGAAAGAACCTATAAGCATGTATGTATTAGGTTTTGCGTACCTAGTAACAAATTAGTTCAGTTGTGACCAGAAGGATAAACCAAAGGCAGCATGAACGGAAAGTATAATCTCATGCACATTCGTTTCGTGCTTACTGGCGACTCATCAGTAGGAGCCGGTATTACGCCCTTTAACCACTATATATTTGGTAGAAGAATGTGGAATAATAGGACGGTACAATCTCCTAGACGAATGTGTAAACCTGTAACAGTGAAGCTAACATAATCTAAAGTCAACGACAATACGACTTCAATGCTAACTCACACTATATAATATATATACCGAGTCTGTAAAGGATACTAACACTACGGCCATTGTGTTAGTAACTGATACCTTTTTTTGAAATCGATGAGTACCGGATACTAACACTATGGTTTCCGAGTCGGTACATGATACTAACCTCATGGATATAAATTTATGCTAAAGTTCACCCAAATTGAGAATTACAACAATTTCCGAACACCTGTTACTCCAGTTAAACCATACACTCTGACCTTCATCGATATCAGTTATCACATTTCGCGGTAAGCATGACATCATTCAATTCAATATATATACAGTTAAATACTGTTTGTTGCGAAGAGCTAATATATATGCAAGTATGTATTAGGTTTTGCGAACCTAGTAACAAATTAGTTCAGTTGTGACCAGAAGGATAATACCGGCTCTTACCGTTGAGTCGCCAGTAAGCACGAAACGTATGTGCACTTTCCGTTCATGCTGTCTTTGGTTTATCCTTCTGGTCACAACTGAACTAATTTGTTACTAGGTTCGCGAAACCTAATACATACTTGCATATATATTAGCTCTTCGCAACAAACAGTATATAACCTATAAGCATGTTAATGCTGCTAACATTATCCACTCAATTTTAAGAGCTTAAGATTACTATTGCACAGAATAGAGCCAACCGCATTCTTTCATTTCATTTACAATGAACCGCCAAGTGATTTAATGCTTAGTTTCCGGTTTCACAATCAAAACCTTAGTGAAAGCGGTTTTCAGGATGAGAGATAAGTAACAGATCAAAAACAATTCAGTTACGCAGTACAATGTTGCAAATCAAGTAGTTAATTTTTTTTAAATAATTACAAAGTAAAAATCGTTTGCAGACATAAGCGATGCCTAATTTGTGCGAACGAAATTACACGAAGAGAGAGAGAGAGAGAGAGAGAGAGAGAGAGAGAGAGAGAGATTTGGAAAGAGGGAGTTGGTGCGCGAGATTGAGAGAGAGGGAACATGCGCAATTGCGAGAGATAGAATGGGACAAAATATAAGATCTTTAGCAAATTTGAATATCAACGCGCGCTTAAACACACACACACACACGTATATGTATTTTATGTGTATGCATAGTATGTAGTAATAGATACGCAATATGCATTTTTTACTGCACGATCATATTACATAAGTTCTCCAATTACTCTTTCTGCGACATTTCCAGTCAAGTTCAATGTATTACAGTTAAATACTGTTTGTTGCGAAGAGCAAAAATATATATAAGTATGTATTTGGTGTTGCGAACCAAATAACAAATTAGTTCAGTTGTGACCAGAAGGATAAACCAAAGACAGCATGAACGGAAAGTATAATCTCATGCACATTCGTTTCGTGCTTACTGGCGACTGATCAGTAGGAGCCGGTATTACGCCCTTTAACCACTATATATTTGGTAGAAGAATGTGGAATAATAGGACGGTACAACTTCCTAGACGAATGTGTAAACCTGTAATAGTGAAGCTAACATAATCTAAAGTCAACGACAATACGACTTCATCGCTAACTCACACTATATAATATATATACTGAGTCTGTAAAGGATACTAACACTATGGCTATTGTGTTAGTTACCGATACCAACATTATTGTACCGAAAAGGTACATGGTACTAACACTATGGTTTCCGAGTCGGTACATGATACCAACCTAATGGATATCAATTTATGCTAAAGTTCACCGAAATTGAGAATTAAAACAATGTATGTAAGACTATTAGAGGTGAGAGCCGCTTATCTAGATTTTTTGTCAATATACATGCACTGCGGATCGATCCTCGCTAGTCAGTTTTCCGTCGTACTCTGATGATGATCATGGAATTTCGAAACGCGTCAGTGCTTGCGACTGGCAGTAACTTTGCTATGTTGTTCGACAACTGATTAAACACAACGGGATTGGTGTTTACTTCAAGCTGGTAAACTTGATGTAAAGAATTGTTTTACACCACCCACACAATCACTGATTGTTCAATCTTTTCAGTTACTTATCGTCGTATATCAAATGCACTATTTAAAGAATTTTGCAGTATAAAGGATTTGATTTTAATCCTTTGCATTACATTAGGGTGAATAGAGAATCTATTTAGGAGGATAACCGCGTATGATTCTTTACTATAAACACCCTTTACAATATCTGACCATTCCATCAGAATTTAAAACCCATAAATGTGGACTTACCTAAATGAAGAAATTTCTCCCACTCATTTTCCATAGGATTCAAAAGTACGAACGTGTCATCGAAGATTCTAAAAAGCAAATCTGGTTTGAGGAACGCCTTTCCAAATGTCTTTGAAATATTTCGTGGAAATTTATTTGACTGGAACCTCCAATGTTTTTCCCAATATCTAACTAAAATTCTGCCATTTAAAGTTCAATTATTTACTATAATAAAGGTTTCGATCTCGATATAAAAACCTGACCCATTAAGTACATACATTAGTAAATATTAACTTAGCATTGTGAAGTGTAGAAAAGGAAATTCATCCAGTAGACTGGTTTCGTCCTTATTGAATAGCCTTTTCTACACTATGCAATGCCTATTTTATATGTCAGGTGTTTATATCAAGATGGCAACCATGATTATAGCAATTGATATTACCGTCCGCGCAGCCAATGTTCGTTTAATTACTTTATTAATTGCCTATGTTACCTCAGGCAATGTTCAATATATATATATATATATATATATATATATATATATATATATATATAAAGTACTCTGGATTGAAAATGGATTCGTTAAAAGTAATGGATTGGTATTTCTTTTAATTCCGGTAACATAATTTAGTTAAGCTATGATTCCTAGTCTTGTCTCGATGTCAATCTCATTTTCAGCGTTCCTGCCATTTTTAAAAGCACATTTACCCTTCGAATTGGATGCGGACAAAAATGATTAACTTTCTTCCCACTGCTCTACTTCGAAACAAATTATTTATTGTCGACACTCAATTCCACTATTCGTGTCTCTAACATTACTATTAATGCGTGATCAGTTAATAGTTTGGCCAAACTAACAATAATTAATGTCTACTTATTAGCAGAGTAGACGTGACTCAACAGGGTGATAGTCTATTTGATAAGCGGGTTTACGATACGCTAGTCAATATTTGACCCCAACCAGTTAGACTCGTCTTGGTTAAACAGCCCAGTTAAATGCTATTTGACCTTTCGTAGCAAAATTCTGTCTATGCGGGAATCTATTTATAACGGGGAAGGGAGAATTTTCCTTTCCTGAGCGTAAACTCGGTGTATTCTTTCCTTATACAACAACTTTCTCTCTCTCTTTCATTTACGCTTCTCATATTTGCCCCTATGAATTTATGAATTTCTATCTATGCAGAATAGCATTCGTTTAAATCACCAAGCAATGTCTTGGGACCACAGTCAACGAGGATACGTGACTTACAAACATTATGTATATACCTTACATTCTTACTGGTGGACTTTTAATGTTACAGAACAACTAAGCTCATTAATAAAAATCGTGAAGCCTTCACAAAACTGACAATTGCAATTGAAGGATCGTAACATGGCGTTTATCTATTTAAATTTGATGATAACTCCGAAAACCACTTATATATTTTGGTAATTAAATCGACTTGACTTGTGCGAACTAGCGTATTTGTAGAGCTAACTTCAATAAACCCAATTACATCGCCACTTCAAAGCGTATTCTTGGCGAATATTACCACACACATGCATATGGAGGTAGGTCAAATTCCAAAAAAAATGAGTTTAATAACAAATCTGAACACCTGCTACTGTTGAGGACACTTCGAAAATTTCCACGAGTTGCGATCGTCGGTTGTCGCTCTGCACTGTCAGTTGCGCAAAGAGATCCAATCGTTTACCATTTCCAGGTACGCATCGATTTCGTCTTCGTGGTGGCTGGGTGCTGATTCGACCCTTTCTTCCGAAGACTTCAACATCGCTCACAATAACACCAATGGAAACGAGGTACCATCTAATCCTCGTTGACTGGCGACATTTCGGAACAGCGATTCCCGTTCCATCAACAGGCCTGTACTCACACACATACACACACACACGCGGAGAGAGGGGAGAGAGAGAGAGAGAGAGAGGGAGAGATAGATAGATAGAGAGAGAGAGAGAGAGAGATAGATAGAGAGAGAGAGAGAGAGATAGATAGATAGATAGATAGATAGATAGATAGATAGATAGAGAGAGAGAGAGAGAGAGAGAGAGAGTTAAATGCTCACAATAGCAGGTTTGAGCAAATCTCATTTGCTTAAATCTGCTGTTTAGTCTAACCAGCGGCGACACTTGGTAAACTATACTTATAATCAAGTTTGCGAGCCTAAAGTAAACACCAATCCCATTGTATTTATCCAGTCGTCGAATATCATAACAAAACTACTGTCATTCACGCCTAATGACGCGTTTTGACCTTCTATGAGCACCATTAGATTACTGCAGCAAACTGACTATCGAGGATCAAACCGCATTGCATATATATATGGAAATCCAAGTTAGATTTTGGGCTCTCACATCTAGCAGTCTCGCACACGTTGTACTTGCCTGGAAGTAGCGTCTGCACAATTTCCATGCGGTCACGAACATTTATTGGTTGCAGTTTTCGCCACATACACGTATATAGACAATACAATTAAACGGTAATCGATTGTGCGATGGTGGTAAACACACACACATACGGTTATATATATATATATATATATATATATATATATATATATATATATTTTCCACAGGTTTTATCCTCGCTAGTCAGTTTTCCGTCGTCGTACCGTGATGATGATGATCAAGGAAGGTCGAAACGCGTCAGTGCGTTGCGACTGGCGGTAGTTTTGCTATGTTGTTCGACGACTGGTTAGATACAATGGGATTGATGTTTACTTCAAGCTCGCAAACTTGATTTAAAGAACAACTTTGTTAGTTTAATGAGCCAGGCAGTAGGTACGAAGATATTAGCTTGGACGGGTGGTTGCTAAAATAAGTCAGTCAAGCAATGGATCTAATATCGATTGAAGTATATATGCTTCTTGGAAAAGTGAGTTTATAAAAGTGAAGGGATTTAGGTTGGAGATTTTGTACAAACAATGAGGAAGGTGTGATCAAGCTTAAAAAATATTAATTATGTATTAAGTGTTGCAACAAATACCTCACCCAAATACGTGGTAGGTAAATAGCGTAATACACATTCCAACTAATGAGTCGCCCGTAAGCACGAAACAAGCGTGCACGAGATTGTCTTTTCAGTTCAAGCAGACTTTGGTTCATCCGTCTGATTATATTTGGTTTAAATGGATGCCATACGAGCTCCATCTAAAAGAAAGAAACTAATCGAGTTATATTCCGAAGCAGATGTGACAAAGTTCAAACCCCATCTACGGCAAATTCTGGCCAGTACATGACGAGTTCCCAATAAGGACGAAAACGGTCTACTGGATAAATCGCCCTATTCTACACTATACAAAACTTAGTTTATAATGACAAATGTAAGTAATTAATGGGTCAAGTATTTATATCAGGTTCGCAACCTTGATTATAGTAAACAAAGAGGAAGATGTGTTCAAGCTTAAAAAATGGTAATTATGTGTTAGGTGTTGCACCATCCTGTTTTCCCATATTCCTCACCAAAATATATAGTTGGTAAAGGGCGTAATACCGGCTCCTACTGACGAGTCGCCCATAAGCACGAAAAGAATGTGCATGAGATTATACCTTCCGTTCAAGCTGAGTTTGGTTTATCCTTCTGGTCACAACTGAACTAATTTGTTACTAGGTGTGCAACGCCTAATACACAATTTCGTGTATTTTTTTCTTCGCCACAAACAGTATCTTACTGTTGAAACTTGCATTTTTTAACTGTGCTCTGTATAAGCAGGATTTTACAATCAACTTATGTACTGATATCTTAATTATCGTTCAGTTTACACTATTAATGCACAAAAGGGCTGAACTTAGGGATGCGTAAGTAAAAATATATCATCGTAAACCTTCATCCATATACAGTTTGAAGAGTATAATTAATTATAATACATGGATACATTGAGCAAACGCAAAACTGTAAACATGGGAACAACAAATGCGAATTTCGACCGAAAACACCTGTCTGAGCGATGTGCGCGATACCAATTAATCTTGAACAGACATACCGGCGGATTATTGACACAGCGACAATGTGAAAAACAGTAACACCAACAGCCGAATTCGAAAATTAATTTTACCCTCTCTAAATGATCTTAATTGGTTTGGTTAGTTCACTATCCTTCTTTCATTAAATAAAACAGTGAATTAAGAAACGTTCGTTTAGCCACAACTCCATAACAGAAATGGGTCTTGTCGAAACGCATTGATAAATACGTTTATTTAACAGCGCATTTGGTTAGAAACCACTTGCTCTCTGTAATTTATTACTAACTTCAAAGAGTTAATTATAATTAATAGGTTTGATGAATGCGATGATATATTTGTCATGTCGAATGTCAGCACTAAATTGAGAAATAGTTTACATGCCGAAATTAATTAAAACAATGTAATTTAATGGCAGTAATTCGAATTTCCAATGATTGCAAACATTCCGCCGTCTATTCGTGTCTAACAGAGCACAAATTAAACAATTTCGTTGATATTCCGTCTATTGTATTAATGAAACTAAAAATAGTTTACTGCCTGGCTAATTCAGTGTAAAATAATTCATATTCTTGGCGAAAGAAGCAAAAAGTTAATGTTTGTGACAGCTTGGAAATTGCGCAGCCGTTATTCCCAGTCAAGTACAATTTATGACAGACTATTAGATGTGAGAGCCCATATCTAATTTTGCTTTCCATATATATATGCACTGCGGTTTGCTCCTCACTAGCCAGTTTGCCATCGTATTCTGATGATGATCATGGAAGGTCAAAACGCGTCAGTGCATGCGATTGGCGGTAGTTTTGCTATGTTGTTCGAAGACTGTTTAAATACACAATGAGATTGGTGTTTACTTGAAGCTCGCAAACTTGATTTAAAGAATTATTACCATCACCCGCGCAAACAATTATTATTGATTGTACGGCTGTCTCGTTTGTTATGTTTATAATTTTTTGATCTTCAGGATTGAATAATAAGAAAAATAAAACTATATTAAACACTAAATTGAGTGAAACAGCTTTGATTAAACTGTTTGTTAGTGAAGAATTTACTTCCAGCATACTCAATTCATATTTAGACGCGATGTGAAAGATTTAAATGAGCAATGACATTTTCGTCCATTCACAATCGAACAAAACCAACAACAAACGGCCTTTAATTTTAGAAATTATATATTGTAATATTTCTTGACGTTTACGAAAAGGCATATTTAAAACTTCCACCTAATTGTGATATGGAAATCCGACGCCCATGAAATTTTAATATTCTGAGGAATAACAGTCTAAATAACATGCTACTTCTAGTAGCATTTTCATTTAAAATATAAATAACACAAATAGAATATAGGACAACAACTAATAAATTATATTTTATGCCCAACAAAAATAGTATACATAGATCAATATATTAGATCAGTATCAGTAAAATTGTTGACGCGTATAGTCAGTTGAATATAATATGAAGAACATTTCTAAACGCCAAATGTAAGTACGAGATTTCTGGACTACGAAGCAAATAACTTGGTTTTTCCCAACCAGTCAGAGCTTGGCAGTGAACAACAAAGATTAAACGTGTAATAAAGCTAATATTAAGAATGGTTGGTAGTTATCAGATTGATAGACAATTTTTGAAAAGGCGACGATTGAATAAAACTATTAAAATGGCTGCAAAAACAATAAGATTAGCCATCCTAATCCACAAAATCTATACATAATAGACAATTATTTTAAAGCCTGTTTTAACATATCATTCTATGTACAAAACGCATATGAGCAAGAAAGAAGGAGAGAAAGAGAGAGAGAGAGAGAGAGAGAGAGAGAGATGAAATAAGGTTTAAATAGTTTAAGAGGATAAAAAAATGAGAGAGAGTGTAGGGAAAAGAGGCAGAGAGGAAAAGAGATAGCGATGGAGTTCGAGAGGAAGACAGTGAGGGAAAATGTGGAGATAGAAATCAAAAAAATGAAGTGGGAGAGAGGGGAAAATGGAGTGAGTTTGAAATGTTAAGAGAGATGAGACAATGTAGGGAGCAATAGCAATTTAGAGAAAAGGAGAAAGAATAACGGGGAGGATAATTAATATAGATACTTAATAAAAAACAGTTAGAAAAGAACTGGAAACAGGGAGATGGAACGAAGGAGGAAGAGAAAGACAGATTGAGGGAAGGAAAGATAACGAAAGGAGCAGAGAAACGGTGGGAGAAGTGTTAAAACAGAGTACGGAGGGAGAGAGGGAGAGAGAGAGAAAGAGCGAGAGAGAAAGAGAGATATTGACGAAGAAAGAGATACTGATACATAAGCGAAGAACGAAGGAGATAGGAAAAGCGAAGGGAAATGAGAAGAACAGATATTACGTTAGAAAGATTAAGAAGATAGAAGCAGGGTAAGAGAAAAGAACCTTCAAGATAGAGAAATGGGTAAAAGGGTGTTAGAGAAAGCAATACAGCTAGATAAAGAGAAAGTTAAGGGACAAGAAGTAGAGAGAGAATGGAGGAGAGTAAGAAGTATAGTAAGGAGTAGGGACAGAAGAAGGTATAGATCACGAGATACGGAGGAACTTAGTATAATAAAAAGCGAGAAAGAATCAGATACAAGAGAGTCGGAGTTAGAAAAAGAGAGGAAATACAAGAATAAGAGAGCTAGCGAGGAATTACTAAAGATAAAAGTAGAGTTGGAGGAAGAGAGTAAGATAAATATTGATAAAGAGGAAAGGATAAAAATAGGAAATGAGGCAGATAATTAGAGATTGGATAAAGAGTTGTAGAGCGAAAAAGTTAGAGAGAGTGGGAAGGGAGAGCGAAAGACAATAGGTAGGAGAGTGATAGACAGCATGAATAAAATGTTTTGGGTTTTATCTCATGTTCGGTTATTTCATTTAAGAAAGAATTATCACAATTCGCGAAATCAACGATCTTTAAATTTTATAACTTATATACCCACGAAAAAGCTGCAAAACAGTTATGTTCGTGACTGTAAAGAAGATATGCAGTCTACATTTCCAGAAATGTACAACTTATACAAGACTACTGAGAGTGAGAGCAGCACATCTAATGTTGCCTAGATCATATGTGCATTGCAGTTTGGACCTTGTTAGTAATTTAGCTGTCAAATACTGTTTGCTGCGAGAACAGTAGTTAACTGTTATATATTGAATTTAATGATGTCATGCTTACCGCGAAATGTGATAACTGATATCGATCAACGCCAGAGTGTATGGATTTACTGGAGTAGCAGCTGTTCAGAAATTGTTAGAATTCTCAATTTCGGTGAACTATAGCATAAATTGATATCCATCATGTTGGTACCATGTACCGACTCCGGAAACCATAGTGTTAGTACCATGTACCTTTCAAATAATAATGTTAGGACACACAATAATACGCCATAGTGTTAGTATCCTTACAGACTCGGTATATATATATATATATATATATATATATATATAATGAGTTAGCGTTGAAGTCGCATTGTCGTAGACTTTATATGATGTTAGCTTCACTCATATTGCAGGTGTACACATTCGTCTAGGGAGATTGTACCGTCCTATTATCCCACATTCATCACCCAAATATATAGTGGTTAAAAGGCGTAATACCGTCTCCTACAGATGAGTCGCCAGTAAGCGCGAAGCGAATGTGCATGAGATTATACTTTCCGTTCATGCTGCCTTTGGTTTATCCTTCTGGTCACAACTGAACTAATTTGTTACTAGGCTCGCAACACCTAATACAAACTTAGCAGTCGTTTTTTGAGGATTACCATTGAAGTTGTGAACACATCAGTACGCGTGACTGATTGTAGTTTTTAGATTTTGTTGGACTGGATTGATGCTTATCTCAATTGCGCAAACTTGATTCACAGAATTGTTATCAACACCCACAGCAATTATCGTTGGTTAAGACAATTATTAGAATTGTTGTGGTTCAACACGATCTATTAATATATATGCTTCAGAATTCAAGAAATTGTATGTGTGTAGAAAAGGCAATTCTTTCACTATACAATTTTAGTTTATACTGACACATGGCAATTAATGGTCAGGTGTTTATATCAAGACCGCAACCTTGATTATAATAATTGCTATCACCAATTGCGCAAACTAATGTTCGTTTAAGTATTGTCAATCGTTTGCAAATATATACAGCTGTTTGTTTGCTTTCCTCCTAATTTCTAGCGCGGTCTTTATCCAATGAATTACAAGCTAGATCACATGCAAATATGGGCATGCTAATAAATCAAATCTTGCACGTCAAACAGTTGAGACAGTACACACAATTAATTTGGATGGTTGCATACGAATATCAATTTGTGGTCGTAGTAGATCGACAAGATTTATTAGAGAATACATCGAAATATGATACAATGAATGAAACAGCCGTAGTCAAATCCCTAGGATCGATTTGGAATACAGCACTAAATAATGGTAGGAAGAGAAGGTTGCACGAATCAGAATCAGAAACTCGCTCCAGTATAAAAATAAGAATGTTGGATTGCCATTAACTTGCAGAGGGCGGAGACAAGTAATAAAATATCTCTTAATTTACCTTACAATTTCAATCTTAATTGTTTGTCATTAGGTTCTATTTGTACTGCAGTACTTTTAAGAAGCCTCTTTTTTTAAAAAGTCAACATTTATTTGCACTATTATTATAATCTTTAGTTCGTGACTGTATAGAAATTGTGCAGCCGACATACTCAGTCAGGTACAATGTATGCGAAACTACTAGATGCATATAAATGCAATGCGGTTTGATCCTCGCCAGTCAGTTTGCCGTCGTACTCTGATGATAATCAAGGAAGGTCGACTGGCGGTAATTTTTCTATGTTGTTCGACTACTGGTTAAATAAAATGGGATAAGTGTTTACTCCAAGCTCGCAAACTTGATATAATGAATCTTTATTTCAGTAGGCAATTTTCTACCCTCTTTTATGATCACTTTTTTATTACAACTTTCTGTCCTATTGAAACATTTTATCTTTATTTTAATTTCATTAATTCTTAATTATTTAGCGTGAAAGTTATGCGACCATGCATTTAAATTTTCTTTGCTTCCTTTTTCAAAAGATGTCACTCTTAAATACTTCATCTATGAAAGTAAATTTAAACTGTATGTATGACATGCGCGAAAAGGAATTGACAATTATCTTGGATGAGTGAAACACATGCAGTTAATTACATGTAACGGATGAAGTTTCAGTCCTAATATATGCAAGTATGTATTAGGTGTTGCGAACCTAATAACAAATTAGTTCAGTTGTGACAAGAAGGATAAACCAAAGACAGCATGTTCGGAAAGTATAATCTCATGCACATTCGTTTCGTGCTTACTGACGACTCATCAGTAGGAGCCGGTATTACGCCCTTTAACCACTATATATTTGGTAGAAGAATGTGGAATAATAGGACGGAATGTGCACATGAGATTATACCTTCCGACCATGCTGCCTTTGGTTTATCCCTCTGGTCACAACTGAACTAATTTGTTAATAGGTTCGCAACACCTAATGCATACTTACATACACACACATTGCCGTAGCGTACGCTTATCTAGTTAATCGCCAGTAAAGTGTTATTAAATCACTGCTATTTCGCTTCGATGAGTGAACACATGCAGACTCATACACAAACAAATTTGAAATATTAGTTCAATTAATATAAGAAGGATAAATCAAAGACAGCATGAACGGAAAGTATAATCTCGTGCGCATTCGTTTCGTGCTCACTGGCGACTCAACAATGGGAGCTGGTATTACGCCCTTTACCCACTATATATTTGGTAGAAGAATGTGGAATAATAGGACGGTAAAATCTCCTCGACGAATGTGTCAACCTGTAATAGTGAAGCTAACATCATCTAAAGTCAACGACAATGCGACTTCAATGCTAACTCACACTATATAATATATATACCGAGTCTGTAAAGGATACTAACACTACGGCTATTGTGTTAGTAACTGATACCTTTTTGAAATCGATGAGTACCGGATACTAACACTATAGTTTCCGAGTCGGTATCTGATACCAACCTGATAGATATAAATTTATGCTAAAGTTCACCCAAATTGAGAATTACAACAATTTCCGAACACCTGTTACTCCAGTTAAACCATACACTCTGGCCTTAAATGGAGTAACAGGTGTTCGGAAATTGTTGTAATTCTCAATTTGGGTGAACTTTAGCATAAATTTATATCCATCAGGTTGGTATCAGGTGCAGACTCGGAAACCATAGTGTTAGTATCCGGTACTCATCGATTTCAAAAAAGATATCAGTTACTAACACATTAGCCATAGTGTTAGTATCCTTTACGGACTCGGTATATATTTTATATAGTGTGAGTTAGCATTGAAGTCGTATTCTCGTTGACTTTAGTAACAAATTAGTTCAGTTGTGACCAGAAGGATAAACCAAAGGCAGCATGAACGGAAAGTATAATCTCATGCACATTCGTTTCGTGCTTTCCATATATATATGCAATGCGGTTTGATCCTAGCTAGTCAATTTGTCGTCGTACTCTGATGATAATTATGGAAGATCGAAACGCGTCAGTTCATGTGACTGACTCTACTTTTGCTACGTTATTCTACGACTGGTTAAATAAAAATTGGGATTGATGTTTATTTCACGCTCACAAACTTGATTTAAAGAATTTCCATCACCACCAGAGCAGTCAGTTATCGTTTAGTTGTATTGCCTATATATTTATTTGAGGCGAAAGCTGCAAAAAAATTAGTGTTCTTAACTGCATAGAATGTTGCAACCAACATTGCCAGTCAAGTACAATGTATGCGAAACTACTATAGGTGAGAACAGAATACCTACTTTTGCTTTCCATATATATATATGCAATGCGGTTTGATCCTCGCTAGTCAGTTTGTTGTCGTACTCTGATGATGATTATGGAAAGTCGAAACGCGTCAGTACGTGTGACTGGCGGTACTCTTCCTACCTATTCTACGATTGGTTAAATACAAAATGGGATTGGCGTTTACTTCAAGCTCACAAACACGATTTAAAGAATTGTTACCACAACCCGCACAATCAATGATTTATTTTGTGACTATACATATTCTGTTGAATTAAATCTTTCACTCCCTAAAAATTCTTCGTCATATTCGCTGATTGATATTTCGATCGATGCATCAGTCAACTTTTTCCAAATTCGTGCTCTTTATTTAAAATTTCTCCAATTTTTGTACCGCCAGTTAAAACGAAGTAGGAATTGATGCATTGCTGATTCAGGAAGCGCTGACTTTTCAAACGCCAACCGGCGTTGCAATTGGAATATCGGTCAATAAAAATAGAGAATCAATTTCTCTCTCTCTGTATATGCGTGTGTGATAACTATATCAATGCAAAAGATATAGTAACTTAGCGATCATCACTCGGAATATATATTATTCAAAAACGACCTTGATAGGTTGATCGATAGTTATAGCATGTATAGTGATTATAGCCAATATTACACACACACACACACACAATTTTATTACAAAATATCTGCGTGCTAAAGGCGCTTCCACTTTTAATTTTAAGCAAGGACCAACGCACCCTTAAATAATGCATCCTCATCACCAATATCAATACAGCATAATCTAAAAACTTATGCTCATACTCATCTAATCGTGTGAGGAGAAAATAATGGTGATTTAGAAACAAGGTGGATCTCGTTCAAATGGAAAGGTCTGCCTGAACAAAATATACAACTAAGGATGTAGAACAGCAACTAGACAGTGCTGAATGTTTGGCTAAATCGGCGCATAGCAATGCACATACATAGTAGACCACCTGGCTGGTTAATATGGATGGTTATTAGATGGAATGTACCAATCGTTGAAGAAGATTAGCTAACAGTAGAATGGTAAGACTGCAATGATGCGTCATCCATAGGATAATGGAGCAAGTTGTGCTGGTTTATCCAGCATCGGTCAATGCAGAGGACACCGAATCCATTATTCGAAGTAATCTTCAAGGCATGGTGACATCGGTAAGACGGCTTCAGTCATGCATCGCTTTACATCACTCCGCAAAGACAGGACATAACAATAAGGTAACCGATTACTCTTGCAGAAATATGCAACTACATTAAGAAAAGGAAAGCATACTGCGCATCGTTACTAATCAAGAGCAGTTTATGATGAGGTGGACCCTATCCTGGTAGACGAACTGTACATAAACGGAAAAATTAATTTGTGGCTAACGTTTTGCCATGCAAACATCTGATCATATAACAATAACCAAGGTTGCGATCTTGATATAAAAATACATTCGCCAATAGATCGGTTTCGTGGTCATTGAGAACTCATCACGTATTGGCCAGAATTTGCCGAGGACAGGGCTCCAATCTGGGATGGTTAGTTGGAAATTTAGGGATAAATGAATGCTATATAGACTCTACCTTAAGTCAAGGCTAACAAAGTTACATTTGTTAGTATATAACTGAAAACTGTGTGTAGTGTGCGGCAGGGTGGCTCAGTGGTTAGAGCACCAGATTCCGAAGCAGACGTGCCCAGGTTCGAGACCTGTTCAGCAAATACCGGCCAGTACGCCATGCGAATTCAAATAAGGGACGAAACTGGTCTACTGGATGAATTTCCTTTTCTACATTATTTAATTTTTTCGTTTACACTGATAAATTTGCAGTGCGCATATATATATATATATATATATATATATATATATATATATATATATATATATATCTTCGAATGTAAATTGCACGTTTTAGTATTATGTTATATGTCTCTTTGATGTCATTGGTGTCTATAGGAGTCAAAAACTCATTTTGATGAGGTCACACAAGACTCGTTGTCCCATCCCTATAGACACCAATGACATCAAAGACCTCATATATAAATAAATAAATATATATATATATATATATATATTATATACTATTACTGGGTTTGACGTCTATATCAAGTTCGCAGCCTTGACTTAATGATTTTTGTTCATTTTTGCTTACTTCGTTGCTGAATTGCGAAAATGTGTGTATGTACAATAGTCGATTTGTAAACACGTTGATTAAAAATGAACAACATGATATCACCGGGTATAACTTATCTGGCTTCGTCGTTATTTTGCAATGTCGTTTTTGATTCCAAAAATGCCCACCAATTTAAAACAGAATTTCGCTTCCTGGGCAAGCCGGAACCTCGGCGAATCTAAAAGAAGTGCTTTAATTAGACCGCGCGGGAAGAAACACTGCATTTGAATACAATTTAACAATAATTGTTTGCGCGGGTGTTGGTAACAGTTATTTAAATCAAGTTTGCGAGCTTGAAGTAAACACCAATCCCATTGTATTTAACCAGTCGTCAAACAACTGGCGGTAGTTTTGTTATGTTGTTCGACGACTGGTTAAATACAATAAGATTGGTGTTTACTTCAAGCTCGCAAACTTGATTTAAAGAACTGCTTTTGAACTTTATTACACACCCTACTTTTTATTTAAAATAGTAGTATTTAATTTATCACTTTACTAATTTGGAACAAGGTGCGGTGAGATAGAAAAAATAATATAAAAGTAAAGATAAGAATAGATGGACACACGTTGACACAATAGTAACAGACAGATAACTAGCCTACCATTGATTAGTCAGTCAGCACAAATGCCTGCGTAGATGTGATTGCATTCTCTGATGAATAAACTAATTCATTACTAGACACACACTGACATAAATTAAATCATAATTTAGTCACTCAAATGAATATATATATATATATATATATATATATATAGTATATATATATATATATATATATATATATATTGAGCACGACAAACAGAAACTTGGAGTGATTTGACCGCATTTTGCTTGTTCGGGACAATTGTAGCACTCATAGGTCGGTAAAATCTTGAACTTCCTTCATCTTCAGGTGATGTAATTTTTGGCCTCAATTGATGGGTTCTCACTTGTCCCTTCTTCTTTAAGCCTTCAATTAGCTGATGGTCTGAAAATGACGTTGGATCAAGATTTTCCATTGTTCTATGTCCTATATTTCGAGACCTCATTTCCAGTCTCATCTTCAGGGTTGACACAATACGCACAGGAGTATAACACAACTTGTGACAAATGTGGTATTCTCATTCAAGACAGATATATTTATATCTATTTTAATTCTAAAAGTATTTTTAATTAGTTTCCTAATATCCGGTCTTCATATCTAGTCTCTAATACTGAAATGTATACAAAAACTTATCCCTGTCCCCCTCTGCGCACACAACTACCTATAAACATGTGTATTTTATTAAAGTTACATTTATTGAATAACTATAAGTACACTTAATGTAATGATAAACACGCCTATCACTGATATATCCTCGCAAATGATTGGTCGTTCCCTTATAATTAAATCAGTTCTCTAAACCGAAATGTGCAAATTTTGTAAACAAAGAAAACATTTATGATGAGCAATGTGTGTTTAACATGTACAAATTCGTCGTAAGTAAGGCACGAAGTCATTACATAATTTAGTTTGAAAGCGCGTGTAAGTACAGGCATAATGCCAATCTAATTAAGTATCATCCAGTCAAGTGATGTTGATCTATGATTTATAATTCAGGAAGCTGAATTATCAGGTATGGTGTCGTGATTACTTGTGCAAGTGATAGTCGGCGTATCATTTTCCGATTGGTGATTAAGTTCGCTTAAATGTGAATCAATCAGACGTTCCAACTGGTAGGAATGCGCGCGTTCGGTGGCCAGGAACTGGCAGGCCAGGCCTATTATGCTAGTGTCCGTCTGATCGTCAGGATCCGAGAACAACTGAGCGTCCAGTCGCGTCGTTGCCCTCGGACATACACTGCCAATGCCTAGCTGCGTGTCTCCAACTGAAAAGGCTGAAAAAGCACAACCATCGCCTAGGTCTCTTCTGAAGGCCAAATCCTCGAAGTCCTCTGCACGGCCAGTTGATACAATGTCACTGGTCAAGTAACTATTGAACGCAGTTCGAGGCGTGTTAATAGGACTTCCGACTTGATTTTGCGCCAAAATGTCATTTTGCTGTACTCTCACACAATCATCGCATTCACTACTTGTGTTCTTGACTGAAAAATAACACAACAGAGTATTAAGCCAAGACTTACGTGCATACTAAATAACTGTTGAAGCGTATTTAAATCAAGGAACAAAGAATTAATTCCAAGCGAAAGCAAACAGGAAGCCCAGCCTTATTTATTTAAACAATCATTGATTGCGCGGGTGGTGATAAAAATTATTTCAGTAAAGTTTGTGAACTTGAGAAGAGCTCTAAACACATTTTATTTAGCCAGTCGTACGGAATAGAAAAACTACTGCCATTCACATGTAGTGTGCACGTTTCGATCGTCCATTTCCATTATTAGGGCACAGCAGAAAAATGACTAATAGGAACCACATCGAAATGTACAAAGGATATAAAATATCAGATGCATTAGAAAAAAATATTTCATATTTCGTTTTTTTAATTTTACTTATGGTTAAATGGCAGTGATGTAGCAATAGCCACCTTTGAGGCCGAGAACGCTCCAGTCGTCCTATCCACGGCAGGCATGAATACACCAGAAGGTCTTCACAGAAATGCACGAATTAAAATGGAGCAGTCAGCACAATGAAGGAAGAAGCCTTCGAGCCGCAGAAGTGAACATAATTTAATAAATATTTGTATTTTGGTTTACGAAATGGACGCGCTTTACCCAAGTAAACTCCTACAAATAATTTATAAAAATTAATTATTTGTGTTGAGTTAAATAAAATCGCCTCTGACGGATAAGAAGACTTAGTAGTACATACATACATGCATACATACATACATACATACATACATACATACATACATACATACATACATACATACATACATCGTACATACATAAATACAAACATACATAACATACATACATACATACATACATACATACATACATACATACATACATACATACATACATACATACATACATACATACATACATACATACATACATACATACATACATACATACATACATACATACATACATACATACATACATACATTCATTCATGCATACCTACATACATACATACTTACATACATACATACCTATATGCACACATACATACATACATACATAAAGTCCGCGCAAATGGTAGATTCCAGAGGAGTTTATGTCAATAAAACATAATTAACTAACTCCCGCTACTGGACTGTTTTCCAGTAGATTTTGATAGAGTTTTGCTTATATAATTACATTTTGGTTGGTGAAAATATAGTGTGGCAAGATGAAATTTCGATCAACGCGAATAATAGTGACTGATCTTAATATCGATGGCCGACCTATTTGCTACAGTTGCAACAATCAACTGGAGTTTCTGTGGTGAAAAAGTTATCAGATCCTTTAATATACCTATTTTTCAGTTCACAAAAGAAAACAAAACCTACACTTGTGCGGGCACATATCGTTGGCGCCATCATTAGTAAACAGCGATGACCGAGACACACACACGTCATGCGCTGCACTGTCCCACCACAGCTCACTATTGCGGTGTTCAACAAGTGGAAGAAGGTGAGCGACACTGGCAGGACGTTGTTCAAGCTCAACAGCGAAGTTTGAATCGGTATGTTGTCCATCAGTGTGGCATGGGCGACCATCCAGGCTGTCCGATCTTCTAAGCGATGAGACACTTAGCTGGGTGTCTGCGAGCTGTCCGACTTTCATTGAAGCTTCCCAGTGACTGGCATCTTGACCGATTCGACGAAATAAAGATCGACTTCGGTTCATGACTGATGAGTCATCCATTTCCTTCATTTTTAGCCAGCCACTTTTAGGTGTGCTAGTCGAATCATCGGAGCAGATCGAGCGGTCATCGTAGGCAACTGAAAGCTGGTTTTTGTTTTGAATATTATCACATAAAAATACATCGTACTCAGCAGAACTTAAGCAACTGGCGTGCCGTCTTACCGCCTCGAGACTCTCATGACATGTCCCGTTTTCAGCACTATCATCCTTTTTCTTCGCTTAAATGTGGAAAAACATAATTTTCGAACGATAGAAAAGAGGAAGAATGAGCAAAGTTGTAGAAAAATACCATAAACAGTAGTGTAAAAACACAATCAATCCACTTATGTTAAACAGAAGCACAACAGTCAACCTACCGTCTGACAGACGTGCTGACGCGCTTCGACTTTCGATGGCCATACGGGCGCGAAGGCATACCCATTAACGGAGACTTAACTGCTAAGCAAATAATTCTTTAAATCAAGTTTGCGAGCTTAAGGTAAACACCAATCCCATTGTATTTCACCAGTCTTCGAACAACATAACAAAACTACCGCCAGCTGCAACGCACTGACGCGTTTCGCCCTTCCATGATCATCATCAGAGTACGACGGCAAACTGACTATCGAGGATCCAACCGCATTGAATATATATATGGAAATCAAAGTTAGATATGCGGCTCTCACCTCTAGCAGTCTCGCATACATTGAACTTGACTGGAAATGCAGGCTGCACAATTTCTATGCAGTCACTGCATAGACTATTAGTGATCTCTTAAGCATTGATCTTGACTGAATTATTCACTGCTTAATTTCTATCCACTCACGAGCATATGCGATTCAATTAAACCGTATCTGATTGCGAATTAGCAGTAGAGTTTCACATAGGTCGTAACAACAGGATACTGTTTTATTAAAAAAAGCCATAAAATTTCTGACAGATTACATTTTCAGCTCATTGTGATATATTGGAAGGTGATCATAAATATTTTAGTGTAGCCAAAAATGAATACTGGGCCTTAGCAAATGTGCAACAGTTCGTGTCTCTCTTTTGATTCGTTGGACTAAACTGGTGGCGAAAAAGCGCTTTGCACTTCTGCATTAAGGAAGACCAATAAATAAGGTGAGTAAAACGCAGTCTAAATCCTCACCAAGAAAAGACAACTCAGTGTTCATCTATATCACACACACGCCCGCCCACCCACACAAACACACATGCGCGCGCGCACACACACACACAAGCAAGCATTTTATAGATATATGACAGTGAAGCATCAATATTATAGACAGATGCACAGCTGTCTATTAGGCTTAGTAGTAGTTAAAGAATTATTATAACTAAAAAATTGCGGTATTGGTAGTTCTAGAAGTAGCAGTAGTTATAATAGTAAAGGTAGTAACATCAGTAGTACTAGTAGTAGTAATAGGAGTATGGAAATGATGTCATTGAGGAGCGAAACTTTCAATTGATATTTCAGTTTGTGCCTTTATGATCCGTAAACTCTACTGTTAAATAATGACTCTTGCATCTCGGCTGAGAAAGACCAAGCGAATGGATCGATTAAAAAGATGTCCACGCTACGGCAGCTAAGCTGTAGTCTTTCATTTTACAGTGGATCACCAGCATATACAATTAAACAATAATTGATTGCGCGGGTGGTGGGAACAATTTTTTAAATCAAGTTTGCGAGCTTGAAGTAAGCACCAATCCCATTTCTTATTTAACCAGTTGACAACTGGCGGTAGTTATGTGATGTTGTTCGATGACCGGTTAAATATGATGGGATTGGTGTTTACTTCAAGCTCGCAAACTTGATTTTAAGGATCACTAGCATACTTGATTAGTAGAAACGAGGAAATACTAATAATTAAAACGGTGTGGGGGATATGATCTCAAGGAAAACAATGTTCTAAATATCACCTCCTTTGCTAGAATAAACAACTGCACATTAGCATTTAGAAAGTGGCGAGTCTCTGTCGTATTAGTATTTAAAAATGCGTATTCTTATGTGTGAGCTATGAAAGAGCAATATGCCACCTATCCATTAGCCAATTAAACTCAAAAAACAGTAACGATAAAGCGGCTTGATTTGGTTTTTAACGGTGTCGACCACACATCAGTTCTATGCACAATAAAGAATAGGAAAAGATATTTTTTGAATTTTTGCGGGGTGCCAGTTTCATATTTTGCATTGCCGCGGTTTGCGTACGGGGGTTGTAGCTTTGCACCAACAATCTTACAAAGAACCGATTAATCCCAATTTCCTTGTTCGTATCTGTTATGTCCTCGGATCGCATTTCCAATGGTTAGTATGAACGATGTTGAAGCCTTCGGAAGGAAGGGACGAATACAAGCTCAGCCCGATACATGGCAGTGCAGCATGGAAAAAAGATGATTGAGCGGATAAAAGGTAAAAAGAAGAGACGAAGAGAAGAAGGCGAATAAAATGAGAAAAGATTATAACAAAAGAGAGAGGAGAAGACGAAGGAGTAATGAAGCCGAAGAAAAGGCAGAAAACGGATAATAATTCGATGCAGAAGTAAAATATGAAAAAATAATAGAAGAATAATGAAAAAATGGAAAATCGACAAAAAAAGGACAACAACAAAAAAAAATAATAGAAGGAATGAACATTTAGAAAAAGAAAAAGAAGAGGAGAATGAGAATTGAAGAAATAAGTTGAAAATCAAACAGTGAAGAAGAAAAATAAAAAAATAAAAATAAGAAAAGAAGAGAGGAAGAAAATAGAAAAAGAAGGGGAAAAGAAACACGACAAGAAGGAAAACAAAAAAATAAATAAAGAGTAGACAGACGAGTAACACAAAAAATAAAGCAGAATAAGAAAGACATATAAGAATAAAAAATGAGAAAATGTGGAGAAACTTAAATTAGAGAAGGGAACAAGAAAAAAAGAAAACAACTGAAAAGTTAAGAATATAGAAAAAAAGTCGAAGAAGCAAAAATAGAGAAGAATTGGACTAAAAATTAGAGAAGACAAAATAAATAAAGAATATAAGATGAGAGCGAGAATAAAATCGACGATAAGAAGAAAAATGAGGAAAATACATGAAGAAATTAGGGAGAAAATAAATAGAAGAGGAGTAGAAGATAAGGGGAAACAAATAAAATGAAAGTGAAAATATATAAATAAAAATGAAGCTGAATTCACTAGGCTTCAAACATGAGATCGCCAGTGCACAGGAATCGATATTTAAAACGAGAACCGCGATGATTGCGGAGACGCCGTCTCACCAGAAAAGCGGAACTAAAATATTCCACTTAAAACCTGCAAACTGAAATTATTTTGCTAGGTAATAGTCATCGAATGCAATGTTGAAGCACTTATTCCAACTGGACGATGTTCTGAATAATCAACATTATTATTTATGCTCAGTCAGCCGCATTTTCTACAAAACATTCTTCTGACAGAAGAGCGTTGATTGCAGATGACATTTCAGACTGTTGGTCTTGATTGTGCAGTGCGATCATCCTATTTAATGTATCCACGATTTCCTATCGTGGGTGGTCGATTAGCAGTCTCGGTTGCTCAATGGTCCGATTGATCCTCATTTACACCTGCGCGCCAATTCCGGCTTCGTGGTGGCTGGGCGCTGATTCATCTCATCACTCCGAAGGCTTCCACCCCATTCGTGTTAACCACTGGAAATGAAGAATAGATTGAGCTTTACGAATGGGGTGGAAGCCTTCGGAGTGAATTAGACATTTCCGATTGTTTGCGCTAAACATGACCAGATTCTCCACCACGGAAAGTTTGAACAAACAGTTTCGCAGTACAAAAGCATAAAATCAGTTAAAGCATGCTTCTAAATAGTTTAATGATTTATTGTAATTCGTGCATTCCAGCGTGAATACCGTTTGCGCTAATCTGTATTTAAATTGAAATCAACTTACTCGTAGGCGTTTTTGTGTACAACCTAGCTTGCACATGGAAGGATAAAAGCGATCCTCTGGTTTTACTGAGTTTTCGTCCAAGTAAGGTCATTTCGCACTAGTTGCCAGAACAGCGATTAGTAATTCAACTCACGATCAGTTGATTGATCTGATCCAAGAAATGTCTTTTTTTTATTATCGCTAATTGTATTGCTCCGGCGGCCATCATTACAAATGACATTCTGTGCCAATCTGTGCGCCTCCCCTCCCCAGTGTCTTACACTAATTTGGTGCTGACGAGGAACACGGTGCCCCCAAGAGCTACCAAGAATAAGCATTGAAGCCTAGCGCATTCGTGAAGCTTAGGATGAACTGGGAAATGTTCCAGGCTGGCTAATACTTAACTCAATTCGTCAAGATTGACGGCATTTGTTAGGGCGCTTGTCAGAAGCGGTGAAATTATTAGTGGATTGTGGAACAACCATTTTATATATTTGGTCTAAACAACAGTTACGAAGCGCGTTTTATCCGCAGAACCCAGCTCGACTGCAATATCTGCCAATTTATACAGTTAATGTTAAAAAGCAGAGGATTAATTAAACGGACATTGGTTGCGCGGACGGTGATAACATTTACTTTTAATCAAGGTTGCGAACTTAATATAAACACCTGACCTATTATGTACATATATCTTGACACTATAAACTAAGAATTGTAAAGTGTAGAAAAGACAATTCACCCGGTGGATCGCTTTCGTCCTTATTGGAAACTCATCACGTTCTGGCCAAAATTTGCCGCCGACAGGTCTCGAACTTGGGCACGTCTACTTCGGAATCTAGTGCTCTAACCATTGAGCGACCTTGCCATTAGTGTTTAGTGTGCGGCAGTGTGGCTCAGTGGTTAGCGCTCCAAACTCCGAAGCAGGTGTTTACATCAAGTTCACAACCTTGATTATAGTAAAATCAGAGGATTATAAACCTAGATTAAGAAACAATGAGCGTAAAGCCGTCGGACTGGTCAATTAATAAAGACTAAACATAGCTAGAAAGGGGAATAACGTTTCCGCAATAAAAGAATACATTTCGGTACTATTTGTGGCGGTGAAGTAATATATTTCCAAGAATATATTAGGTGTTGTGAACCTAGTATCAAATTGGTTCAATGGTGACTGGAGTAACATATGTTCAGAAATAGTTGTCATTCTCAATTTTGGTGAACTATGGCATACATTGATATCCATCGTGTTGATACAATGTACCGAATCGGCAACCATAGTGTTAGTACCATGACCCTTTTCGATACTATAATTATG
Source organism: Eudiplozoon nipponicum (assembly GCA_029291075.1). NCBI lineage: Eukaryota > Metazoa > Platyhelminthes > Monogenea > Mazocraeidea > Diplozoidae > Eudiplozoon > Eudiplozoon nipponicum. The sequence goes on from JAQBSW010000386.1 coordinate 159,685, forward strand.
GTATCGGGTACTAACACAATAGCCATAGTGTTGGTCTCCTTTACACACTCCGTATATATATATATATATATATATATATATATATATATATATATATATATATATATATATATATATATATATATATATATATATATATATATATAGCGAGTTAGCGTTGATGTCGCATTGTCGTTGACTTTAGATTATGTTAGCTTCACTATTACAGGTTTACACATTCGTCTAGGAGATTGTACCGTCCTATTATTACACATTCTTCTACCGAATATATAGTGGTTAAAGGGCGTAATACCGGCTCCTACTGATGAGTCGCCAGCTAGCACGAAACGAATGTGCATGAGATTATACTTTCCGTTCATGCTGCCTTTGGTTTATCCTTCCTGTCACAACTGAATCACTATACTTAGGTTCGTAACAATCAATATACCAGCAGAAATGAAAGTGACAGTGGATTCAAATATTTCGGTACGCAACTGAAAATCAGGTAAATTATTATAACTGCTGTTGCGGTTCATATAAACACCTGACCCATTAATTACTTAAGGCTGCATAAACCAAGAACGTATAAAGTAGAAAAGGATGTATTCTCGATGCACGCTCGGAAATTTGGACAAAGTTGTCTAACGAATTTCAATATACAGTTGTGGTAAATAATGTCAATAGTATAATGGTGCTAAATAGCTGTATGTCATCTACCCATTTTATGATTAGCAAATAATTCCATAAACAAGATAAAAGTGTTCATACGTGTGTCAAGTAAAAGCGTAAGTCTTACGCAAATACTGGACAGCACGTGAGGTTCCTAATAAGGACGAAACTGGTCCACTGGATGAATTGCCTTTCTACACTATACAATTCTTAGTTTATACTGACATATGTAAGTAATTAATGGGTCAGGTGATTATATCAAGACCGCAACCTTGATTATAATAATTGTTACCACCACCCGCGCAACCAATGTTCGTTTAATCAGGTAAATTGTTTATTTCCTGTCGCGCAACATGTTTCTTTTAATACTAGCAGAATACATTGTTTAAACAAATCTCACTCCGAAACTGGCAGTTTTCAGGCATTTTTCAAAGAATAAATTGAATGGAATTTAGCATGCAGAAGCTGTCAGTTGCAACATCCTTTATCTGAAGTTAATTCAGCGGAAGGTTTCGCACGCGTCCCTGCGTGCGTGCATGTGTGTGTGTGTGTGTGCCTTTGCATGTGCTTATCTCGATTTCTATTCGTTGTTGGATAATACATGCACTGATGAATTGAAAGTAGACTTTCTTAACTGTGTTTTATAGATGTTCTATTTGATAAAGTAATATTTACATACAATTTACTTACCTAAAGTTACGCAAATAACTGGATTGAGATTTACAAAAAGAAGTCATGTTACAATTTGGCTTGTGATAGCTTTACCAGATTACCAAACAAAAAATTTCGCAAATTGATTAATTGACTCGCAATTGGAAGGATAATGTGCAGCGTAAGTCAGATAAGTTTATAAAAACAAGGGATGTTCATATAAAGTCTCCAGAGAGCATTCTACAAAAAGAACGTGGGAGCAAACAAGAATTCACATTTACCAAGAAAGCGATTCAATTTAAAACCAAGAAGCAAAAAAGGGAGAAGTTAGTCTTATAAAAAAAGTTTGCCAAACATGCACAGCTAAACATCAAACCTGTACGTTACCTGGCAATTTACATAAACTTAAAAGATGTGAATCTGTTTCGTAAAAGTATCAACATAAAACAGCTGATCCGCTAATTGCAAAATCCTATTTAGAGTTATGGTTGGAGACAAATTGAACTGTCCTAATACCTAAGAACAGCATAGCCCCCTAAACGAAACAGGCCCCTAGCAACTGACATGGAAGGAAATAAATTAGATTAGAAACGAAATAATAATGCAAAACCACTATGGCAATGGTTCAAATTGGCACGGTTTTAATTTAAAATAATCAAAAAAGAGCGATAAATGTAAGCCATCTAAAATATGCTATCGAGAGTAATTGCAAGCGCAACATACATGAGGCAGTCTGTGGCGTTGAAGGCGAGGACAACGAACACTGATTGGCTGTTATATCCAGCTCTGTAGAGTCACAGTTAAACTTTTTGACTTTGCGTTTGCGCCCAAAATCCATACTATCCGACAACGATAAACTATCTGCAGGCAGCGATTCATTGTTGCAATCAAGAAGCGGCACACCTTTCTGTGTGAGAGTGGGCGAGCTGGCCTCGGCAGTACTCGGACTGAGAAGAGTGCTAGCCAGTGCCGGAAACTCTACTCCAACACTATCCGCCTTTAGTGTGTCAACATCACAGTCAAACTAGATGGCCAAAAGGGGAAACAAATACGAGCATTACACCCACAAAACCAATATTAACGCTGATTTATGTGGCGAAAAAGATTGACAGTAATAAAGAAAACGCAGCTCATTAAACAGATCAGATTCACAAAGTAGTTGTCGGAATTGCCACGACCGGAACTTCTAACACTGCGCAGTGGGTTTAGTCTTACTTCTTATTCACCACACCACCGAATCTGCCAGGTATATGCACGCTTCAGTAACATCTCGACTCGGGTTTTTTGGGTCAGTCATTCTTCAAGGCAGATCCTGTTCGATATGACAAAATAGATTCATCAACTATGCTGGTTTCGATCATATTTGGCACTCATCAGGTAGTTGCCAAAAATATCCTGGTCAGGACTTGAATCGTGGTTCGTTGTCGAATTGGTTTAGGGGGCGAGTTTCAAGATTCGTAGCCGTTCAATTTCTTTGAAGCTTTCTTTCTAAAATGATATGAATATATATATATATATATATATATATATATATATATATATATATATATATATAAAGAAAACAACGTACTCCATGGAATAACATTTATTAATAAATCTTATTTCTACCAGTATCTACAGCCATTATTCTGGATTCGTTAGTATATTCGTTCATCCAATCCGAACTGTACATTTGTCGTAACCAATCCCCTCTTCGTTATGCCAGTCTTTGTTTTACACAATTTAGACCACTCCTTTTGCGTAGCGTCATGTTGTGTAATCGCTTTCGTTGTAATTGCGTCCGTAATTGATAGGTGTGTCGTATTTTGCGAAACGTTGGCTATTTTTGAAGGCCTGTCAGTTATGTCTTTGTTCCAGTCCATTTTAATTTCTTTTTGAATTATTTTCTGCACTTTTAAGCAGGACTTCAGCTTATTAATTGCAATAGCTTCAAAAGCCAGAAGTATTTTTTATGCTTTTGCTTGTATAGAACTTAAAAATTGTTACTGCTAACAGCATGACTTGTGAGTAGTACATGCTCGAAAATTGCTGAGTTTTGTGTACGAGCTACACCATTTTTAATAATTTTTGAGGGAGATGCTGATTTATTCTAGTTTCGAGCCTCTTTTTTGATGTGCCGATGTACTGAGCGTTGCAGGTACATTGAAATTTGTATATATATATATATATATATATATATATATATATATATATATATATATATATATCTGAGACGCTTACAGGCATTCGATCATCGTTGTTTGAGAAGTATAGCACATGTTGGTTACCAACAACGAATAACTAACGTTGACATCCGTAGACGTATTTTTGGATCTGACAATAAGTGCTCGTCTTTAGAAAAGCAAATAAGGCTTCCATCAACTTCGTTGGCTCGGTCACGTTTTGCGTATGCCCTCATTCCGATTGCCCAATAGAGCTCTGTTCTCTCATCCAGCACCAAATTGGCGTAAGAAACAAGGTGGGCAGATTTTGACATGGCAGAAACAATTAAAGTCACTTACATCCAAATTGGGTAGTATAGGATCCACTCGTCTGCCGGGATGGGGTCCTCGTGCACATCACAGTTCTTGGTTAGAAACCCTTAGCGATATGGCAGCGAATCGAGCTCAGTGGCGATCTTGTTGCAGATGTATAGTAGAATCATCTTCGTAACTTTCTTTTTTTAGTAGGGCAAAGTTAGCTGCGAGGTTCGGTTTGTTTATGACGTGATACGGTGAAATCCGCAAGGAAGCTGTGTTGCTGATGTCGCCTTGCCCGAATGCTAACTTGGCTATAATGGTGTTGTGGAGAGGTTTAGTTTGCTTCATTTCTGTGAGTTATCCTGATAAATTTACTCATAGTAGCAAAGTTTTCCTTCTCCCTCTACCCCTCGCCCTCTCTCGTAAATCTCAATAATAATTTATCTAAATTCACTTATACTTTTTTTCACTCCTTATGGTTATATGGCAGTGAAACATTAGTCACTTGACTTTGTGTATGGAAATGATGATGACATGATGAGGACATTGATGATGATGATGATGATGATATATATATATATATATATATATATATATTCTTTTGAAATGCGGGCTTCAGAAAACTAGATGAACTAGTGACGTTAAGGTGTAGAGCGCGAAGACCGTTATTGTGGAAAGAACACTACTATCAGTGTATTAAACAATTACAGTTCCCAGGTGATTTGGTGCGCAGTTTACGAAATAGGGTACAATGAATATATATATATATTTACATTTATACACAATATATAATATACTTTTACTTTACTTTACTGCGGCTGACTCCTTTTGGAGGATAAGCCGGCTCCATAGAAATCCCGGATTATACCTCTTCATGCCGGGCGGTTGGCAGCCATTTCGGAACATCGAACATTCCAACACCCGAAATAAATAGGTGTTTTCGCGCTGATACAGAGCGCGTCGCTTGCCGGGGACGCCGTAGCATGAACGGTATTTGTGACATTTCATGGAGTTTCTTGGGAATTTGGTACAAGTGGTGTCCCCTCACCACTCGGCTTTTTGATCGAGGACGCACCTCTAGCCTTTGCACATCCAAGCGCAGTCTGCAAGGCAGCAGTAAGTTGCATGGTTGCCGGTGGCTGTTGAGAGCTCATTCGCCATTCGGAAGTACGGGGTACTGTCCAGGAGTCCATGTAATCCTGCGGCTGTTGAACCCTTTTGTGGCGGGGAACACACGCCGAGTCATGGTGCCGTCGTCGGGCTCATGTGGTATTTTATAGGAGATCCGATTGCCGGTCGGAAATCCACCACGCCCTAGTGACACCACCGCCATAGCCCCGTTAGCCCATGTACGATCGGCCATCGAGACATGGTTGACACCGTCGAACCACGTTGAGGAGGGGATGGCCTTTACGACGGTATATATATATATATATATATATATATATATATATATATATATATATATATATATATATATATTCATTGTAGAAACTTGAGAAGTAAGAGAAAAAAATTATTGTTATATTTGTCCATATGGAGTATAATATCAATTTTTTAAAAACTCGCATTCTAAAATAATGTTTGTTTGTCAACACACTCACACACGATTGTGAAAAAGTAGATACATCCTAGAACAACACTTCGATTGGTATTGGGTAATATCACTGGCAATAAATTAAATGTCTTATATGCGACGCGCCCATTATTCCTTGATGTAACCGGTAGGCGACGTGTCCCATACTCTTCCAGTGGTCAGCGTGCATATTAAGCTAGATGGAATCAGCCTCATCAACCAAAACCATTGTTAATTGGACGCGGCAATGTCTGAACGCTTCTGGTATTTCTAAGTCAGGCTCTGAACATGCACAATGTATACCATCGCCAAGACGATATCACAAACCTCCACAAGGTCTGACTACGTCGCTTTCAAAGTCCAAGATATTTAAAATTATTTTAACGCCAAGAACAAGCGGTAAGCAAAAAAATATTATTAGATGACGGCTTCTCTAAGAATGAAGTGCAAATAACGAGATGAAACCAACGACACGAGCATGCATAACTTAAGTCTCGATACGAAGATCTCCACATGCGTGGAGCACTTCAGTCGGCTGCTCAGCCGGTCAACGACCCTAGTCCCGTTCATCGCTGCTACCGTTCCAAAAGAAACGTATGCTTTTGATTGTGATGCAACAACATAAGCATATATTGTTGAAATAATAAAATCCATTAGGACAACGCAATTTCTGGAAACATTTGCATAACATGCAAGTATGTATTGTGTTGCGAACCAAGTAACAAATTAGTTCAGTTGTGACAAGAAGTATAAACCAAAGGCAGCATGAACGGAAAGTATAATCTCATGCACATTCGTTTCGTGCTTACTGGCAACTCAACAGTAGGATCCGGTATTACGCCCTTTAACCACTATATATTTGCATAGCGTACAGCCTTGTTGTCTTGGACCCTCTTTACGATGTATTCTGCTCCATTTGTGAATCAGAAATCGTCCAATAGAAATGCGTCAGTGTGTTGCGACTGGCGGTAGTTTTGTTATGTTGTCCGACGACTGGTTAAACTAAATGGGATTGGTGTTTACTTCAAGCTAGCAGACTTGATTTAAAGAATTTTAATTGTCTGTTAATTTAATGCTTTGTCTTCAACATTCTATCATCTGAAAGCGAATTTCACGCTCATTATGAATAGCTACAACATTTTGCGTTCTTTGGATATGAATATACAGCCAAATTTGATTCCACAAATGTTTCACTACAAACTAGCTCAAAGTTTAAAGTATATCATGCGATAGGCTTATTACCATAATTCTTCTACCAAATATATAGTGGTTAAAGGGCGTAATACCGGCTCCTACTGATGAGTCGACAGTAAGAACGAAACGAATGTGCATGAGATTATACTTTCCGTTCATGCTGCCTTTGGTTTATCCTTCTAGTCACAACTGAACTAATTTGTTACTAGGTTCGCAAAACCTAATACATACTTGCATATATATTAGCTCTTCGCAACAAACAGTATTTAACTGTATTACCATAATTGACAGATAAATAAAAAAGTTAGTACATTAACAGTACTCCGGAGTTTATGTTCTAATAAAGCAAACGCTTTCTCAGAACTGGAAATTTAAATGTGGACTGGCATCGAGATCAGCTTTACGATTTAAGCTTGTCTGTTCGAACTCCAAATTTGGGTTCATGATATTGATGAATTACACACACACACATGCTCGAACAAGATAGAACATTAAACTGACCTTCTGGCAGGCCAAATGTGGTAGTTGAACGGCTTCTAATTCAGCTAGAGCCTTTTTCAAGTCCCTTGACAATTCGAAGGCGTGCAGCTGAGGAGCTCTCGAGCGAATATTGTCCAGCTGTAGGGGAACGGAAATTTCTTCACACTCTGAGAAGCTTAGAAATGGTATAAATGAAGTCAATAATACAGGAATTTATCCAAAATAAATCCTCAACATCATCATAATGAACAACATTACACCAGCACAATATACTAATGCTTCAATGTGGCATAAACATGAAACAGTTCGAAGTTATTTATAAGCGGGCACTAGAAGAACAGATTTTGTGCACACAGACGGATCCAGAAAATCAGTTGCAATCAGCTAGAGACTGGCAGATGTTATATATCCGCTTGCATGTAGCATATCCTACTCTTCGAATTTATCATCATAGCAAATGACACTACTACAGCATAAACCACTGATGCTGGCATGCCGAATACCCACGAATAAAACCTGAAAACATAATTAAATAAGCGATTAAAGGAATAGTGGATATAGAAGGCCGAAAACAACGCAGAAATATTGCCACCTCGATAATATACATCCCATAAACTAGGAAAACTAAACTACATTTAAAGATAAGTTTAGCCATACTGCGCCCTTGCGATGTTTACTGTACCGCTTCATAGCAATATCCCAACTCTTAATGAACTCTGCTACAAAAAAGTTAAAAAAGACAAGTATAGAGATGCCTTTTCGCACAGGGTTTCTCACCAAGAACTGTTAAAAGCAGGCGAATCTCATTCTGAAGGCATACTTATCTGATATTTATCAACTTGTTTTTGACTGGTTTCAAGAATTTTCGCCACGTAACAATTTGTTCGTGTAGCGTTTCACGTTAACCTGGCGCTGGCTAGAAAAACAATACCTGACGGGTCAGTGGCCAATGCAAGCGAGCGTAGCCAGCGCGTTTGATGTAGGCTTATTCATTGCTCTAAAGAGTATTTATGATCGAATTCAAAACTTGCTTGCACACTTGCTCGATGTTTGCATCTTGATGATACTATATAGTTCGAAAATTCCATGAAAATATTGACGCCAGATTACCTTTTCCTTGTTGGGCGCCACAAGGTGTTTGCATCCACTATCCACCCTGATTATCCCAGATATTTCGATTTCCTCTTTCGGCAGTATTTTTCCATGGAAAGCACATCACACGAACAATTTGACAATCAATATGTAAAGTGGGATAACTTGTGGCGCATAACAAGGAAAGGGTAATTAATCTATTCCCTGTCGTGCAACATCTGTATTTTAAAGCTTGTTGACGCCAGATTTCCGTCTTCTCCTTTATTGATCGCATTTTTACTTAACTATCGAGGATATACACACATAACACGCTTAGAAGACTTAATTTATTCATTTTAACCGAGTTTGTCAACTTAAGATTGACGCTTGTCACATTTAGCCAGTAACCGAAGATTGAAACACAACCGTCAGTTACACGCACTGACGCGTTGTAACATTTCAATGCCATGATCAGGACACAACGGCAAACTGACTAATCAGGATCAGACCTCAATAATATAGAAGGAATAGAAAAGTAAAGATGCGGTTCTCCTACGCAATAGTCTTGCATTCATTTTAGTTGATTGGAAGTGCCGGCTGCACAATTTCTATGCAGTAACAAGCATAGCATGTTTCAGATTTCGCCACAATCACATAAATTATACAATTAAATAATCATTACATACACGGGTGGTGATAACAACCACACAAATGGAAAAGCCCGTGGATCCTCCACAAGTGACTCAGTAGGCTTCATTACAAGACATACTATTTGTCAATAATTGCTAATTAAGCCAGGAGAAATAGAAATCTACGGCCAGAAAACTGCCTCGCTCAACCCGTGGAAACAATCGCGGAATCCTGAATCTTTCCGATATTCAATTAGCCCTGTAATTGATATAATTATCGTGATTCAGTACATTAAAAATTTGCTAAGCTCAAATAGGTTCAGAACGATACACAAAAAATAGGCGTGAAGGACAGGTATAATATGGGTGCACATGCGTTGCGTACTTACTCGCTACACATACATAGGAGACGGTATTACACTGTATACCCATTATCATCATCATCATCATCATCATCATCATCATCATGCACCGCAATAAAAAAGCCAATAGTAACAAATGAACGTTGTTGTTTCAATTTGCGCAGTCCGATCATCACATTTTCAATTACAATATCCCAATATTTTCTTTAAATAAAGTTTGCGAGCTTGACGTAAACACCAATCCCATGGTATTTAACCAGTCGTCGAATAACATAGCAAAACTACCACCAGTCGTACGCACTGACGCGTTTCGACCTTACTGTAGCAATAGCCACCTTTAAGACAAAGAACGAACAAAAGGCCTTATCTAGGGTTGGCATTAATTCAACAGAAATTCCTCGCAGAAGCTCCCGTATTAGGATGAAGCAGTCAGCCCAATGATGAAAGCAGACTTCAGGCCGAAATGAACATAAATTAATGAATATTTTTAAATTTGTTTTATTAAATCGATGCTCGGTATGCGAGCAAAATACCATTTATAATTGAGTAAAGATAAAGCATGTGTGGTACCATTAAAAATGGCTTCTGATGGGTTGGAAACGTTGATTCAATGACTGACTGCTCAAATGAACAATTTAACTGCGGAGTTAGGCATAATTAAGTCTCGTCTGGACGATACACTGATAATAAACACAGACGATATTGGAGGGCATGTCCCAACCAATAGAGGTGGACACAACAATGGCGACCACGTCGAAGAGGAATCAGGAGGAAATATGCCGGCGTTTTCAGCCAAATCGACGAGTTTTTTCAGACCGTCAACAGAATTTAAGCCCATGCTGGCACCACTAGATGTGAGAAGGCCACAGTTGTGGTTCGAAAAATTTGAAGCATCAGTTCAAGCCCAAGAATTTACATTAGAAGCCCCTATTGTGCGTGTAGCTGTCCAGGAATTAGTGGACAGAACAGTAGCAGTCCAATTGGAATAGCCGGTCGACCTCTCGTATGAAGAGTACAAAATACAGGTGTTGGATCACTTCCGGGCCAGGCATCAGGAAGTGTCTCCAGAATTGTACAGCCTCAAACAATTACTGGGTAAGATGCCCCTGGATACCATGGCGCGCATCAAGCGGTGGTTCTTCAATCTGAGTATTTACCCGGGTTGCAACCGCATGAGGCCATCAAGTTTATGCTGCTGGATCCTACCCCTACGTCATTTCCGATTCACCCGGGTACCATTTGGCCTTTTAAACGCACCGAAAGTGTTCCAAAGTATGATGGACTCGTTCGTGTCTGACTTAACTTGTACAACAGCTTACGTGGACGATGTTATTATATGGGCCACTACTGAACACGAATTACGTGCTAGGCTGCAGAAGATATTGGCCAAAACTGTAGAATGCCGATTAGACTTTAATCCAGAAAAAGTTCAGAAAGGTTGGAATGTGCGGTTCTTGGGTCACTCGGTCTCAGCAGATGGATGTATGTCGTTAAATTCGAATGTACCGTCTATCAAGGACTATCCGGTGCCTACGTCTAGAAAGCAATTGGGTCGGTTTATTCGTACGGTGAATTTCTATAGACCATATTTCGCAGGGATGGCGGTTACGCAACAATCATTGTCTAAGTTAACTAGTGCCAAGATACCATTTCGTTGGATGGAGGAAGCCCAAAAAGCGTTTATCCTATGCAAGCAGAAATTAATAGATGCAACTATTTTGACTTTCCTGGTAGGTAATATGTCAATTGTTACAGACGCGTCAGATATTGGTATAGGAGCGGTGTTACAAGCTGACGGACGTCCTGCGCAATATATAAGTCGCACACACACTAAGGCGGAACAGAACTATACCGTCACAGAAAAGGAATTACTTGCCGTACAATGGGCGCTACGGAAGTTTAGATATTTTGTCATGAGGGGGCACGTAGTCGTCTTTACCGACCACAAAGCGCTAGTGCATTGGAGATCACTATGTGTTGAGAAGAAACGCGTACATCGAGCCATTGGAGAGCTGGAAGAATACGATGTATCAATTCATCATAGAGCAGAAATCAAGAATGCGGCAGCCGATGCGCTCAGCAGAATTTCCGCTGTGCGGGTTTCGCCACTTATAAAAGTCTCTGAAGAACAAGGAAAAGATGCCACGTGCCAGAAAATAGTGAATCAATTATAAAACGGCACAGCGGTGTCTACACCATATAAAACGTTGAGGCTAAAAAACGGCCTGTTGGTGCGGAAAGAAGGACAAACAGTGCAATGGTTTGTGCCAGAATCTATAAGAACAGACTTGATGGCCTTTTAGCATGAAACGTTGGGACATCCCGGCACCGGGCGACTCATTGAGACATTGGAGTCACGATTGTATTAGCCTGGCATGTCCAAAGAAATTCATAGCTATTGTCAACACTGCACTTCATGCCAACGTTTTAAGCCACAAAAACGAGAAAAAGCCACTTCGATTGCTTTCAATGCCACTGCACGGAACGAGTTTCTGCATATCGACCTAGTAGGTCCACAGTCGGTAGCTCGCGGCCGGTGTCTTATGTGTTTTCCATGGTCGATAAGTTTACCCGATGGGTCGAGTTTGTACCACTGAAGATGATCACAACAGAAAAGATTATAAAGTGCTTAGAAGAGCGATGGCTCAGTCGATTCGGTGCACCACAAGTTATTGTTACCGATCAAAGCGCACAGTTTGAGTCGAAAGAATTTAATCAGTGGTGCAAAGACCTTGACATAAAGCATTCCCGCAGAGCCACTTATCACCCACAAACCAATGCGACTGCTGAGCGGGCACACCGGACGATGAAAGAGGTACTGCGATGTTGGTGCCACGAGAGCCCGGGAACGTGGAGAGACAAATTACATTTGGTCGAGCGGGTCATGCGCTTTACAGTTTCAACAGCTACAGGATTCGCTCCAACGACCAAGGTCAATGGAGGACACATAAGACTGCCAGGTGAACCCGTAATCCCAGGATCCCATGAGCGCTGCACCATAACGGATATTCAGATGCGACTAAAACAGTTAACTTAATATGTTGGCGCCACACAGCGACAAGGCTATACAAGGCAACCGACACGCACTCGCCTAAAGTTCGGCGACTATGTCATGGTCGCGAAGGTCGAGTCCATGATGCTGCAGGCTATTAATGATGGCCCGTATCGCGTGGAGAGAGTGGACTCATGGCACACTACAGTTTTTGTTAGCATGTCAGATGGACCACGAGCTGTCGCATTAGATCGTTTGGCAGGGTGCCAATGCCGATTCCTGAGGGGGCGGAGAGATGTAGTGATAGCCACATTTAAGACAAATAACGAACAAAGGATCCTATCTAGGGTGGGCAATAATTCAACAGAAATTCCTCGCAAAAGCGCCTGTATAAGGATGAAGCAATCATCCCAATGACGAAAGCAGACTTCGAGTCGAAGTGAACATAAATTAATTAACATTGAGTAAAAATAAAGCATGTGTGGCACATTTGAAAATGGCTTCTGATGGACTAGAAGCGTTGATTCAAGGATTAAATGCTTAAATGAAAAATTTAACTTTAGAATTAGGCATAATTAGGTCCCGCCTGGACGATACACTGATAATAAACACAGACGATATCCGTGTGCATGGCCCAACCAATAGAGGTGGACACAACACTTACATGATCATCATCAGAGTACGACGGCAAAGTGGCTAGCGAGCATCAAACCGCAATGTATATATATGGAAAGCCATCTTAGATATGCGGCTCTCACCTCTAGTAGTAACGCGTAAATTGCACTTGATTGGAAATTTCGGCTGCACTATTGTCAGAAGGACTGTTTTCGAGTTTGCTTACATTTATTTGCTGTTTATCCTTATTTATTTTTCCGAAAAAATGTAGTGCAAATCTTCAAAGGATAAATGCATGGTTCGAGTCGACATACGTGTTCCAAAACGAGCACCAATAATGCATGCAATCACGCCATCTATAACTAATTGCTGCTAGAAATATTTGAGTGTACCGTTGTTCGAGAGCTGAAGGACGCCACGTGGCGCAACGCTTTACACTACGTCTGAAATTCGTGTTACTTAAGTATAATCAATGTTCCACGCAGCTATGTAACGGCCGTTCACCATTGTCGTTGCGCGTCGAGCTTAAACTACATCGTTCACCTAAATTTAAATCTGCCTTACTTAAGCGTCCAACTTGAGCATTCATGCCACCCATAACCAGGACTATATCTGAACTTCGTGCTCTACTTAGTAAGGAGCTTGGTTCGGAGTTAAAAGCGTCCTTGCTTTCGTCTGCGCTGCAATCGTTAGGAGCATATGCAGATACAACGAAGAGGCAACGTTGATAACGGTTTTTTTTGTTATTGGTTTTAGTAGACGTATTTAAACGTGCCGCACACAGTCGACTGTTTAAAGAGATCCAATCAATTAAGGAAGCTTCAGCTCGTGAGCTAAGGACAATACCAACGCCCCATTTACCGGCTAGAGAAAACTCCGTGGAACCAAATGTTTCGAGCCAATAACGTGTAGATAGGGATTGCGCAGCCTGGTTTCATATACGCAACATACGCCGATTTCTAATTTGTCCAACGTACGTGTAAAATTTTATTGGTGTCCGATTTGTTTCTATATTCGTGCGTTAAATGGCGCTGTCGTTAAAACAAAGCCTAGGTTTACTTAATGGTAGTTTACTTGAATTAGTTTACATTTTTGGCAATTCGACATTGGGCTCTTGATATGACCAACGTCCACACTATTCATAGCATCTAAAACAGCGTTACTGTTAGACCGACAAGAGAAGAGAGAGAGAGAGAAAAAAAGCAGAATCGACGATGAGGGTGTCTGCAGTAGCCCGATTTCACTTATCCACCCCGCAAGGCAGCAAAAAAAGGCGACCCACTTTATACTGATCGACAGCCGATGCCATATGGATTCATTATAGTTCGTATTGTTCTTGGTTATATGATTTTATATGAACGATTCGGAAATAATTTTCAAAAGTGCATGAGCTATTAAATAATGAGGATGTTTAAAATAATATAAATACGGAATTAACAGAAGATTTACAAGGAGCAGTTAAAACCTTAATCAATCAAATAAATGGGTCTGAGTAACTAGATTCAGTGCCTAGGAACCCATTAAAAACAAAAAGATTGGGCCTCATAGATTGGTTGATCTAAGGAAGATTCATAAAGAAGGTAATCCATTTAGGATAACTGTTCACCAACATGAAATGTCAAATTTTCTGTGCCACATAATTAGACATTACACCCAATTTTTAGATTATAAGTTGAAGAGCACACATTAATAAATTGCACTATTTAGTTAATGAAACTTAGTGTGGTGTGTTAGACTGGCAAGTCTGGATGTATTCTCGACGTGCACGGCTTTGGAATTTGGACAAAGTTGTCTAACGGAATTTCCGAATATAATAGAAGGTGGTAAAATAATGTCAATAGGTATAATGGAAAAGTTAAATAGCTGTATGTCATCTACCCATTTTATGATTAGCAAATAATTCCATAAACAAGATAAAAGTAAAGTAAAAAACAAGTCCACGGCAAATACTGGACAGCACGTGATGAGTTCCCAGTAAGGACGAAACCGGTCCACTGGATGAATTGCCTTTTCTAATCTATACCATACTTAAATTATACTGACAAATGTATGTATATAATGGGTCAGGTATTGATATCAAGAACACAACCTTGATTATAGTAATTGTTATCACCGCCCGCGCAACCAATGTTTGTTTAATATAAAAGTGTCGCAATGGAACAACCATTATCGCTCTAGGTCGCTTATATTTCAATGCGCTATTTAAAAAAATATTTTGAAGACAACACCAATTAAGCAAACCTTTTTTGCGAGATTCCTGAATTATAGGTTCTTGATTTTGGATAATAGGAATGAGTTGGAGAAATTTATCGATTTAGCTAATCAGCTACAATAATTAATATTTACGTTTAAAATTAATAAAAGCGGAATTATCATTTCTGGATGTGAACTTAAAACGGATATTAAAAAAAAGAAATTTGCAGTCAAAATATTTACTACGACATCCAACTTAATTTCAACTATACACACAGGTTATGGAACAAAAATTAAAATTTGAAAATCCATAATATTAAAGAGATTTAAAACAGCGGATTTAAAATAAAAGACGAAAGAACGTGACTAAAACAAAGGAAATAGTCAGGATAAATTTATAACCGACAAACTAAATAGACAACGAAATGAAGGAAACGTTAATGAGATTAAATGAAAAAAATAACCCAGAAAAACCAAAAAACCGATTTAGAAAAGCATAGGATTATGTTATTACCTGATTCCGGATTGCGTAGAAAAATAAGGGCATTAGTAATAGCCAAATGCTACATCCGAACACTATTAAGACAATCACCAACTATAGGCAATAAGACACCGAATCACAAGGAAAAACTGGAACCCATAAATACATCCGGAATATGAGATACCTTGCAAAGATTGCAACTTCCTTTACATAAGCAAAACAGTGTAAGATAATACAATTTAACAATAATTGATTGCGCGGGTGGTGGTAACAATTCTTTAAATCAAGTTTGCGAGCTTGAAGTAAACACCAATCCCATTGTATTTAGCCAGACGTTGAACAACATAACAAAACTCCCGCCAGCCGCAACGTACTGACGCGTTTCGACCTTCAATGATCATCATCAGAATACGACGGCAAACTGACAATAGAGGGTCGAACTGCATTGAATATATATGGAAATCAAATTAAGATATGCGGTTCTCACCGCTAGCAGTCTCGCATACATTGAAATTGACTGGAAATGTCGCCTGCACAATTTCTGTGCAGTCACGAACATTAAATTTTTGCAGCTTTCGCCACATATACATATGTAGGCAATACAATTTAAAAATAATTTAGGGCGCGGGTGGTAGTAACAATTCTAACAATTCAATGCGGTTCGATCCTCGCTAGTCAATTTTCCGTCGTACTCTTATGATGATCATGGAAGGTCGAAACGCGTCAGTGCGTTGCGGCTGGCGGTAGTTTTGTTATGTTGTTCAACGACTGGTTAAATAAAATGGAATTAGTGTTTACTTCAAGCTCGCAAACTTGATTTAAAGAAGTGTGAGATAAAGTTAAGTCTATGAGAAGATAGAACTGCATGCATGTATGAACACATGGATAGATCAGATCTAATAAGGAACCCTAAGGGGATGGGCTATCAAATTGACCGGGGAGGCTGCAATCGCAATAAATCAACCCGGTTAAACAGAGAATCAATTGAAGTAAACTCTGGAAGAGATGTCCTGAATTAAATATTTGTAGAAAGAAACTGTTGGTTAGGTGAATCAGATGTTATAATAAATCCGAGTATGAATTTTGATATAGGAAATTGAGCGAAGGAAATTGAAAACTTTTATATAATTCAGTCTGGTTGTCGTTTCATTTGTTTTTATTCAAGTGGTGTTTTTGTTTTTCTTTATAATCCGAATTTATTTCGATTTTATTTTTGCAGAGTGTGAATCCCGCCAAATAGGGATTTTACTGAGATTTTCTTTTAAGTCAACATTGATATATGAATGCTAGGCATGGCATACTTTAGCTCTTGTTAACTATTTTCTTCCCTATCTCTTACACTATTTATCTCCATCTTTCTGTTTCTCTGGACAATCTTCAATCATATTATTTTGATATCAATTAGGTCAATTAGCGAGTTTCAAATTTACCGTTGCAATTTTAATGTATTTGACATTGCTACTGAATAAAAATGGTTTTCTTTTTATAATTGTCATTTTCTCCATAAACGAATCCACCAATAATGTGATTAATAAACCGGGTTTGAAACTCATCGTAAGTGAACTGAGAAGAATTGAGGTTGACTGTTGTATCCATTGTGAATCGTATGCGCGTGATGCTGAGAATAACTCACAACTGAAGCTCGCAAATATGATTCAAAGAATTACGTTGGAACAAGATTTTCTGCTCTTCTTTTTCCAATTTTTAAGAGATTTTATTTCCAGTCTCTTCTTCAGGGTTGATACAATACGCACAGGAATAAAACACAACTTGTGGCAAATGTGGTAAGGGTTATTCCTGTGCGCTTTGTGTCAACCCTAAACATGAGACTGGAAATTAAGTCTCGAAAATTTGGAAAAAGAAGAGCGGAAAACTTTGTTCCAACGTCATTTTCAGACAATCAGCTGATGGAAGGCTAAAAAAAGAAGGGACAAGTGAGAACCCATCAATCAAGACCAATAATAAGAGCACCTGAAAATGTACAGCATTCAAGATTTTACCGACCTAAGGGTGCTATCAATTGTCCCGCACAAGAAAAATGCGGTCAAATCCACAACAAAAAGGACAGCACTACGCAAATAGATTCAACTTTTAAATGATGTAAAGAATTTTTACCACCATCCGCGCAATCAATGATTGTTTAATTGTATTGTATATATATATATATATATATATATATATATATATATATATACATATATAGACATATACAATTAAACAATCATTGATTGCGCGGTGGTGGTAAAATTCTTTACATCTTAAATGTTGACTAGGCCTAATGATTGCGTAGAAATTGTGCGAGTCGACATTTCCAGTCACGTAGAATGTATGCAAGACTGCTAGAGGTCCGATCCACATATTTAATTTTGCTTTCCAGATATATGCAATGCGGTTTGTTCCTCGCTAGTCAATTTGCCGTCGCACTCTGGTGATGATCGTGGAAGGTCGAAACGCGTCAGTGCGTGCGACTGGCGGTAGTGTTTTGCTATGTTGATCGACGACTGGTTAAATGCAACGGGATCGGTGTTTAGTTCAAGCTCGCAAAGAACCCACACTGTGGTATGCATTTCTTTAATATGTGTATAAAGAAATATGATGTGTAAATGTATGTATATATATAGATGGATGTTTACATATTTGAATAAATTATGAGTATAAATATGTTTATTTACCCGAACTGTGTTGTGATTAACGCAGGATTATTCCCAGTTAGTAAGTTTGTTGGAAAAATTTTGTATACCTATGTCGGTATCCTTCATCGGTTCACAGTTCATCAGAAGTCTTAGTAACAGACCACTAAAGCAAGTATTACATTTCCATTAACTGCTTTATTTATACTTCTAACTGGTTGGTCTCATAATAGCTAATATACATTTCATTAGATAGGCGCGCGTTGCGTATGCCTGTCTTTATAACTACTGTGTACAACCAACGAAGATAGACCACAGTGGATGAACTGTAATTTTTCCATTACATTTGTTGCACTATTTGATGTATAATTGCCATGTGAAATGAAGTAATTATAAGGACCTCGTCCTATTTGACAAAGTGCGCAGACAAAACAAATTGAAGGAATCATCAAAAACGTAATGCAATTGTAAGTGGAAAAAAATAAACACATACACACAATGCAAGTGTACAATTTAACTCAAACAACTCAATTCATATTCATTAAATCAAGTTTGCCAGATTGAAGTAAACACCAATCGCATTTTGTATTTAACCAGTCGTCGAACAACAAAGCATAAATACCGTCAGTCACACGTACTGACGCGTTTCGACCTTCCATGATCATCATATCTAATTTTGCATTGCGATTCGATACTCGCGAATGGCAGTTCGCCGGCATAGCACCGATGACGCATTCATGGAAGATAGCTACAATCATTTCATATGACAAATGGAACTACTACTCACCACTTACGGTTAAATACAAAATGGGATTGGTGTTTAATTCAATCTCGCAAACTTGATTTAAGGACTTAGTGCCACCATCCGCGCAATCAATGATAGTTTAAATCGATTTATATTTATGACTGGCTAATTTCGTAACAGTTAATGTCACTTCATTAGGTAGAATCACGTCGCGTATGAGCGTCTACTTAAACCTGGTAAGTATCCAGGTAGATATAAATAACACACATTTGCATCCATCAATGTTCAACTGGAGGCACTGGATGACAGATTAATTGTTTTACACCAAATCAAAAACTATTCTTCAAGGGGACAGACACGTCGCTCACTTATAATAATTGAGGAATATTAAAGTTTTGGAGAACCACGTCTGTCAATCGTGGATATCCAAGCATGTATTGGGTGTTGCGAAACTAGTAACAAATTAGTTCAGTTGTGATCAGAAGGATAAACCAGAGGCAGCATGAACGGAATCTCATGCACTTTCGTCTCGTGCTTACTGGCGACTCATCAGTAGGAGCCGGTATTACGCCCTTTAACCCCTATATATTGTGGTGAAGAATGTGGGATTACTGATATCGATCTAAGCCAGAGTGTAAGGATTTACTGGAGTAACAGGTGTTCAGAAATTGTTGTAATTCTCAATTTCGGTGGACTATAGCATAAACTGATGTGCATCAGGTTGGTATCATGTACCGACTCGGAAACCATAGTGTTAGTATCCGGTACTCATTGATTTCAAAAAAGGTATCAGTTACTAACACAATAGCCATAGTGTTAGTATCCTTTACAGACTCGGTATATATATTATATAGTGTGAGTTAGCATTGAAGTCGTATTGTCGTTGACTTTAGATTATGTTAGCTTCACTATTACAGGTTTACACATTCGTCTAGGAGATTGTACCGTCCTATTATTCCACATTCTTCTACCAAATATATAGTGGTTAAAGGGCGTAATACCGGCTCCTACTGATGAGTCGCCAGTAAGCACGAAACGAATGTGCATGAGATTATACTTTCCGTTCATGCTGCGTTTGGTTTATCCTTCTGGTCACAACTGAACTAATTTGTTACTAGGTTCGCAAAACCTAATACATACTTGCATATATATTAGTTCTTCGCAACAAACAGTATCTAACTGTTATATACTTAATTGTACCGTTCTATTATTCCACATTCTTCTACCAAATATATAGTGGTTAAAGGGCGTAATACCGGCTCCTACTGATGAGTCGCCAGTAAGCACGAAACGAATGTGCATGAGATTAATCTTTCCGATTATGCTGCCTTTGGTTTATCCTTCTGGTCACAACTGAACTAATTTGTAACTAGGTCCGCAACACCTAATACATACTTGCATATATATTAGATCTCCGCAACAAACCATATTTAATCGTGGATATACTTTTAGGTCTGTAAAATCTTGAATCATTTACATTTCCAGGTGCACTGACTTTTGGCCTTGACTGATGGGTTCTCATTCGTTCCTTATTTTTGAAGCCTTCTATCAGCTGTTTGTCTGAAAATGACGTTGAACTCAGATTTTCCGATTTTTTTTAATTTTCGGGATTTCATTTCCAATCCCATTTTCAGGGTTGACACCATACTCACAGGGAAAAAAACAATTTGTGCACTTCCCGCATAATAAAAGGGCAGAATACAAAACAAGAAGGACAGCATCGCGCAATATAAATCAACATTTAATCGTGGATATAACAAATTTAATGGAGTTGCTTGACAAAAACCGGAATATTTAGATCAATAACGATTTAGAATCTCTAGGTTTAGCTACGATACAACTGACTAATTGATATTAATCCGTTCGCAATGTCAAATGGTTGACAGACAATCTTGCTTTCATTTATCATGAACCATGCCGGTACTAAAATGTTACAAACGTCCATTTCTACCAAAACAAATTGTGATGTTCCCGCTGATTCTACTGATGGTTATCACCATTTTCCTGGAAAATGAATGAGAAAAGCGTCATGCGACCATTTTCATAATACAAAAGAATAATTATCGTTGTGTCATGTAAAAATGACTAACTACCAGGTACATAACAACAACCTCTATTGATTATCGTGTGATCCGCGAGCAAGATATGTATTTTTAATGTGTCAAACGTTCTCTGCGACAGCCTCTACGTTTCATCTTCGTGTGTGCAAATCATAATGAAATAAGCGCCTAAAGACCAGGCGGCAAGTGCCTGGCCAAATTCAAACTCTAATGGGTGGATATCAATTGCCAACCAACAGCAAGGAAAAAAATAAATATAATTTCATACTGCTTTCCTACCTGAAGCATGCCGTCGGACTAAAAATATCATTGTCGCCCAGCCAACCCTCCCTTCCTGTGCTGTATGCTAGTGGCTCAGATACTTTCTCAACGAGACTGTCCGTTGCACACCCAACAGTCACTTGTGGTCCACACCAATAATCATTGTCTTGCAACCCTCTGCCGTAAGCGTGACACATATCAAGGTGATCGTGTACACCAACATTAGTTCCAGTGAAAACTAGGTCGGAATTATAACAATTCAGTTCATCAACCTGGACAAAATTAGTCGTTTCCGGTTGTTTCAACGCCACATTGCGGTTTTTTCTCGAACCGTATGTCCGCTCCGCTGGTGGAAAACCCTATTAAGAGCGAAAAGTTAAGCAGATTTAAGAAAATAAGCAAAAATCATAAAAATTTAATTAACAATATAAAATATGTCACAGAGTATGGCGGCTATGCTAAACTTGAATACCTTTGATTTTGAGCCCAAAAATTGGGATGGATAAAAAATTACCTGAATCCAATGGAAGTATGAACAAGTCAAACTAAGAAGCATGCAATATAATCAACACAATGAATGAAATATCTAGATCTCATTTGACGTTATGTGGCTCCAGTTGAATCTTGTAGACATTATTTTATTTTATGGTGGATGTGTTGCAGGGGTACCCATGAGGCTAAGAACGCGTCAATGGCCTTATTTAAGGCCCATATGAATGACGGAGAATTAAATGGCAGAAACGTTTGAAGACCGACATACCGCTGGAGGCAACAGCTGGTTTTCAGGTGTTACTAAAATGCAGTATTATTATGCAAATTTTCTATATTAAGGGATCGCGATTTGTATTGCATTAAATATGCTAATACTTAATAAAGAAAGAGTCAAGTAAAAAAAATTTCTAATTCGTTCTTAGAATAACTGGTTCGTATGGTAGCAGAGAAAATGACTACAGTACTCAAAGAGTTGGTGTATACTATGCCTTGTTTAGATGCAAACATTATTCTTCACATTGAAAAAATCCACATCAGGGACCCAACTCCCACGAGCGAGCACAATAGGCTGATTCCGGAGAGGAGATAAGCGATCTTCTGCAACACTTGGATGTTTTTCAAATTTGTTAGTCTAGTTTTTGCAAAGCCAAGTATGGTCTGCAAGACAGCGAAATGTTTATTTTAATTTGAGTCTCTCTAAATCTGATAATTCCACCATTCTGGCCGATTTAAATTAATAAATTTACTTCTAGATTGGCCGCAACCATAGACCAATGCGCGCTTTCTATCAGAAATATGTATTTGAAGCGCCAATTTATGCCTTTTAGGGAGAACAGGATATATTGTAGGATTAAGCTAGGAGCTGGATACTTGCTCACCATCATCATCATCATGTCCAGCCACACAAAAGTCAAAAGTGCTTAATTTTTCACTGTCATACATTCCGGGTTGAATTATTTGTTTCGGCTCATCTCAATTGCAACACCCAAAATGAGATATTTTCCAACTCGCTATCTTCAAGTGATAGCGTCTTTAATATGTTTTCTCTTCTCATTCTTTTAGATTTTACATCGTTTTGCATTACCAATTGCAAATCTGTGAAGGAGTTTAAAAAAGCGAAGAAAATCTCGGAAAGGGAAACGGATAGTCTTCTTTGTGGCTCAATGAAGTCAAACTCGGTGTGCCAGAACTCGACTGCGCAACATCACACTTCTTCTGTTGAACAGGTTAACGCAGCCGGCCCAGAGCGCTGTTATGCGCCAGAGCAGACCCACCACGGCGACCATCAGCATCTCCACCACAATACTCCAATGGTAGGCAGAAGCATTGTTATGTTATTCGACGACTGGCTAAATACAATGGGATTGATGTTTACTTCAAGCTCGCAAACTTGCTTTAAAGAATTCTGTCGGTTATTTTTAGAAAATAAAATAGGCAATTTACCGAAACAACATTATCGAGCACTCATAGCGCTAGCTCACTTTTTTAGTATCATCATCATCATCATCATCATCATCATCATCATCACCTAACGCAGTAAGGCAGCAACCAAGAGCTGATGATTCAATGACACATAACCATGAGTTAAGACAGCCGTTTCTTTCTCAAGTATCCGCATTTGAAAATCTCTTTATATACAAATATATATATATATATATATATATATATATATATATATATATATTGAAAGGCCAAAAAATAGAACATTTAAACCTTGAGAGAGTGTGAAGTAAGAGAACAGCCAATCAATTGCGTGCATCACCTCTAGTCCAGGCTCAATGCTTGAAAATGCTTCTTCTGCTTGCAGAAATCCGGCTGCAGTTTGTTTATCCATAAAGCTTCGTATATG
Source organism: Eudiplozoon nipponicum (assembly GCA_029291075.1). Taxonomy (NCBI): domain Eukaryota; kingdom Metazoa; phylum Platyhelminthes; class Monogenea; order Mazocraeidea; family Diplozoidae; genus Eudiplozoon; species Eudiplozoon nipponicum. The sequence continues at coordinate 183,073 of JAQBSW010000386.1, forward strand.
GCTAACTCCCTTCTGTTTGTGCATTTGGTAAATATCTTAAATGCTACGTCTGTAGAACGTGCGTGTGAAGTTTCGACGATGTGTTGCGCAATTGCAGACGTGTATTCACCATTTGATCTTAAACATGTGTGAATATATATATATATATATATATATATATATATATATATATATATATATATATATATATTTCCCAGTGTTAATGTTAATATCACATTTAGTACACAGAGAATCATGAGGTTGGATGCCAAAGATTAATTGCCAATTCTCTCCAAATCATTAATATTCCACAAATTATTATGTATGCGCGGTTGCACATATATCGGACGTACGAAGAAGCAATTGATAAGCAGAATCCAGCAACATTTGCCACAGAAATTGATTAGCAAAGTCTTGGCACCATCAGGAACATCAGCTATTTCCAATCATATATTGCAAACGGGGCAAACAATTCTACATATCATCATCATGTCCAGCCACACAAAAGTCAAGTGACTAATGTTTCACTGCCATATAACCATAAGGAGTGAAAAAAGTATATAAGTGAATTTAGACAAATTATTATTGAGATTTACTGAGAGAGAGAGGAGAGAGGGAGAGAGAGAGAAGGAATACCTTGCTACTATGAGTAAATTTATCAGGATAACTCACAGAAATGAGGCAAACTAAACCTCTCCACAACACCATTATGGCCAAGTTAGCATTCGGGCAAGGCGACATCAGCAACACAGCTTCCTTGCGGATTTCACTGTATCACGTCATAAACAAACCGAACCTCGCAGCTAACTTTGCCCTACTAAGAAAAGAAAGTTACGAAGATGATTCTACTAGACATCTGCAACAAGATCGCCACTGAGCTCGATTCGATGCCATATCGCTTAGGGTTTCTAACCAAGAACAATTGAAGTCACTTACATCCAAATTGGGTAGTATAGGACCCACTCGTCTGCCAGGATGAAGTCCTCGTGCGCATCATATTTCTTGGTTAGAAACCCCTAGCGATATGGCATCGAATCGAGCTCAGTGGCGATCTTGTTGCAGATATCTAGTAGGATCATCTTCGTAACTTTCTTTTCTTAGTAGAGCAAAGTTAGCTGCGAGGTTTGGTTTGTTTATGACGTGATACAGTGAAATTGGCAAGGAAGCTGCATTGCTGATGTCGCCTTGCCTTTTATGGAGAACAGGATATATTGTAGGATTAAGCAAGGAGCTGGATACTTGCTACTGCGGACGCCTCCCGTAGGAGTCTTTAAAGCATCAATAACTCAATCCTGGTATCATATCAAGGCTGTGTCAACTTTACCAAACTCTAAATAAATAGTTCTCGTTGAAAAAATTCTTTTTTTGTCAAAATAGTTTTCCAGTGTTCACCATAGTATATTTACTTTATAGACCCTGGATGATATTTTTATTAATCCCTCCGATTGGCATCTTCTGGATTCTCAATCTTTATTTTAAAGCCACCAATATTTGTAACACCAGGTGACAGGGTTTTTTGTGGTCTGATTGATATATTCAAATATGAATAAGATTTCATGAGGAAGCCTCCTACTGATTTTGTTTGACTGCGCAACGGCTAGATTTAAACATTAGCAAATTCGTCTGAGTTGGCCTAGAAACGCCGCACGCACAATATTTCCAAGACGTGGAATGACTACACCTAGAAAGCCGGCACATTTATCCTAAGGAATCAGCCGCCTTCAAGAAAACAAATGGATGTTAGTTTTTTTTTTAAAAAAACGAGTGATATAATCTCGCGAAATCTAAGTATTCTATACAGTTTTTTCAAGATCCGAGGCCCTGACAGCAGAAATAGGTATACTTTTTTGCTTGACTATGTAGTTTGCTATATTCAAGTGAAGCGAAAGACCAGTACTGCTCAGTGCAATTGACGACTATCGTGGCCATGAACCGGACAGCTTTGCTTAGATAACGTTTTGTTGAGCGCAATTCGGCCACATTCAAGAACAAAACCCATGAGCCAACTCATTGCGTCTCGTTGCTTCTCGATTCCCTCGCGTCTAGTTGGGATTGCCGATTGTGTTGGTTGAGATACTGCCTAAGATGAACGCCCCCCCTCCCCCCACTATACTGATTGCTAGGCAACCGAGCTAATTCAATTGGACGGTTGGAATCGCAGAAGTTATACCACGGTTTTCAGGGACTCGTGGAGGTTTAGCAAAGTATCAAAACAAAAAGGTCTGCGAAAAATAAATAATATTTGAAACTCATTGTTGTTATGTAAATTTTAAGACAGTTAACAGACCTTCTGATGATTCAAAAACGTTTCATTGCGTTCTTCTTGTGATCGCCTCTGAACCAACATTTCATGGTGTATAGGTTGTGAGTATTCCTGATGACCACCCTGAAGTTGACACCTGTCATTATTGTTTTTAGCATCAACAGATAAATCGCTTTGATCCACTGAACAGGAAATTACATCGTGAGAATGGATGCAATCTTTAGAACAACAACTATAGGGGACCGCTGAACTCGGTGTCGGCGTTCCAGTCGAGGCGCAAAGTGGAGCAGGAGAATCACGCAACGAGAGCGATGAGCCAAAACCGGTCCGCCTCGCTTCTACCAAACAGTTTCGACTGAAAATGAAACGTCAATAATACACCTCTCAATTCAAACAAACTCGACAATAGCATTGACATGATATTATATGCAAAACAATATGACACAAAGATTTAGTTTAAAACAGGCTTTACAAAGTATATGCAAAAATCAGCATGAACTAATTCGAAAGAGCGAATTCGGCATCCACCTTAAACCATAAAAATCCTGAGTGATAAAAAACAAAAAGGATTTCCTTTAAATAATGTTTGCGAGCTTGAAGTAAACATCAATCCCATTGTATCTATCCAGGCGTCATACAACAGAGCAAAGCTATCGTCAGTCACATGTAATGACGCGTTTCGACATTCCATGATCATCATCAGAGTACGACGTCAAATTGACTAGTGAGGATCAAACCGCATAGCATATATATGGAATGCAAAATAGGTTATGCAGCTCTCATCTCTAGTAGTCTCGCATACGCTGTACTTGACTGATGCATCGATGTGTGTAGGCTAGTATAATTGGATTCACGTGCATGTCTGCATCTGTCTCCGCAAATTGGTCGCCCAGTAGGTCTACTCGATGAACACCGTATGATTGCCAATTAACATTATAAATACAATCGATAATTTATTGAAAATATAATCCTTTCACAATTAAGTAGCCTTATGAGTGTTGATCACTTTTTACGATGACAACCAATTGTTAATAAGATTCACTGTAATTTAAAAAAGCGAAAACGACTGATCTAGAATAACAACCTAATGTACGAAAATGCGCAGTCTTCATAATCTAGCACTAAGAACATCAATATATATATATATATATATATATATATATATATATATATATATATATATATATATATATATATATATAAAGTGAATGGTTAACTTTAATCAGTGCTCCCCACATACAAGAATAAAATTACACTAAATATAACCACAGCATATGAATACACATATATGTTCTTTTATATATAAGTATGTGTCAGTTTTTTAGGTGTATGTATGCATGTATATACGCAAGTTCCTTTTGAAATGCGCGCTTTAATAAAATTCATTGTACCCATCCTATGTGCAAAAACAAAAAGAAATTGTATTAGATACAAGAAACATTTTTTCGCATAATCTCCTCAAATATCTACCAATGAACATATCTTTATATATAAATTGGAATTAAAAACATGATAGAAATATGTGAACATAGAGAGAGTGTGAAAAACGGAGACCAATCAATTGCGTGTGTTACATCCAGTTCAAGCTCAATGCGTGTACGTGCTTCTTCTGCTTACATAAATCCGGCTGCGATTTGTTTATCCATGAGGCTTCGTATGTGGCTAGCTCCCTTTTGTTTTTGCATTTAGTAATTACTTTGAATGCTACGTCAGGAGAACATACGTGCGATGTTTCGATGATGTGTTGCGCAACAGCACACGTGTATTCACCATTTGATTTAAAACAGACACTTAAGTTAAAATGTTCTCTCATTCGAGTAATTAAGCGTTAGTAGCAGATATTTGAGGAGATTATGCGAAAGAAATGTTTCTTGTTTCTGATAAAATATCTTTTTGTTTTTTCACACATAAAGGGTATAGTGAACATACGCAAGTATTTATTTATTTATGTATTGTTGTTATCATACGTATATATGTATGTATGTCTATTTTTATGTATGTATGTCTATTTGTATGTATGTTCGTGTGTTTGCGCGTATGCATGTAATGTATTGTTTTCCTTTAGTGTTTTATATTTGTACGTATGTGTGTGCATTTATGTATGCTCGTTTGCGGGATTGAAGTTATGCAGTGGCTTGGCTATGTATGTTTGTATGTGGGTTCGTATTTATGCATGTATGTATTCAATGTCAATCATGTGTATCTATGCAATTATGTATTGGCGCACAATAATTAAAAAGATGAGTGGAAAAATCGCTATAATGTCAACCAACACGAAAAACTTGTTAACGGGGAGGATTTAGAGAGACAAATGCAACACGAAGAAGCGAAACAACCTAGGTCTCTGCACAACAAAATGTAAGCCAAGTCAACTTTAAGGCAGGGCGATATTGGTAATGCAGTTATGTTTATATTTGCACCAGATCGCCTCGTAAACGGCGCTAAACCTCGCAGTTAACTGTGCCCAACTAAGAAGAGAAAGGTGTTAAAGATTATTTTACTAAGAATCTGAGACAATATCAGCGCTGAGCTGAACTCGTTTCCATATCGTTCAGGGTTTCCAACCAAGAAATATAATGCGAATGTAAATCCTACACTGGTGGACGAACGAGCCCAATACTAACCGATTTGATTGCAGTTCACCTTGATTTTTGCACCATTTTGACGCTGAACTGGGATAATAATGCTCTAATGAGCAATCTAAGTGAAGGCATACATAAAACGTGACTGAACCAACGCGAATGACAGAGCCCCGTTTGTATGTCTAACAAGGAGCACTTGTTTTCCGATAGAGAAAAAGGCCTACGGATGTCGTCATTGCTTATTCGCTGTTATTAGCCCACCTGTGCTATATTTCGTATACAACGGTATTCAAATGCCTGTAAGCGCATAAAATCACCAACTGTAATGTGTCAAGTCTCACTAGCGAATAGTGAAACAGCGCCCACGACCTTAAGGCAGCGTGAGATACTCGTATTTCCCCATAAATGACCAAGGGTGGATAAAGCTACTCTTTCTATTGCAAATACAATTCATATTGCCTGAGCTATTCATAAAGCTACAAAGATATGAAAACATGTCAAGGGAATGATTAGTGATCCAGCAGAAGCATCTTCCGTTCAGAAGATGTTAGTTTTATACTGAAATATGGAACGAAGACAGCTAATTTATTCAATGTTGTCTGGACAGAATTTCCGTTGTCAAATTATAATACATCGTCAAAATTGTCTGATCTACCACCGGGGAGAATTTCGACGCCTGCATCCTGAACGTAACTGTATATATATATTACGAAATTGCACAAGCAGCACTGCTTTAAGTGATTTTGTCCGACAAATCATTGTAGAACCTAATGCGACCACAAGAGTTTGAGTAGTATGTGATCATATATACATATTTAGTTGGCATACCAATTTCCGACAGAATATCGAATGGAACATTGCGATCCGTCGTAAAGACCATCCCCTCCTCAACGTGGTACGACGGTGTCAACCATGTTTCGATGGCCGATCGTACATGGGCTAACGGGGCCATGGCGGTGGAGCCAACAGGGCGTGGTGATTTTCGACCGGCAATCGGATCTCCATAAAATACTACATGAGCCCGACGACGGAACCATGACTCGGCGTGTGTTCCCCGCGACAAAAGGGGACAACAGCCACAGGATTACATGGACCTCTGGACAGTACCCTGTACTTCCGAAATGGCGAATGAGCTCTCAACAGCCACCGGCAACCATGCAACTTACTGCTGCCTTGCAGACTGCGCTTGGATGTGCAAAGGCTAGAAGTGCGTCCTCGATCAAAAAGCCGAGTGGTGAGGGGACACCACTTGTACCAAATTCCCAAGAAACTCCATGAAATCTTGGAGCCGGCTTATCCTCTAAAAGGAGTCAGCCGCAGTAAAGTAAAGTAAAGTATCCTATGAGGCAAATGTACCCTTGATATCTTAAAAGATGGCTATAGTAGAACGGTGGTATACACGTAGCTTTTAAATACATACCTTAAGGTTAAAATATTGTTTATAGTACCTCGTCTTGGCTGAAACCCGGAATTGTTTTCTCTAGAGTTCTACTGACGCGAAACAACGAGACGATGTAAAATATTTAAAGAAAATAACTTAAATACGACGATTGTCGAGTCGCTCTCAGTGACCGGCACGGTTACCTCATTCAAAGTAATCCAAAGGCTAGTCTACGCCCTGCAAATAAAGTCGTCACCATCATTAAATAAGATTGAAATCAGACCGTCGGTACTTGCAGCTTTGTTACTTTTAAGAGATAGTACTTACTTACTTACTTTACTGCGGCTGACTCCTTTTGGAGGCTGGCTGGCTCCAAAACATTTGGTACAGCGGTGTCCCCTCACCACTCTGCTTTTTGATTGAGGACGCACCTCTAGCCTTTGCACATCCAAGCGCAGTCTGCAAGGCAGCAAAGAAAGCTCATGGTTGCCGGTGGCTGTTGAGAGCTCATTCGCCATTCGGAAGTACGGGGTACTGTCCAGGAGTCCATGTGTAATCCTGTGGCTGTTGAACCCTTTGTGGCGGGGAACACACGCCGAGTCATGGTGCCGTCGTCGGGCCCATGTGGTATTTTATAGGAGATCCGATTGCCGGTCGGAAATCCACCAGCCGCCCTGCGACACCACCGCCATAGCCCCGTTAGCCCATGTACGATCGGCCATCGAGACATGGTTGACACCGTCGTACCACGTTTAGGAGGGGATGGACTTTACGACGAGATAGGGTCGCAGATATAATTATAAGCCAAGCTAGAGAGAATTTGGCGACTTAATTCGAGAAAATAATGGCCTATTTTACGGAAGCGTACAACGCCACATGCAGTAGCTCCTGCATTGTGCATAGACGATTATTATTCTTGAAAAAGGGAGTGAAATACATGAACGTCAAATCAGCCCCAATTTAGACACAATGACCGAACATACTTCTCCTGGTAGCTTAAATTGGGCCGCGTGGTGTTTATCTAAAAGAAACAATTCACAAATTGCAAATTTGTTGTTGTTATTTCAAGTGGTAAGTATCATGAAAGACATATACGATGAGTTATGTGCGAAATCTCAATTTGTTGAGCAATCGTAGACGTTCACTCGTTGCTTGATACGACACATGCGTTTAAAATGTAGCAATCGTCTATTCTGGGTATGAACTAGACTTGTAACGCATAAAGTGAAATAACATTGAATTGTAAATGCCTTTGTCAAATCTAAAACAGTAAAGAAACGACCTAAATTGCATAATATATTATTTAACCATCGCACGCATGATCTCCAGATATTTATTTTAAAATTCTAGCCGACTGCAAAAACAAAAATGAGTTGGCAATTTCGGAAGCGTTTGGAATGAAACAGTTGCGGCTCGGTATCTGCCATCCGTAAAAGCATACAGATCATCGAGCCTCGAGGTGATATGACATTCTTCTTCTTCTTCTCCTCTATCTCTCTCCCTCTCACGTACATTTACGTTGGCAGTGTTAATTATGCACTGCATAAGGTAGGAAATGCAACTAATTAAGTAGGTGGGTTTTGACCTAATTGGTTTCGCAGTAAATACTTGCCAGAAATGCCATGGCAAGGGATCAAACCAAGCATTTTCGTCAGTCGTTACTTCAGATGCAGCCCATTTTGGCATCACTTTTATTCTGAAGTTTCAACTGGCCACGCCCATCTATCATTACCAAATAGAAATCAAGCCACCCAGGTGAGCGGCTGTCAATGAAATTAGATATATGTTGATGGGGTAAACTAAATATTGCATAGGATTGCATATACAATTCGACTAACAAACCGCATTGCGCACACTTCGAGTGTAGCCAGAATCGCTGCGGTTAGGAAGCGAACTCCCGAGCATCTAGTCCAGAGTCATGCAACTCCCTTCCTACGCTAAGTGATCCACGAACTACATACAATTGCTGTCTTATACAAAGTTTAGCTTATGACAACAATATAGAAAACAACATACTAAAAGTGAATAATAAATTCTACATAAGATCATTAGTTGCAGTCTGTCTTACAGTGAAAAGCAGAGATTGCTCTTATTAAGTATGTTGCACGTAGTAGCGAGGTAAACAGCGTGGGACCGGGATAATAAATCGCCATCAGAGCTATGTGAGTCTACTAATTTCGCTCTCCGTATTTCCAAGCGACTATGAGATTATTCTAGCACCAAAGCGTCTAGAATAACGCGCCGTGATCGACAAATTGCACAGATGGTTGGAGACGTTGTGCCAACCCAAATCAATGCGTCGCCACTACGAATAGAAGACAAGCGAGGATGGAATTGAAATCTTGTTCATTTTGCCAATTAAGGCAGCTAGAAATAACACTGATTGCTGTGTTTAGTCAATGTTGAAAATGAATTATTCATGCTTTTTTAAAACTATATAAGTTATTAACAAATAGACTACATGGCGTAGCTTTAGTACGGACTTAAACTAACAGAATTACTTGCGTGCATATGCAGAATTTTGAATGGGATAGAATAGCCCAATAGGAATTCAGCTGTGAAGAACTGCATGCCATGGTCGATGAAAACGTATCGGTTTTATTATCCAATGAGAATTATTTCCTTGAACAATTGCATAGCATGATCGAGGCAAACGGACACGGTGTTGTTAGCCAATGAGAACTTTTACATTGAGACAATAAGTTCAGAGACTTTCCTTCGAGTTCTATTATTTGCAAATGAAACGCAATGATGTACATTAATTTGGATGAACTTTACAAACAGCTACAAGCATAGAAATCAGACTGTAATGACAAATCGGTAAAAGAATGACAGAATGAGAATTCACCGTTCAACAGAAGTCGTTGAACACAACACGGTCAACAATTCAATCGGTACAGATCGGCAGTAATACAATGAAATCGCAATACACGAATAGTTTTGATGGACTACGTTAACTGCAAAATTATTCCACAAGAGGAGTTACGATTTAACTTAAATTCAAACTTGATTGAAAAGTGGAGAATTGACTCGCGAGTGGCTATGCATCTAATGAAACACAAGGTAAAACGTGTAAATACACACACACACACACGTCCCGCGCGATTTACACGCACAAAGTCAGTACCTGGTTTCGCCATCTGCAACAGTCGGTCGCATCTCATTGCTCGTTGCGTCACTATATTCATTATTTACCACCACACCATCCACGTGGAAATCTGTACCTTTTGCAACACATGAAGTCGAAGAACGAAAGCCACTATTGCCAATTGCCCTGTTCTCAGTCACCACCGTTGTGTAGCTGTTGCCGAATCCGCGACCGTTTGTGGCGAATCTTTGAATCGGTGTCGGCATCAGTGCGCTGCTATTATTGCATAACTGAAAAAAGAATAGCTTTAAGTACACTAGAATGGTAATGCCGCGAGAAGTACATTTTCAGGCAACAGCCACAAATCAGACAGACTGATAGCATCCAAGTCAATCTTCATAATTATGTGCATAGCTGATCAAGCCATGCAAAATGTACACCAGATTTCGAGCTAGATTCACTGGTGGCAGCGATATAATATATCTGTGGTATGCACATTAATGTGTGTGTGTGTATAATCTCTAAATGCTATTAATAAAGCCGGTACCGCGTCTTTTCTTCCTTTTTGGGATTGGGGCGATCGTTCTAGCCGGATTGGGTGGAAGGTAAATGGATTGCAATATCGAAGATGGACCTTTAGGAGCGGTCGGCTATTGTTCGATGGATCAACTTGTGGTGGTTCAACAGGGGCTAACCACAACTGTACGCATGATAAAGGCTTAGAAATACCTTTATATGGTATACTTCAAAATGTTCCCAGTTGTGGTCTAAAATGATACCGGATATCCATTTAAACGAAATCAAGTTTGCGAGCTTGAAGTAAACACCAATCTCATCGTATTTAACCAGTCGTCGAACAACATAACAAAACTAACGCCAGCCGCAACGCACTGACGCGTTTCGGCCTTCCATGACCATCATCAGAGTACGACGGCAAACTGACTATCGAGGATCAAACCGCATTGAATATATATGGAAATCAAAGTTAGATATGCGGCTCTCACCTCTGGCAGTCTCGCATACATTAAACTTGATTGGAAATGTCGGCTGCACAATTTCTATGCAGTCACGAACATTAGATGTTTGTAGCTCTCGCAACACACATATATAGACAATACAATTTAACAATAATTGACTGCGCGGATGATGGTAACAATTAGTTAAATCAAGTTTGCGAACATGAAGTAAGCACCAATTCCATTTTATTTAACCAGCTGTCTAACGACATAGCAAAACTACCGCCAGTCGTAACACACTGACGCGTTTTGATCTTCCATGATAATCATCAGAGCACAACGGAAAACTGACTAGCGATGATCAAAGCAATGGGATTGGTGTTTACTTCAAGCTCGCAAGCTTGATTTAAAGAATTGTTACCACCACCCACGCAATCAATCATTGTTTAATTAGTTGTCCATTTCTTAATTCCCTTTAACTGCATGGGCGTCCAGTTGTGTGAGGGCCTGTACGTTTCTGAGCTGATCCTTGACGATGGAATTCGTAATTGACTATCGAAAATGAGGAATAAAATTGAATGGTTCATAAGGCGAGTCAATTCGGAACTGGTGTACCCATACGAATGTTGCGCATGACTATAATAAAAAAGTTTTCGCATGACTAAAATTTTAAAAATTATTTTATCCCAAGCTAGGTGCAGTAACAGGTTGAGTGTGAAGCTTTCCGGTAGTATCAGGACATAGCGTACCGGTTTCACTTCAAGCCTGAAGCTCAGTCTCAGTGCGTGGAAAACAAACGTGCATGCAAATGAGAGCAAGTTTCGATTGCTAAAATGAGGCACTGACCGGTGTTGTCTAACAACAGAGGCTTCGCGCCGGTGTTACTGCTCAGCTGTGCAAGGTACATCATATGAAAAATGGATAAATCTCAATCTTAACAAACGACTCTATTTAGGACCAGGCGGCCTATGTCTTTGAATATGCATATTTATGCGGCCGTAAAGTAGCAGTTTTTAAATGCCGATTTATTTGTGGCTGACATATGGAATTATTATTTGGCTCGATATATCTGACTGCAAGGAACTATTCAAAAAAACTGCAGCGTGATTTATTTGGACCGAAATAGCATGTTCGAGCACTTAGCATCAACGTGACGTGATGCCCAAGAATCATTTACCGTTCCACTATTTCATTCTTTCTCTCATTTCAACTTTCTGTTTGTTTTGCCTTTCATTAAAAAACAGAAATATGCTCATTTTAAGGTACTTAGGATGAAAGTGAGAATGAAACGAATCTTTTATCTGATAAAATGTCTTTTTATCTATTTTTGCATTTTTTCAGTTACTTTGACGAAAGGCAAAACTATAATATTGAAGAAATCTGAGAACAATATAAAAAACGTGGATCTTTATTTAATTTATTATCGACTGCGTTTGATCAACTTTTGTTTAACCTATATAATGAAATGGACAATGGTTGCGATCTTGATGTATACACCTGTCCCATTATGTACATACATTTGTCAGCATAAACTAAGTGATATATAATGCAGAAAAGGAAATTATCCAGTAGACCGGTTTCGTTCCGTTAACCACGCTATAACGACCCAATCTGATGCGGTCATGAGCCCAACCGGTACTCGCTTCAGAGTCGGATGCTCAACCAATTGTTTCACTTCTATGCAACGGTAACAACACTTTTCAGTCATATAATAACCATAACTGGTGCGTTTTTCTTTGCGTGAGCTATTGAATCCAGTTAGACTGGGTAAGTTAACCTCATTCCGAACGTGAGCATATTGGGAATGATAAAACGACTCACAAATAATGATCGTTTACCCGTAAAACATCACCACACCACCATGGTGATATCCGTTCAGTAATTATGATTCGGCGTTCGTCAACTCGTCAAACGGCTGGCGCGCGAGTTCACCCAAAGAGCGAAAAAGATCAAACGAAGCCAGGCATTGTTGTTTGCAACAGTACCAGCGAAATGCGGCAGGGGTAAACATAAAAATGAGCAACAGATCTAGCAGGCGGTTGGATTCGTGCCCAGCGTATTAAACTGATGTACGTGATGAGTCCACCTGTGGACACGAAACCAGTTCACGAACAGAATTGTCTCCTGTAATCCGCCACGCCGAAGTCATGGCCTGATAGCCCATCGTATGTCGAGGTCGTATATGTCAGTATCAAGATCAATAATCCTGATTCTGGCGTTTAAACAATCACAAATCTGAGTCATTCGCGCCAGCTGCCATTCTGATGGCAGAATTGACTTCCAGAACGCACAGCAGCGCCAGGGTCGGTTTGTGAGTTTTCGGTCCTGACCAAAAGAATGCGTCGTGCGATCATTCTCGACCTACAGATGTTGTCGAAACCGCCGCGTCTGTTTGCTGCAGCGACTTCGAGTTTCAACAGTAATCAAGATTTTAACAGCAGCAATATTAATGATTCCATTCTGCAGGTTTTTATCCTGGGTCAACCATCAGAAAAAGTCACAGTATTTGTTCAAAGTCCAGTATTAAATAATATTGCCCGAAAATCATGGACAACAGTAAAACATAGCCTATTCACGATAGTATTTAATAAAAGAAGTAAAGTATATTATAGTAAGGATGACAATAACGAAATTTTCCTAAAAAAATGGAACTGGTAGTTAATACAATATTTAAAAGAAAACAGGTTGGTGCGAATAGGAAAAGATCATTTTAATTGATTTTCGGATTGCGGTACCGAAGCGCTATTTTAATCCGACTATTACTATGATGATTTATATATTTCTGATTTGGGATACGGAAATCTTTTTCATTGCCAAATACATCGCATCACCAACAACAACAGCAACAATGAGGTCGAAGTTTTTACGCAAACGAAGATGCCCATTGTTAAACAATGGAAATTTATGAGATGTCATTTTGCTGCTCGGGTTTGTCCCAAATTAAAACATTTACATTTTATCAATGAATTTTCGGTCGAAACCTGAAGATTTAAACCAGCGGTTATTTTGTGTGTCAGAATCGTACGATTTTACGAAAGTTACGCTGTGATGATGACCAACAATGCCATCATTATGAAAACCCACTAAACTCAGGTGATCAGCAATTTGTCACCAGAGCCAGAGAGAGAGAGAGCACATAGTTACTATGAGCATATTTATCAAGATAACTCACAGAAGTGAGAAAAATTAAACTTATACACAAGACCATTACGGACAAGTCAACTTTGGGGCAAGGCAACAACAGCAAGACAGCTAAATACTGTTCGTTGCGGAGAACTACTATATATACATGTATGTATTAGGTATTGCGAACAAAGTAAAAAATTAGTTCAGTTGTGACCAGAAGGATAAAAGAAAGACAGCATGAACGGAAAGTATAATCTCATGCACATTGGTTTCGTGCTTACTCACCAGTAGGAGCCGATATAACGCCCTTTAACCACTATATATTTTTGTCAAAAATGTGGGATAATAGGACGATACAATCTCCTAGACGAATGTGTAAACCTGCAATAGTGAAGCTGACATCAAATAAAGTCTCGAAAAATGCGACTTCAACGCTAACTCACACTATATAATGTATATACCGAGTCTGTAAAGGATACTAACACTATGGCTATTGTGTCAGTAACCGATACCAACTTTATTGTATCGAAAAGGTACATGGAACTAACAATATGGTTGCCGAGTCGGTACGTGGTACCAACCTGATGGATATCAATGTATACGACTATTTCTGAACACCTGTTACTCCGGCCTTGATCGATATCAGTCATCACATTTCGCGGTAGGCATGACATCAATCAATTCAATATATAACAGTGAAATACAGTTTGCTGTACATCTTTATATGGTGCAGGCATGTATTAGGTGTTGCGAATTCAGTGGCAATAGCCTGTTGTGACCAGAAGGATAAACCAAAGGCAGCATGAACGGAAAGTATAATCTCATGCACATTCGTTTTGTGCTTACTGGCGACTTATCAGTAGGAGCTGGTATTACGCCCCCTTAACCACTATATATTTGGGTGAGGAAATGTTGGATATACAGGGACGATACAATAATGTTGGTATCGGTTACTAACACAATAGCCATAGTGTTAGCATCCTTTACAGACTCGGTATATATATTATATAGTGTGAGTTAGAGTTGAAGTTGCATTGTCGTAGATCATATGATGTTAGCTTCAATGACTGCAGGTTTACACATTCGTCTAGGAGATTGTACCGTCCTATTATTCCACATTCTTCTACCAAATATATAGTGGTTAGTGGTAATACCGGCTCCTACTGATGAGTCGCCAGTAAGCACGAAACGAATGTACACCTGAGATTATACCTTCCGTTCATGCTGTCTTTGGTTTATCCTTCTGGTCACAACTGAACTAATTTTTTACTAGGTTTGCAACACCTAAGACATACTAGCAAGACAGCTTCCTTGTGACAATAACCCTAATTGTGGCCATATATAATAACTGTTCGTATGGCTTTTATTGAGCACAGCTGAGTGTTTGAAAACATACAGAAGTGCACAATACCACATACATCATCGTAGAGTGTGGAAATGGCCCAATTTATTGCTATATGTATTAACTGCGTTTATGAGCCATATCGAACACAGTTTAATAGTTCATAATACACACTACTAGCTCATATATTTCGCGTTGCATTTACATAGTAATATTCCGCTTAAAACGAAGTGGAATATGGCAATGGCCATATTTATTGTCATTGCACATATGACCCATAATCAGCGCACCTGAATAATTGAAAATGTATGCCAACAGTTTGTACCAGTCACATTGCATTTAAATGTGATGTAGCCGTGTCGGCAACATCTAATACTTTTATCAGATAGGTCGGCAATACCAAAGTTATTAAATTCAAAAATATATTATACAAGGATTAGAGAGTTTTGCAAGTAATGTATCACAAAATATGCAAAAATATCATTATTATTTTTTTGAGAGCACGAGCACTGTAGGATAACAAGTTATTCAATTAACAAATATTTGATATTTATGTCAAAATTTACAAGTTCACATACCTAGTGGTATGAAAAATTTCTCTATTTCATTATTATGGAATTCAAACTTGTTTTACACTCCATGGTTTGATTGATGTTGTAGACGGTAATCTTTTGATACATTGATACTTTTCACACACATTCACCTTAACTTGGATTTTGCTATGCGCACTTCTCTTGCGTATAAACTCATCATTGGTTATAGTGACAAAAATTATATTAATTGCCTAGCCTTTGAACCAACTGCGGTCAAATCTTGAAGCTGCATACAAAGTTGTAAGTGCAAGACATAAAAATATCGATGAGTCGCCAGTAAGCACGAAACGAATATGCACGAGATTATACCTTCCGTTTATGCTGCCTTTGGTTTGTCCTTCTGGTCACTTAATATATATTAGTACTCCGAAACAAACAATGCACAACCATTATATATTTTATTGCATGGTGGTCGTGATTACCGCGAAATGTGACGCTTGACATCGATCAAGGTCAGAGCGTATATTTGCTGGAATAACAGGTGTTAATGAGAACTAATTGTACTAGTGATTTGTTATATATTATATATTGCGATTTGGCAATGAAGTTGCCTTTCCCAAATTTATACTAATTGGAATCTTATATTTATCAAAACACATTCGTGTAAAATATTTTATCGATCAATTGTTGCATATTTCTTTTTATTAAATTTATGATGGGTCTTTGGCGATGTACCGGCTGTTACTGACGTATTGCCGGCAAGCATCAACTGAATGCGTACAATAAACGACACATTTAGTTCCGGCTGAATTTAGTGTGAAAGCCTGATCCTTCAATTATATTCGCTGCGATGAAGAATTGGGTCAACGTGTGTATCATAGTTGTTGGTTGGATTCTCTGTACGATACGGTAACCATTCGAGCTTAGTGACGCTCTTGCGGAATTTTATCGGAATCATTTTCTGGCAGGTTCAGTCGTGTTTATGAGCATAGCAATGGAGCTTCATTGCCTTAAAGTTGACTTGGTCATAACTGTGTCGTGAAGAGGTCTTGGTTGCCTCACTTTCATATGTTACTTAGGTTATATCTCTGTTTAAAATAGATCCTTCTCTTCATAAATCAATCTTCTTTAAGATATGTGTGTTTAAATGATCTTTTAGTCATTATTATCACCTATTATATAAAAAATTTTTTACCTCTTCTCTTTTCTCATGTTTATATGGCAGTGAAACTTCAGCTATGACTTTCTGTAGTGATGATGATGATGAAGATGATGATGATGATGATAATGATGATGATGATGATGATGAAGATGATGATGATGATGATGCTGATAATGATGACTACGTTGATAATGAGGATGAAGAAAAAGAAGATGATGATGATGACGATGATTCTGAAAATGATGATGATGATGATGCTGATAATGATGATGAAGAAGAAGATGATGATGATGATGATGATGATGATGATGATGATGATGGTGATGCAGAAGAAGAAGATGATGATGATGATGATGATGATGATGATGATGATGAAGAAGAAGATGGTGATGAGAATTATGATGATGATGATGATGATGAAGAAGAAGATGATGATGATGATGATAATGATGATGATGATAATGATGATGATGATGATGAAGATGATGATGATGATGATGGTGATGATGATGATGATAATGATGATGATGATGATGATGAATCCCGAAGCACATTCGTACATGAGACTAAACCTTTTGTTCATGCTGTATTTGGCATATCGTTCTGGTCTTAAATAAACTAACACAGTACCAGATACGAAATACGTAATAATTAAGTGCACAACTGTCAGTTTCTCACAATCATGAATCCATAAAACCAATAATATTAATTTAGTCTTACTTTGTTTGTGTCTGCACCATTTTTATCTTGCATGAAGCTGTTGTGATGCGTATTCTCCAAACTAGTTTGAGCAGTTCGTTCTATACAAAATAGAAAAAAGAACAACAATTCAAAGTAGGCCACCAAACAATTGGACATATTAGACGAATATTGATATTAACATCTGAATTATTATGTACATACGTTTGTCAGTATAAACTAAGACTTGTACAGTGTATAAAAGACAATTCATCCAGAAGACCAGTTTCATTATTTAAGGGGAACTCATCATATACACACACAGACAGAGTTCGAACCTCTGGGCACGTCTGCTTCCGAATCAAATGATGTAATCTAACGTGATGATTTCCCAATGGGGACGAAACCGGTCTACTGGATGAGTTGCCTTCTCCACACTATACAATACCTAGTTTATACTGACAAATGTTTGTACATAACGGCTCACGTGTTTTTATCTAGATCGAAACCTTGATTAAAAGTAACTGTATACATTCTATGCCAATGTGTAGTAAAGTATTAGGATCAATTTCAAATTAAGTGGTGCACAATGCGACAACAAAGTCAACTCGCTGTCGATAATGAGCAGCAATCTTGTAAAGGGGAGCAAAACATAATCTTGGAAATATGATAAATTCCGGTATAATTTTGAATAGCATTTATTCGCAAAATCTGCTACCTCACGAAAAGCCTCATTCTCTGGCCTCCATTAATAGACTCTCCAGTCAGGCTTTAGTTCTTATCTGTGTCATATGGTGCTTATCATTTGGAAATATAAAGAACGTTGTTCCAAGCGATAAGAGTCAAACTAGAATAGGAGAAAAAACACACGACAGGGTTCTCTGGAATTGTGTTGAAAACTTTCCCGCTGGCAAATAAATCTTTTAGTAATTTCCTATTATTTCTGTCCCACAATAGCCGTCTTTGGAGCCTTCAGGCGTGCATTTGACCCAGTGGATTACAATTTTTATTCGATATTCTTTCGAAAAGTGGTTTTCCTAAAACATTAGTTAACATTATACGCGCTCTCTACACAAACAAGTCTGGTTGCGTTAAGGCCTACAACGATTTGACGCACAACATTTCAATCAGCAGTGGTGTTCATCAATTTAATTTTTGTAATCGATGCTATTATCAACAACAGTCTTCCAGACATTCACGACGAAGGTGCAGAAGTTCTCCCGGGCGCTAGAATAGTCGAGCTTGACTATGCAAACTATTAAATACTATTGTTTGTCGATCGAGATGCTGCTCGGGTCACCTTGAATAGATTAGCAGACGTTGTTCGGTCTCCCGGTATGAAATACGTACCCTCTAAATCTAAGATACTTTTACAGGATCACCAACCACTCACTTCGACTCTGCAACTGCAGAGTGAAAATCTAGACATAGTTGACAGGTTTACATGTCTTCACAGCTCTATCAACAACTCAGGCAATATGTCTGACGAGGTGAGTATGAGAATCGCCAAAGCTAGAGTAGCTTTCTCGAACCTTCGCCATTTATGGAGAAACGCGAGTATTTCACACTGCCTTAAAGGTCGTGTTTTATTATACGCTAATGACACTTGGCGCCTCAGAGTTTACGATTGTTGACACTTACAGGCATTCAACCACGGGTTGTTTGAAAAGCATATAATACGCAAGTTATTAATAACGAATAGCCAACGCTGACATCTGTAGACATATTTTGAGATCGGCCAAAGAGTGGTCCTCGTAAGAAAGTCAAATAAGGCTTCGTTACTTCTTTGGATCAGTCACGCTATACCTATGCTCAGTAGAGATAATTAAACAGTAATTGATTGCGCGGGTGGTGGTAACAATTCTTTAAATCAAGTTTGCGAGCTAGAAGTAAACAGTAGAGTTGTTTTCTCATCCAGCGCCAGATTGGCGTAAGAAACAAGGTGGGCAGATTTTGAAATGTCAAAAAAACACACGTCTACCCGGATGGATTCCCTGTGCTCATCATAGTTCTTGGTTAGAAGCCCTGCGCTATATGGCGTCAAGTCGAGCTCAGTGGCGATCCTGTTGCAGATTTCTAGTAGAATCATCTTCGTGGCATTCTTTTCTTAGTAGAGCAGAGTTAGCAGCGAGATTTGGTTTTGTTTATGACGTGATATAGTGAAACGCGCAAGGAAGCGATATTGCTGATATTGCCTTGCCCTAAAGCTGACTTAGCCATAATGTTCTTGTGTAGGTGTTTAGTTTGTCTCACTTTTGTGATTTATCTAAATAAATATACTCAAAGTAATTAAATACTCACTCTGTCGTAAACCTCACTAATAATGTGTGTGTCTAAACTATTATTTTTGTCGTTATTTATAAAAATGTTCTTGTTTTTTGTGTTTCACTTCGTATGGTTTTATGGCAGTGAAACATTAGTTACTATTCGCTTTTGCATGGCTGTGCATGATAATGGTGATGAAGCAAAAATCCCAATGTAGCAAATTTGCCACCAATTGTACACAATGAAATGTTTCAACTTCCGTGTTCATCATCAGAGCACGGCATGACTACTAATTCACAATGCGTAGTGCTACGAACTGATCACTTCAGTGGTTAGTTGAACGTGTTGAAGCATGAAGGAAGGACGACACGCACCAGTCCTAGAAAACATCATCGATGCCAACTTGGAAATGGGAATCAGTCGGATCTTTGCGAAACGGATAGGGCAAAGCAAAAATCCGCGAAAGCAACTCGCGGACAGTCAACATAGATGCACATTATTTGGTGTCATCTAGCCAGCAAAAATATGACGATTTTCTAAAAAATCGAAATTAACTGTTCCTTGTGATATAATTTTGAACGTAATGTGAACGAAGATAATATCCACTATGTACAATGCCGGTGAGAGTGTATGTGTCACTGTAGGTTCTCGTAAAATTAGTTATTGTGTGTATGCATAATCTTTAAAGATTAGTGAAACTAAGCGCCTAATTCAGATTGTTTCGGCTTACAATAGTACACGTGCCGAATTCTAGAAATGGGTCGAACAGCATTCACTACCCAAGTACTGCAATCCTAATTTGTGCAAGCTTGACTCTTGTCCAGGTTAGGCTGCTAGCTTCGATGATCTGACGCTAATTTAAAATTTTGGACAAATTTCAAACTGCATTACAACAACAACAACTGCTTGCAGATCATATTGATACCCAATGTTAACAACTTAGAAAACAGCATTCATGCCACCGTGTCAAATAAGATGTCTTTCTAGACTTCACGGATAAATTTGACTCAGTGGATCGCAGCTTACTGTTGGAAAACCTATAGGAGAATGTTTACAACTGGATATTCTATCTATGAATGATATGCACGTCAATTTTTTTTAAAATTATACGAAGTATTAATGGTTAGTTCTAACTGTAGGGCAAAAGGGACGCTATATAGGCTCCACCTAAAGGAAAGGCCAACCAGAAAACCTTAGTTATTATATGACTGTGTAGCTCAGTGGTTAGAGCCTCAGATTCCGAAGCATACGTGCCCAGGTTCGAGCCCTGTCCGCGGCAAATTATGGACAGTACGTGATGAGTTCCCAATTAAGGCGAAACCGGTCTACTGGATGAATTGCCTTTTCCACACTATACAAGTTCTTAACCTGGATTAAAAGTGAGGATGTCCGGTTCAATTTCATTAATAGATATTATTTTAAACTATATATTTCAACACGTGTATGATGAAGCGTAGAGATTATTCCAGGTCACAGATTAGTCGACCTTGATTACGCAAACGATTTATTATTATTATTATTATTATTATTATTATTCGGCAATCAGGACTCCGCGGTTTGGTAAGAACCTCACACCATTTCAGTCTACGATACATTTACGTGGTCATCTAATACACACTTCAAATCTGCGGTTTCAAGGTAATAAATTGGAAGTAGTTGACAAGTTCACACTGCATAATTCATTGAGGCAATTTGCGTGATGAGTCGAATCTGACAATCATCAAAGCTAGAGTGGTCCTTGACGAACTTCACCATTTACAGCGAATAGATGGAAACTCACCTCATGTGCACAGTGCATCTCTGTGTCTAGCTTTGTTACACGCTTGGGAGAATCGGGCTTTTACGGTTGAAAATCGTAGAAGTTTACAGAGATTCGACCAACGTTCTACGAGAAGTATAACCAACACAGGTTATCAGTAACAGACTGGCAACGCTGGCATCTTAAGATGTTGTTCTAGATTCATCACTAAGTTTTCTTAATTAGTCAACTGAACTGGCTCGATCACGTTCTACGTATGCCTACAACCCGATTGCCCAGTAGGGCACTACACTCGCAGCTAGCGCGAGATTGGCAAAAAACAAAAATGGAAATATTCAGACATGGAAAAAGCAACTGCGGCCAACCCAATTCCGTTGGGAAGAAGTTAGCCCAGTTTAATTACAAAGCGCACGTCATAGTTTTCTAGTGAAAACTGTGCGACATGGCATCGAGTCAGGCTAAGTGGCAATCTTGTTCTAGATTTCTAATAGACAACTCGTTCCCAATTGTCTTGTCTTTTGTTTGCTAAGCTAACTGCAAATGAAGCCATGCAATCAGTACTGCAAGAAAACTCTATTCGTGATGTCACCTTGCCATGAAGTTATTTGGCCAAGGTTGTGTATCGTATAGATAACCATCGTGGGACAGGCTTGACTTCAGTCGTGTCTAGGCTGTTTGCTTCGATTATCTTACGCCGTCTTAACATATCGTGTGAATCACATACTAGAGAAGAACAAGCCGGAATCTGGTCAGGATGAGGTTGTACAAAAACTATTTTACCCTAAGGCAAGTTTTTGAACCATGACATGTATATCAATGTCCCAGAATAGCCGTATTTCCAGACTTCAATGATGAATTTGACTCAGTGGATCGATATTCGGTCGATAAGTGGTGTGCAGAACAAATTTTGTTGATATTGTATGCGCTCTCTAATCAAACACTTCTGGTCGCGTTAAACTGTACTACGAAGTAACACAAAAAATATTACCAGCCAGTGTTCGTCAATGCTGACAATTTCCCCATTTTTGTTTAATTTTATAATAGATGCTATTATACGTTTAGGATGCAGGTGTCAATGTGCTCGCGGGCGGTAGATTAGCTCTATCTTGACTATGTAGACTATATCGTATTTTTATTCACAAACCAGACTCTTCACAGGCCACCTTGGAAAGATTATCAGTCGTTCCATTCTTTGGTATGAAATCCGCATCCTTTAATTGTAAGATACATTTAAGGGTCGTTCACCACTGTGCGACAGCAGAAAGAAGATCTTAACATACTTGACAGGTTTAAAAAGCTTCGCAACTCTATCTATCAGGCAGTAGGTTTGACAAAGTGAACATGAGGATCGCGAAAGCTAGAATAGCCTTCTTCTACATTCGCCATTTATGGAGAAACGCGATTTTTTCACTCTGCCTTAAAGGTCATGTTTACAATGCATCTGTACGCGCAGTTTTATAATATGCTAATGACACTTGGCCTTTTAGAGTTGGTGACTTTTGGCACTTACAGACATTCAACCACCGTTGTTTGAGAGGCATAGCATATGTAAGTTCGTAAAAACGAATAACCCAACGCTGACGTCCGTAGACGTACTTTTCGATGGGTATGGCATCAAAGCGAAATCAGTGGCGTTGCAGATTTCTACTAGAATCATCTTCGTAAATTTCCGTTCTCAGTTGGATAGAGTTAGCTGCGAGATTTGATTTGATTTATGACGTGATTCAGTGAAAATCTCAAAGAAGCCGTTTTGCTGACGTTGCCTTGAAGTAAAGTTGACCCGACCATATTGGTGTTGTGCAGAGGTTTAGTTTGTCTCATTTCTCTGTGATAACTAGATAATTTTTTTCATAGCATCTAGACCCTTCGCCTCATGAATCTCTCTAATTATTTGCATGGTCAAATTATTATTTTCGTTATTATTATTATCATCATCATTTAAAAAAGATTATTTGTTTCTTTGTTAATTGTTTATGGTTATATGGCAGTGAAACATCGGTTACTGTGTATGACGATGGCAGGTGTATGTTGCCTCGTTTCTGTTTACCGTAGAGACAGGTCTCTTCATGAAGCTAGATCCAACTCCTCGTACATCACGAGTCCTTTCTTATATTCAGGGTTTGCTTCTTAAAATGATTAACATAATGAGTTGTGCTTCTATTTACTGCCATAGCCTTGCGGCAGTCAAGCATAATTTTTGAAAAAAATGCCGTGCCCATACTCGTGACGATACAATAAATCAAGTGAATTCCCAAAATTAAATGAAGATAGGTTGCGCGGTAGGGGAGGGGGGTGATAACAGTTGTTTAAATCCATATTTCGAACTTGGTACAAACACCTGTCCCTTTATGTACATACATATATCAGCATTAACTAAACATTTTATAATGTAGAAAAGGCACTTCGTCCAGTATAAATAAACGAACATTATTCTCGCAGGCGATGATAACAATTAAATAAATCAAGGTTTCGATCTTAATATAAACACCTGACACATTATGTACATACATTTGTCAGTATAACCTAAGCACTTTATGAATTGCCTTATCTACATTATGCAATGTTTATAGAAAGAGAGTGGTCTGTTCTCGCATTGAGAATACCTACCATAAGCGGCATGGTGGCCCAGTGGTTAGAGTAACAGATTCCGAAGCAGATGGTCCCAGGTTCGATCCCGGTCCGCGACAAACGCTGGACAGCACGCGATGATTTCCAAATTAAGATGAAATCGGTCTACCGAATGAATTGCCTTATCTACATTATGCAATGTTTATAGTAAAAGAGTGGTCTGTTCTCGCATGGAGAATACCTACCATAAGCGGCATGGTGGTCCAGTGGTTAGATGAGCAGATTCCGAAGCAGATGGTCCCAGGTTCGAACCCGGTCTGCGGAAAACGCTCGACAGTACGCGATGATTTCCAAATTAAGATGAAATCGGTCTACCGAATGAATTGCCTTATCTACATTATGCAATGTTTATAGTAAGAGAGTGGTCTGTTTTCGCATTGAGAATACCTACCATAAGCGGCATGATGGTCCAGTGGTTAGAGTAACAGATTCCGAAGCAGATGGTCCCAGGTTCGAGCCCGGTCCGCACAAAACGCTGGACAGTACGCGATGATTTCCAAATTAAGATGAAATCGGTCTACCGAATGAATTGCCTTATCTACATTATACAATGTTTACAGTAAGAGAGTGGTCTGTTCTCGTATTGAGAATACCTACCATAAGCGGCATGGTGGCCCAGTGGTTAGAGTAACAGGTTCCAAAGCAGACGTTTCCAGGTTCGAGCCGGTCCGCGGCAAACGCTGGACAGTACGCGATGATTTCCAAATTAAGATGAAATCGGTCTACCGAATGAATTTCCATTGCTACATTATACAATGTTTAGTTTATATTGACAAATGCAAATATATAATGGGATAGGTGTGTATATCAAAATCGCAACTTGGAATTTACTAAATCATTTCCCTTTACTCCTAAATTATGCTTATGCATTAGCGATGCTCGACTACAGCCCCCACCGTCTGTAAAGCTCAATAAACGAATGATTACGATTGTTTTAGTTTTCGTCAGCATCCGCTGAGCACCAGATGGCGGGTAAAAAACCAAAATCTAACTGCAACCCAGTTCCACCCCGTAGCCGATCTTGGATAGCCCACTTTGCTACATCCCGTTACCATCCACTGATTATTTGTCGGACACTCAGTCCCAGTAGGTTGCCCACGTTTCGCTCTCACCAAGGAACTGAATAGATTCTGGTGATTTTCTGGACCCATAGAAGAGAAGCACAAGTGCGTACGTGAGCGAAAACCATGCCTTCGCGATATCAGCAACGTAGTGACGACACAGCGTGGCCTTACCATACAAATAAAGTGATAAATGAGCGAAATTTGTTGGACTAGGTCAGCAGAACAAGTATCATTAATAATTCCTTACTGGCTCAGGCTCTATCGGAACTCGTTGCGCAAAATAACATGGAGCTCCGACATAGCATGCGTGTAAAATAATAAAACAATTAAAATAGCAGAGAATTACTCAATAATCTATTTCTGACTGGTAGTTTGCTGCCATCACAAGATGCATTCTGTTGAGTTAAATATCGGTTTGCTCGCAATTCAGTCGCAGAATTTCTATTGCCTGTCTGTTGTGCCGGGTACACGCCAACTTCAGCGTAGTAATAATTCTTGTCTGACAGTGTAGTTAGCGGTCGTGTAGAAAAGTAACAGGCCAACGGAGTTGGATCGCCGGGTTTGCTAATGGTATCCGATGCCGGTCGAATTGAATTGTACATGGAGCATGGAGAGGCGTTGTTCAAACACTGGTCCGACACTGAAGTGTACGCGCTGGACAGAGAGCAAGAGGTGGTCGAGACACTCGAAGACGACAGCCTTTCCCTACTTGAGGCAGAGAATAGAGCACACGTGGGTGCAGTACTCCAGAGTTGGTCGCTAGAAATAGCCAATGCACACAGACAATATGTGCAATTAATGCCAAGGCAGCTTTAATACATATCAAAATATGCAAACATTAGTGATATTATCAAATAAATGCATTAGATAGCAAATTCAATCTACCTACTAGACCGTGTGTGCGACTGGCGGTAGTTCTGTTATTTCGTTCGACGACCGGTTAAATACAATGGGATTGGTGTTTACTAGTGCGTGCGGCTGATGGTAGAGGTTTGTTATGTTGTTCGACGGCTGGTTAAGAACAATGGGATTGGTGTTTACTTCAAGCTCACAAATTTGAATTAAAGAATACCTACCAGAGCATCGTTTCGCTCCGACCGAGTTACTCCTCAGTCATAGTCGCATGAATTATGTGAGCTAGAATTGAATTCACTATCATTTAGCTCCACGCATTGCAAATCACCCCCTACACCACGCATAATTCACATTGCGGGCTATTTGAGCAATACACCACCCACGCTGGGGCATTTTTGCATCGTGTAGACATCCCACATCTGTCACATTATCATCATCATCATCATCATCATCATCATCACGACCAGCAATTTAAAAGGCATTAGTAAGTGATGTTTCATTGTCACACAACCAAAAGAGGAAAAATTAAATTAAGAAAGAAAGGTAACTACATTACACTTGTTTAATTGGAGAGAGAAAAAATTGGATAATAACCGTTTATTTCGTGAATACTAATCTTCTCTTTACAATCTTTGTTACTGAATGTGTTTTCTCTTCTTAAAAAAAATCTACTGTATAATATTCGATGGTAATGCAAATGATAAAGACATATTTAGACAAGAAAATAATGTTAAAGATTTTCAAAAGAAAGTGATTTATGACGGGGATTCAGTTAATCTGAGTAAATTTACCTCAAACCAAAACGTCCACACAACACCATTACGACACTGTCGGAATTACGGTTTACACAGTAGCATATCACAAACAAAAATGTTCCTCGCGGCCAAATCTGCCCAACTAAAAAAAGACAGTTCAAAAAATAATTGCATTTTAAATCTGCAACAAGATCGCAACTGAGTTCGACTCGATGCCATATCGCGCAGGGTTTCCTACCTAGAACCACCATGGCAGACGAGTGGTTCCCATACTACTCAATTTGGATGTAAATGATTTCAACTGTTTTTTTCCATGTCAGAATCTGCACACCTTGTTGCCTACGCTAATCAGGCACTGGGTAAGAGAGCAGTGCTCTACAGGACAATCGAACTGTAGGCATAGGCAAAACGTGAACGAGCGAACAAAGTTGACGAAGTCGTATTTTACAGTTAAATACTGTTTGTTGCGAAGAACTAATATATATGCAAGTATGTATTAGGTTTTGCGAACCTAGTAACAAACAGTATTTAACTGTAATATATTGAATTGAATGATGTCATGCTTACCGCGAAATGTGATAACTGATATCGATGAAGGCCAGAGTGTATGGTTTAACTGGAGTAACAGGTGTTCGGAAATTGTTGTAATTCTCAATTTGGGTGAACTTTAGCATAAATTTATATCCATCAGGTTGGTATCATGTACCGACTCGGAAACCATAGTGTTAGTATCCGGTACTCATCGATTTCAAAATAGGTATCAGTTACTAACACAATAGCCATAGTGTTAGTATCCTTTACAGACTCGGTATATATATTATATAGTGTGAGTTAGCATTGAAGTCGCATTGTCGTTGACTTTAGATTATGTTAGCTTCACTATTACAGGTTTACACATTCGTCTAGGAGATTGTACCGTCCTATTATTCCACATTCTTCTACCAAATATATAGTGGTTAAAGGGCGTAATACCGGCTCCTACTGATGAGTCGCCAGTAAGCACGAAACGAATGTGCATGAGATTATACTTTCCGTTCATGCTGCCTTTGGTTTATCCTTCTGGTCACAACTGAACTAATTTGTTACTAGGTTCGCAAAACCTAATACATACTTGCATATATATTAGTTCTTCGCAACAAAACAGTATTTAACTGTAATATATTGAATTGAATGATGTCATGCTTACCGCGAAATGTGATAACCGATATCGATGAAGGCCAGAGTGTATGGTTTAACTGGAGTAACAGGTGTTCGGAAATTGTTGTAATTCTCAATTTGGGTGAACTTTAGCATAAATTTATATCCATCAGGTTGGTATCATGTACCGACTCGGAAACCATAGTGTTAGTATCCGGTACTCATCGATTTCAAAATAGGTATCAGTTACTAACACAATAGCCATAGTGTTAGTATCCTTTACAGACTCGGTATATATATTATATAGTGTGAGTTAGCATTGAAGTCGCATTGTCGTTGACTTTAGATTATGTTAGCTTCACTATTACAGGTTTACACATTCGTCTAGGAGATTGTACCGTCCTATTATTCCACATTCTTCTACCGAATATGTAGTGGTTAAAGGCGTAATACGGCTCCTACGATGAGTCGCCAGTAGCACGAAACGAATGTGATGGATTATACTTTCCGTTCATGCTGCCTTTGGTTTATCCTTCTGGTCACAACTGAACTAATTTGTTACTAGGTTCGCAAAACCTAATACATACTTGCATATATATTAGTTCTTCGCAACAAACAGTATGTAAAAAAGGCAGAATTAACGGAAAATACAATCTCATGTCTAATTCGTTTCGTGCTTACTGGCGACTCATCAGTAGGAGCCGGTATTACGCCCTTGAATCACTATATATTTGAGGGAAGAATGTGGGATTATAGGACGGTACAATCTCCTAGACGAATGTTTCAATATGCAGTAGGGAAGCTAACATTATGTAAAGTCTACGACAATGCGACTTCAACGCTAACTCATTCTATATAATATATATACCGAGTCTGTAAAGGATACAAACACTATGACTGTTTTGTTAGTAACGGATACCAACATTACAGTATCGAAAAAGTACATGGTACTAACACTATGATAGCCAAGTCGGTATATGGTACCAACATGCTGGATATCAATGTATGCTATAGTTCACCGAAATTGAGAATTACAACTGTTTGTGAATATCTGTGAAATTGTGCCGCCCACATTTCCAGTCAAGTACATAGTACGCGAGACTACTAGATGCAAGAGCCGTATATTTTATTTTCCTTTCCATTACGTTTTTTCCTTGTTAGTCAGTTTGCCATCATACTCTAATAATGATCATTGAAGGTAAAAACGCGCCAGTACGTGTGAGTGACGGTTATTTTTCCATATTGTTGGACTGGTTTAATACAAAGGGATTGGTGTTTATTTCGAGCTCACAAACTTGATTTTAATAATTCTTATCACCACAGTCGAAATTTATGGTTGCATAATAGTAGAGGCAGTTGGGATTAGTTTAAGGATTTCTGCACTAACATGCTAGTGATGCCTGTCGCCATCCGCTCTTCTTTACACGCATTTGTAAAATTTTGCTTATAATTTGCTCTGTTGCGAGCCCAATTCGCGAAAAAATTCTGGGCAGTACTTGATGAGTTGTCAATTAGAACGAAACCGGTCTTCTGCATGAATTTCCTTTTCTACTTTGTACAATGCTCAGTTTGCAATGACAAATGCTTAAATAATTGAATTATTATTTATGCCAATCGCGCAACCTTGATATAACATATTAGTTATCAACGTTTTTAACAGTAAAAGCAATTAGGATCGGTTTGGCGGATTATGCACGAATAAACTAGTGCTGCCAGTCGCCATACGCTCTAATATTTCTTAATTCTGTACAGTTTGGGATGCCAAGAGTTGACATTTATTAACAGCTCCACAAGTGTCTTGAACACAATATCAAATCTGCAAGGTTCAAATCTTGACCACTCGAAGACCAAAAATTTCACCAGACATTTCACTGGGCGTATTTGGTCTTGTACAAACGATAGAGTAATACTTTATTCTGTAGAGTACACATATGTGTGTATAGGTTATTATAATCAAGGTTGCGGTCTTGATATAAACACCTGACCCATTAATTACTTACATATGTCAGTATAAACTAAGAATTGTATAGTGTAGAAAAGGCAATTCATCCAGTAGACCGGTTTCGTCCTTATTGGGAACTCATCAAGTACTGTTAAATACTGTTTGTTGCGAAGAACTAATATATATGCAAGTATGTATTAGGTTTTGCGAACCTAGTAACAAATTAGTTCAGTTGTGACCAGAAGGATAAACCAAAGGCAGCATGAACGGAAAGTATAATCTCATGCACATTCGTTTCGTGCTTACTGGCGACTCATCAGTAGGAGCCGGTATTACGCCCTTTAACCACTATATATTTGGTAGAAGAATGTGGAATAATAGGACGGTACAATCTCCTAGACGAATGTGTAAACCTGTAATAGTGAAGCTAACATAATCTAAAGTCAACGACAATACGACTTCAATGCTAACTCACACTATATAATATATATACTGAGTCTGTAAAGGATACTAACACTATGGCCATTGTGTTAGTAACTGATACCTTTTTTGAAATCGATAAGTACCGGATACTAACACTATGGTTTCCGTGTCGGTACATGATACCAACCTGATGGATATAAATTTATGCTAAAGTTCACCCAAATATATAGTGTGAGTTAGCATTGAAGTCG
>JAQBSW010000387.1:0-213219 GCA_029291075.1 Eudiplozoon nipponicum
ATTCCGTCTTTGGAAAGTATGACCAAGGTATTTAACTGAAGAGAGCAACCAATATTACTCTTATTAGGTTTGACCACTAATCCATATTGTTCCAGCCTGGTCAAAACTGTTTCCAAATGCCTACGATGTTCATCTCGTGAGCGACTAAAAATTATAATGTCGTCTATGTACACCCTCGCAAATGGACAATTCTAAAGGATTTCTTCAGCCAAACGCTGAAATGTCTGACTGGCATTTTTCAAACCAAAAGGCATTCGAAGAAATTCATGCGATCTCTTTCCTGGAAATCTGACTGCGGTGAGTGGTATCAAACTTTCCTCCATTGATATCTGATAGTACACTTTCTGGTGATCTAAATTTGAATATTCCTCATATCCCATTATATCTCGGAGTAAAGTACTCTGGTTAGGGAGAGGATAAGAATCACCCTTCGTCACTGAGTTTAATAGACGATAATTTACACAAACCCTCCATTGACCCAGTTCAGATTTGGGAACCCACTATTGGGGAAGCAAAATTGGAATTTGACTTTCTACAAATCCGCTCTTTGCGCAATTGGTGAAATTCAGACATAGCAACTTGTTTCTTGTGTTGTGCCAATGGTTGAGCCTTTGGTGAACAAGGCACTGGAGCCACCAATTCTATTTGGTGTTCTACTCCATTCTTCGAACCTATCTTTTTGGCACTGAAAGGCTGAAACACTTCTGGGTGCTTATCAATGATATCGGCAAAATCATGTGAGACCGTTGGACAGGGTAAAGGACTGTTCTAAATGCCGATGTGTTAGACTCAGGATGTGTTGACACCCGTATGCCTTCTGCGATAGTCCTAGATTTGGGACTTATGTCAGTTCAAATGCCTACGATGTTCAACTCGTGAGCGACTAAAAATTATAATGTCGTCTATGTACACCCTTGCAAATGGACAATTCTAAAGGATTTCTTCAGCCAAACGCTGGAATGTCTGACTGGCATTTTTCAAACCAAAAGGCATTCGAAGAAATTCATGCGATCTCTTTCCTGGAAATCTGACTGCGGTGAGTGTTATCAAACTTTCCTCCATTGAAATCTGATAGTACGCTTTCTGGAGATCTAAATTTGAATATACCTCATATCACATTATATCTCGGAGTAAAGTAATCTGGTTAGGGAGAGGATAAGAATCACCCTTCGTCACTGAGTTTAATAGACGATAATTTACACAAACCCTCCATTGACCCGGTTCAGATTTGGGAACCCACTATTGGGGAAGCAAAATTGGAATTTGACTTTCTACAAATCCGCTCATTCCGCAATTCGTGAAATTCAGACAAAGCAACTTGTTTCTTGTGTTGTGCCAATGGTTGAGCCTTTGGTGAACAAGGCAATGGAGCCACCAATTCTATTTGGTGTTCTACTCCTTTCTTCAATCCTATCTTTTTGTCACTGAAAGGCTGAAACACTGCTAGGTGCTTCTCAATGATATCGGCAAAGTCTTGTGAGACCGATGGACGGGGTAAAAGAACTGTTCTAAATGCCGATGTGTTAGACTCAGTATGTGTTGACACCCCTATGCCTTCTGCGATAGTCCTAGATTTGGGGTCTTATGTCAGTTCAAATACCTAAGATGTTCAACTCGTGAGCGACTACAAATTATAATGTTGTCTATGCATACCCTTCCAAATGGACAATTCTAAAGGATTTCTTCAGCCAAACGCTGGAATGTCTGCCTTGCATTTTTCAAACCAAAAGACATTCGAAGAAATTAGTGCGATCTCTTTCCTGGAAATCTGATGGCGGTGAGTGGTATCTAACTTTCCTCCATTGATATCTGATATTACGCATCTGGAGATCTAAATTTGAATATACCTCATATCCCATTATATCTCGGAGTAAAGTACTCTGGTTAGGGAGAGGATAAGAATCACCCTTCGTCACTGAGTTTAATAGACGATAATTTCCCCAAACCCTCCATTGACCCGGTTCAGGTTTGGGAACTACCACTATTGGGGAAGCAAAATTGGAATTTGACCTTCTACAAATCACCTCTTTGCTCAATTGGTGAAATTCTGACAAAGCAACTTGTTGTTTGTGTTGTGTCAATGGTTGAGCCTTTGGTGAACAAGGCAACGGAGCCACCGATTCTATTTGTTGTTCTACTCCTGTCTTCAATCCTATCCTTTTGGCACTGAAAGTTTGAAACTCTGCTAGGTGCTTCTCAATGATATCGGCAAAGTCATGTGCGACCGTTGGACGGGGTAAAAGAACTGTTCTAACTGTCGATGTGTTAGACTCAGTATGTGTTGACACCCCTACGACTTCTGTGATTGTCCTAGCTTTGGGGTCTAATGTCAGTTCAAATACCTACGATGTTCATCTCGTGAGCGACTAAAAATGATAATGTCGTCCTATGTACACCCTGCAAATGAAAAATTCTTGGGGATATCTTCAGCTAAACGCTGGAAAATCTGACTGGCATTTATCAAACAAAAGAGCATTCGAGAAAAGAAATTCATGCGATTTCCCTCCTGGAAATCTGACTGCGGTGAGTGGTATCAAACTTTCCTCCATTGATATCTGATAGTACGGTTTCTGGAGATCTAAATTTGAATATACCTCATATCACATTATATCTCGGAGTAAAGTACTCTGGTTAGGGAGAGGATAAGAATCACCCTTCGTCACTGAGTTTAATAGACGATAATTTACACAAACCCTCCATTGACCCTGTTCAGATTTGGGAATCCACTATTGGGGAAGCAAAATCGGAATTTGACTTTCTACAAATCCGCTCTTTGCGCAATTCGTGAAATTCAGACAAAGCAACTTGTTTCTTGTGTTGTGCCAATGGTTGAGCCTTTGGTGAACAAGGCAATGGAGCCACCAATTCTATTTGGTGTTCTACTCCTTTCTTCAATCCTATCTTTTTGGCACTGAAAGGCTGAAACACTGCTAGGTGCTTCTCAATGATATCGGCAAGTCATGTGAGACCGTTGGACAGGGTAAAAGAACTGTTCTAAATGCCGATGTGTTAGACTCAGTATGTGTTGACACCCCTATGCCTTCTGCGATAGTCCTAGATTTGGGGTCTTATGTCAGTTCAAATGCCTACGATGTTCAACTCGTGAGCGACTACAAATTATAATGTTGTCTATGTATACCCTTGCAAATGGACAATTCTAAAGGATTTCTTCAGCCAAACGCTGAAATGTCTGCCTGGCATTTTTTAAACCAAAAGACATTCGAAGAAATTAGTGCGATCTCTTTCCTGGAAATCTGACTGCGGTGAGTGGTATCAAACTTTCCTCCATTGATATCTGATATTACGCTTTCTGGAGATCTAAATTTGAATATACCTCATATCCCATTATATCTCGGAGTAAAGTACTCTGGTTAGGGAGAGGATAAGAATCACCCTTCGTCACTGAGTTTAATAGACGATAATTTCCACAAACCCTCCATTGACCCGGTTCAGGTTTGGGAACTACCACTATCGGGGAAGCAAAATTGGAATTTGACTTTCTACAAATCCCCTCTTTGCGCAATTGGTGAAATTCGGACATAGCAACTTGTTTCTTGTGTTGTGCCAATGGTTGAGCCTTTGGTGAACAAGGCAATGGAGCCACCAATTCTATTTGGTGTTCTACTCCATTCCTTAATCCTATCTTTTTGACACTGGAAGGCTGAAACACTACTAGGTGCTTCTCAATGATATCGGCAAAGTCATGTTTGACCGTTGGATGGGGTAAAAGTACTGTTCTAAGTGCCCATGTGTTAGACTCAGTATGTGTTGACACCCCTAAGCCTTCTGCGATAGTCCTAGCTTTGGGGTCTAATGTCAGTTTGAAATGTGTCAAGAAATCCATCCAAGTGATGTGGTCCTTGATATCGGCTACGGGAAAATTCCATGTAAAGGAAGATTTCTGGCCTAACGCCACCGACATTTCTTTCATCCCTTTGAATCCTATCGGACTACCGTTAGCGGCCCATAGTTGATAATCAAATGTGGGGCAATCAGCTTCCACCACGTCTGACCTAACTATGCTTACCTCAGCACCCGTATCGATGAGAAATTCCAGTCCAGATAATTCAGCTTTAATGATGAATTTGTTGCTGGATAATCCGGAAATGTTTTCCAGATCTCCGCTTATTAAGAATCTGAATCTCTTGCCCTCTGTATCGGTGCTATTTGGTCTTGTCGCATTTTTAACTTTTGCCTTATGTATGCCTTTTAAATGCATATCTGAGAGCCTTTGAAATGGAACCCCTACTACGGCTCCTACTAGCGGGGGTTTCCTCCTTTTTCTGGTAATAGATTTCTCTCTACCGGTTTAGCTCTTCCTTTCCACCTGAGTACACGTAACCGCGGGTATATACAATTCTCACCTTGGCACTTTGCACTTCGTCCGTATTCGCAATGTGCCTTACACCATCCGCGTGGCCCTTCAAAGCGTTGACGCGAGTGACTCCCTCGACGTCTAGTATATCTATCCTGACTCTGAAGTTGCAAAATGTCTCGACGTATACTTGCAACTTCTCTACATAAGTAACGCAAGCTTTCTTGTATAGTCAGATAGGTTTCGGCATTTGCCCTGACTGGCTGTACCATGACAGAATCTGCTGTTACAGCATGTACTTGTGGTTCCTGCTGTTTATACACACCGTCTCAGCCTCTGTTGGCCAATCACTATTTAAAGTTTCGAATACTTCCAATGTGGTTTTAAGCCTAGTTGGTAGCTCAGCTGTGAAAATTGAGTTAACTACATCTCTGGATATATTCAACCTGGAAGCTTTCGTGTAAAGGCGTTCGTAAAGCTCTGATGGTAATTGACGCCCCATCATCTCTAAGCGTAATAATTCGCACATTTGTGCCGATCTTTCAGACTGATATCTTTGCTGTATTTCGGCCATTAATAACTCAAATGCATTATACGGTTTTCTTCTATAGTTCTGTTTTTGAAATTTTCCAAAGCGTTTTGGAAATTCTCAGGCAATGCCATCTATGCCGCAACAAATTTTTCCATAGGGTTTACGATATAATAAGCGCTAAATATCATTTCGGCATCCCCGAACCGAATTGAGTGTTTTTCAGATTTATATTGCGGTAGATTGAATATTCTTGGACTGACGCCGTCGCCAAATTTTGTAGAGGCTCCTAACCTATTAGTGTCTGAGAACCCCATAGATGCCAGATCGTGATCAATCTTCAATTGTATAATAGAATCTAACAAGCTTCTACATTCATTCATATCTGTTAAATTCATACCTGCCATGTCTTGAGCTAACTTGCTAGTGTCCTCAAACTTAAGATGAGCTTCCATGTCGACCGTATTTAATTATTAATTCCATACTTAATGTTAGGCAATCGGAACGTGAAACCTTTCGCGTTAAAAAACGCCCGAACAAATAATCTGGAAAGAAATGGACATGAAAAACAGAATTATTAAATAACCTGTTCCAGAACGTCCCCAATTATATGCGGAAGTAAAAAATATAAGACAGTGGTAGCAGGAATATATTGTGGAAATCGATTAATCGTTAAATGCAGAAAATGAAATAAATGCAGCAGGCCGGACAAGTTACAACCAGTCACGTACAGAATGCTCGAAAACTCAAATTGCGCACAATTCAAAGTATTTATATAGTCAAGTTTTTAAACAAAGAAAATTCTGTAAAGTAAACGGATAATTTATTTTTAAATAAAATTCGTTTCAATCAGCCAAGGAGGTTTAAATATATCAGTTATTGTCACTAATTTTGTCGGAGGAAATATCTTCCTTCACACACAGTCGACAGAACGAAATTTTGGAGACCTTGAAAACAAATATCCACGTCAATTATCTGAAGCAAATTTGAGATCCTTTCCGACATTGTATATTAAGAACGATAGATGGATGCAAATTTTAATACTTTATTAGCAAAGAGAATTCAGATAGAACCATACCGCAAAGCGTGCATGCAACTCAATAACTCAGAAAACTCCCTTATAATCATTCACCAAGACCAGCAAAAACTTCGACAATATGAACAAAAGAAATGTTTTTTAAAACACAATTTTGTTTTATGAAACCAGCCATAACATCAAATGGTCAAAAATAAAATTTGATTTATTTTTATAATCACAATCACGTTCTACGGATGCCTGCGATCCCTGCAAGACTCGCTCGCCTCAATCCTGCTGACTCCATTCACGTCCATGTTTTGCTCCATCAATTCAATCGTCACGACAATGGACTCCATCGGTCGACGTCTACCTCCGGGCCGCCATCTTTTCATCTTCATCTTTGTTTTCGATCTCACATTCACCTTGAAGATCTGATACTTCACGGACTATCTCCAATTGATCTTGTCTAGTCAAATGGAACTTCGTTTATATTTATTTTTCACCAGATTGAACTATCTTGATGTTAATGATAACTTTTCCCCTCCCCAACCCCTCCCCCTGCTATTAAATACTTTGCTAGTCACAATTCGACTCACCTCCACATATCCCACCCTTGATTTGCTATTTCAATGGTTGGGTCAGCTGGCCTTTAATGCCAAATAAATGTATTATTATTATTATTATTATTATTATTATTATTATTATTATTATTATTATTATTATTATATGATGAGTTCATTAGCTTTCAACTTTGTGAGCTTATGATAAAAGCTTCAATCTCATTTTATTTATGGTAAGTGAACAAGCACTAACAAAACTACCGCCAGCTGCAAAGCACTGACGCGTTTCGACCTTCCATGATCATCATCAGAGTACGACGGCAAACTGATTATCGAGGATCAAACCGCATTGAATATATATGGTAATCAAATTTAGATATGCGGCTCTCACATCTAGCAGTCTCGCATACATTGAACTTGACTGGAAATGTCGGCTGCACACTTTCTATGCAGTCACGAACATTAACTGTCTGCAGCTTTCGCCACATATACATATATATTAAATAAATTAATTAACCTCCACATACACCCTCATGTTTAAGATGTTTACTCATAAATTACGAAGTCCGCATTCTTCGGTTTCTTGATGACTCGTCCAGAACGAGTTTCAACTTGTAGTGCTGGTACTGCACTAGGTTTCACTTTCATATTGCATTGTTCTTTGTCCTCAGTCGTCTTGGTTTTAATCTTTACTTCGTTCCCACATTTATCCGGCTCTTCCTTTTTCTCACACGTTTTCCAATCATACCTCGCCTCAGCTTCTTCATACTTCAATGGATATCGTTCCTCAATCTCCTCCTTCGTCCATGTAAACTGTGGAATGCAGCGATCCAGTGCTACACACTCTACTGTGCTATTTACTTCTATTAATTCATTTTATCGGTAATATGATTGACTTTAAATGGCCCCTAATAGAACGGAGTGAGACAATTCTGTCTGTTATTAATAGTTACATATACATGGAATGATAGCTTTAAATCTGAAGATACATAGCATTTAGACCTTGAACTTCTAGTTTTGGTTGGAAATAAACGACTCATTTTATCTCTCAATGCTCCAACAAACCAATCTAATGAAACAGAGGCCAAATCAAGACAACTTGGAGCTTCTATTCAAATATCTCAGGTAATCCTAATGGCTCGACATAAACAAATTCTGATATGGATGTTCCTAACTGAGCTTTGTATCTGTTTCGCATTTCCAGCAAAGTTATGGACTAGTGCAGCGTAACGCATCCATCAGCTCCCTGTGCAGTCTCTCAAGTATCCCATTAGCTCTGTTTTTACACAATATTTCTCTTAACTGTGATTTTAGTAGCAACCTCTGTTAGTTTCAAGCAGTTTCATTTGCGATTTCTTGAACTGCAAATTTAATTGTACTTAATAGGGTTTTGTTTATTAAATATACACACCTGCGCGCAATACGCAGGTAACATGCTGTGGATTTTTATACCTCTTTGTTCAAACATTGAATTTATTTATTATACGTGCATTAACCACATTTTAAACAACCATTAACAGTTTAGTTATGATTCTACTCATCAGGATATCACGTGTTTATCAATCTCTTTTCCAAAACTCTATAGTTCAATGGATTTATGTAACTGAAACACTCAAAACTTAGCAAATAGTGGAATAATTATTTGTGGTACCTTTTATAATTGTTTTTTACACGATTTCTCTCCAATAATTATCAATGACAATATTTATAGTTTATTATCAACAATTATCAGTGACTTTAAACTAAATTGCTAATCAGTCTGGATTTACATCATCGTAGCATTTCAATCATTTACATGAGTTCATCACGATTCAGCTGATTGCATTTATAGTGATTACTTGTGCATAAGACATTTAATTGTGTTGACCATATATTATTTTGTTACCTTATAGAACACGGTCTTTTTGGATTAACTGTGAATTGATTCATGCATTGCAACATAACATTCAATAAACGTCTGATAACATGGATGAGCCTTCATAATTCACCATTCGGAAAAAGGTCAGGGACTGATCATGGAACGGGTGGTGATAACAGCCACCATGAATATGTAGGAATGGGACAAATTTTTTACAAATAGACAGCTACCCCGCAAAACCTATTACAATAACTACTAAGTAATTATCAATTCACAGTTAAACAAAATGGATCGTGCTCTAGACGGCAAAAAAACGATATATTGTCAACACAAGTAATAATCAATTCACAAACTTCTGAATCGTGATGAATACATGTAAACGATTGAAAATATATGATGATAAAAATAAAGTCACTGGTTAATATTGTCACTGATGATGGATAAAATAAAATCGTGTAAGAAATATCTTGAATAAAACATCACAAATAATTAATCCACTTTTTGTTATGGTTTTAACTTATTTAATTATAATAATCCATTGAACTATAGAATTTGTGAATGAGATTGCGGAACATCTGATGTCCTGATGCGTGAAATCATATCTGAATGCAAAGAAAACTTTCGAACCACTTATGCACTATAATCCACCGCATGTTCCCTACGTATTGCGCGCGGGTGTGTATATTTATTAAACAAAACCCTGTTAATTACAATTAAAATTGCAGTTCAAGAAATCTCAATTAAAACTTCTTGAAACTAACGGAGACTGTTTCTAGAATCACAGTTAAGAGAAATAGTGTGTAAAAACAGAGTTAGATTATTTGTCAAAATTGAATATCGTTAGGTTCTAACGCGAAGCCGCGAGTTACACACACTCCCACCCCGACAATGAAAATTAGTTCACAATGAAAGGTGCTAACCTTACAAGAGGTGCTATGGCTCTGCCGTAACGAGTAAACAATGATGTTGGCTCTGTCGACACTGACTCTGATTCCTGTATATCTCGCGGCGGCGTGACGGCGTCAGTTGGCTCGGTTGCTGGTGAGATGTCGGGCGTCAGCCCGTGGTCAGCATAACTGTCTGGAGGTGGAATAACCGTTTCTTTGCCGCCTGATAGGTCAACATCGCGGAACAGTGGGTCATTTGGATCAACGTCGGACGGGGAAAATCTGTGGTTGGAGACAGCTTCAGCTTCGCCATTAATCTCCAAAATAATATAATTCTGACGTCGATCTAACACACAATAAGGACCGCGCTTCGGTTTGGCTAGAATCCTGTTATCCATGTCGTTGTTGACGAAGAACTCTCTGCAGCTATCAAAATCTTTGCATTTATATATTGGACCATGTTGCTGACGTGTGGGACAGATCGGCCGATTCTGAGCATTACGCTGTATGTAGCTGCGAAGTGGAAACAGAAATGCCGGATCGTTCATCATTATCGCAGTTTCAGAGCGTGATCGGACTAGTTCACCAGGCACCCGTAGACATTTGCCAAATACCATTTCAGCGGAACTACATTTGATCGGCTCACGAGGTCTTGTACGCATTGATAGGAGAACTTTCGGTAAGGCCGCAAGCCAATTTTCTTCTGGGCTGGCTTTGAGCGCCGCTTTCAGTTCCAGGTATGGCCATTTGACGAAACCATTTGCTCTAGGATTGCGAGCCACGGTCAGGGAGTGTTTGACATCATAGTAATTCAGTAAGGCTGCGAACATTTCGCCGAGGATCTGTGTGCCACGATCGTTTGCCACTTCAGCTGGAGCCCCAAACCGAGCGAACCAATTGAGCTCTAAAGCATAACTGACGGTTTCTTGCTTCATGTTTGGCAGTTTCAGGGCCTCATACCATCGAGTGGTGCGATCCTGTATTTACAGTAGATAGCGTATATTGTTCACGGCAGGTAAGTTTACATCTGATCCAGTGTCTATGGGAAATAATTCGCCAGAGTTTCCGTCACAGTTAAGGGAAGATGTTGATAGTGGCAACTAACGATGGGACTGGTTGCTGGCATTTGGGCGTTTGAAGCATGACTTAACTGGATGCATCGCTGTAAAGACAATAGTTTAATTGCGCTCTACTGCGAAAGCAACGTGCTTCGAGCCATCAGAAGTGGAGCGGCCAACAATCCTGGTGTGATCAGCATCTACGGCCGCAGAGGAGGCTGATTCCAGCAGATTCCGAACCTTCCATTGACGGATCCTCCTGAGTTGTCGAAGGTGACCGCGCCCATTTGAACGTCGCGTCTGTGCGCGGGAATGTGCGGCCGTTTCTGAGGCAATAGCGTGTGGAGTGGCCATAGTTGCGGTGATTCGAACATCACTCTGCCGGTAGCTGTGGAACTGTGGCCCGGCCTCTGGACGTCGACCTCCTGGTGCTGTTTCGGGACGGTGGTCGACGCTGGTCACGCCTACACTGGTGGCGGCTATTATGGTAGGCATCGACTGAGGCAGAATTTGGCCTGACGGTGAGGTTCTCGAGCAGGCTGATGAGGCACTCATTGGTGACATTTGTTCGGGTTAATGATGATGTGGATTGAGATTCGGACAGTCGTGAGGTTATGTAAACTTGCTCTGAGACAGGTGAGCTGCAGTGGTGTTTCTTCCACCACTTGTCTAGACCTGCCTGCAGTACGTCGTCTTCCACTTCAATGGATTCGCGCAGGAACGTGGCCATCTCTTGGAGTGCCGGAGGAAGCTTCTGTATGAATAGTCGCATCAAGATTTCCTTGGGCAAGTTGAATTCATAGGCTTTCTGCTCCATCTGCCTGTATAGTTTGGAAGGCGTGCGGCTACCTAGGGATATCTGGCTTATCAATTCTGTAAGACTGTCTACCCGATCTGATGTCAGGCGCTGCTTGACGGCGCGTTGCAGGCTTTGCCATGTCTGCGCACATGTTCCCTCAGTGTATTGATGCAGAATATCTTTTAGTCCGCGTCTGAAAGACATTGGGATTATCTCCCAAGCCCTCAAAAATATTGAACCCTCGTCTGTTATATTGGACAACTTGGCCAATAAAGTAACATCGTCGACCCAATCATCAAGGTATTCTGGATCAAATTGGCATATTTTGTACTCTGTCCATGTGTTGGTGCGGCCTGTTGCTGGGCTCGCAACCGGGCTTCCTGCATTTCCTCAGCTGGACGTCATCTTATGTGTGTGAGTGCTGTCGAGAATAGATGGCAATGTTACATCGTCCTCACCCGTCATCGTGCGGCTGTCTTCCAGAATTGTGATCTCGATAGGGTGGTTCGCTGTGATTTGTGTCTCCGGATTTACTTTCTTGTGTGGCATTTAACCAAAGTGCTTGATGTTCTCAAAGGCTAGATGCTGATCAATTCTTTCTTGGCTGTGAGTTCGAAAAAACGGGGCACCATTTATGTAGGAGGTTTTGCAGTTGTTGTAACAGGTTTCGGGGTAGCTGTCTGTTTAATAATTATTTCCTATTCCTAGATTTTCATGGTGGCTGCTATCACCATCCGTTCCATGATCAGTCCCTGACCTTTTTCCGAAGGGTGAATTATGAAGGCTCATCCATGTTATCAGACGTTTATTGAATGTTATATTGCAATGCATAAATCAGACCGTGCTCTATAAGGTAACAAAATAATATATGGTCAACACAATTAAATGTCTTATACACAAGTAATCACTAGAAATAAAATCGGCTGAATCGTGATGAACTCATGTGAATGATTGAAAAGCTACGATAATATAAATCCAGACTGATTAGCAATTTAGTTTAAAGTCACTGATAATTGATGACAATAAACCATAAATATTGTCATTGATAATTATTGGAGAGAAATCGTGTAAAAACAGTTATAAAACGTTTCTTTAAATCAAGTTTGCGAGCTTGAAGTAAACGACTGGTTAAATACAATGGGATTGGTGTTTACTTCAAGCTCGCAAACTTGATTTAAAGAATTGTTACCACCACCCGCGCAAACAATTATTGTTAAGTTATAAAAGGAACCACAAACAATTACTCCACTGTTTGCTAGGTTTTGAGTGTTTGAATTACATAAATCCATTGAACTATAGAGTTTTGGAAAAGAGATTGAGAAACACCTGATATCCTGATGAGTAGAATCATAACTGAACTGTTAGTGGTTGTGTAAAATGTGGTTAATGCACGTAAACTAAATAAATCCAATGTTTGAACACAGAGGTATAAAAATCCACCGCATGTTACCTGTGTATTGTGCGCGGGTGCGTATATTTATTAAACAAACCCCTATTAAGTACAATTAAATTTGCAGTTCAAGAAATCTCGATTAAAACTGCTTGAAACTAACAGAGATGGTTGCTAAAATCGCATTTAATATAAATATTGTGTAAAAACATAGACTATTTGACCTTAAGGAGATCTATATTTGTCAAAACTGAACATCGTTGGGTTGTAATGCGGAGCCGCGTGTTACACTATAATCACTGGCGCACGTTGGCTAAGTTACTTTTAGCAACGGTTTAGCTACTATCGTTAGAATATCGATTGGTAATTTCCCATTCTTCAAAATTATATTTTGTATTATTAAAATTGAAATGCTATGCATTATATCATCATGTTAGTCAACAATACATACAATTAATTGCTAGTCATGGTTCTCATTTTTTGCATAATGTTACACTCGAATTATACCTTAATTTTTCCAATTGTTGATGATGAATCTATTATTCCTTACAGCCGAACTTTCTGATATTGATATATTGTACAGTACAACTAGTGAGATTTACTTATCTACATGAGACTAATTGCACATTTTTATGTGATGTGATAAATTTTTTTATATTGTACATTTTCCAATTTTATTATTTGATGGAACATGATGGAACATCAATGCAGAGCGCATTGATAAAAGTTAAAGGTAATTGAAATAGGTTATCAATCGATATACAAAAGTGAGTTTTTTTATTTTAACATTAATTTTATCAATGCATCACTGTCAATAACAAGTCCTGGTTACTGGTCAACTGAACGATCAGTTAGATCCATGAAATTGCTTTCATTCTGTGGATTACATATCAAATTGCCAAATAATTCATACAATTCACAGCAAAAGTCATACTCAGTTTTATCCACAGTTATTATGAGCTTTAATTTCTCTTTATATTTATTGTAATCTGTGAGGAATTTAAATCCTAGTCTAGGATTACTCTTCAGTTTGCCCAAAATAATTCCTTCTGCTCTTTGACGGATTATCAGCAGTGATGAATTAATTTCATTATCAATCAAAATGTAACCTCATTTTTTAATACTATTGATAAGACTACACTTCCTTATATTATCTCGTTTAATTCTTAGTTTACATAATTTCCTATTGATTCGCTTCGGTATAATCTCCGTAAACGTAGATTAGTACAAAAAATTGAAAAGACATCTTAGATGGAAGTGTTTCCCTAAGCCCGTTTTGGCAATTTGTTGTAATAATAATAATTTTTAATTAATTTAATTTATTATTAATTACATCTTTCCATTAATATTTTCTCTTAAATTTGAACTTAATACACGAAATCACTTTCGAACTCACAATAAAATTCGTCTGTTCGACACCAGCCTATCCGGCATTGAT
This sequence comes from Eudiplozoon nipponicum, assembly GCA_029291075.1. NCBI lineage: Eukaryota > Metazoa > Platyhelminthes > Monogenea > Mazocraeidea > Diplozoidae > Eudiplozoon > Eudiplozoon nipponicum. Next base: position 13,853 of record JAQBSW010000387.1, read on the forward strand.
GCTCGGACCCTTCAAGAATTGAACTCCAATTGATCCTATCTAGTCAAGTGGAATCTCTCTTTTTTCACCAGATTGAACTATCATGAAGTTGATGAAAGCATTTCTCGTCCTCAAATCCTCCCTCCCCTGTGGTTAAATACTTTGCTAGTCACAATTTCATTCATCTCCACATATCCTACCTTTGATTTGTTACTCAGTGGTCGGGCCTGTTGGCCTTTGTTGCCAAATAAATGTATTATTATTATTATTATTAAAATCTAATCTTGTTTTTATTAAGCATTTTTATAATTATAGTTTTTTGTCATTTTGTATCTAATAGAAATATTTTGTTTCATCTTAAAAGATAGAATAAAATAAAATAGTATTACTGTATTTAGACTCATACCTCATCTGTTATATCAAATACTTTAAAATATCATAAGCGGTGCAATGAATTAAAATCCCGTCGCGTAAATATGCGCAGTAAGTCATAAAGTTAAAGCGTAATTACCACATAAAATAAGTCAAAATAGTTATTCTTTGCTATATTAAAAATAATAATTATTTATTATTTGGCATTATAGAATAGAATAGAATAGAGTAGAAAAGAATATCTTTATTTTGATTCAAACCACACATGTTCCATCAAATAATAATATTGGAAAATATACAATATAAAAAAGATATCACATCACATAAGTCTGTGCAGTTAGTCTCATATAGATAAGTGAATCTCACTAGTTATACTGTACAATTTATCAACATCAGAAAGTTCGGCTGTAAAGAGTAATAGATTCATCATCAATATAGGAAATATTAAGATGCAATTCGAGTGTAAAATTATGCAAAAAATGAGAACCATGACTAGCAATTGATTGTATATAGTGTTGACTAACATGACGACATAATGAATAACATTTCAATTTTAATAATACAAAACATGGGGATAAAAATCTCAGGAAGTTATGTTGCTAATAACAATTATTCTTGTCTTTTATTCAACCATGAGAAAGTAATATCATAATCAAAATTGAAAATATCAGCAGGATTGTAAATTTTTTTTAGTTCAGTAGATAAAAATTTAAAAGACATCTTAGATGGAGGCGTTTCTCTAAGCCCCTTCGGCAATTAATTAGAAATTTTGTAAATTTTCGAACAAGAGAATAACTTGCTCACAACTTTCCCTACCAAAGGAGGAGATATTGCCAAATGTCCAGATCTAGTTCCAACTTCATGACTCTTTTTATTGGATTCATATAGGCACCAGTCCACTGGTTCAAATGGAAAACTTTTATGCAATATCTCATCTTCCGAAACCATAAAGTTTGCAGTGATACAAACGGTAATCTAGTGGCGTATATAATGCAGGAGATTGGGTCATCTGGCCTGAAAAATGAAACGATCCAGGTAAAATCTAAACCAGGATTATGTAAAGGTGAGTGGAATAGTGACTAGCAGTCGTTTATCAGTTACATTTGCAACGAGACAGGTACAAGATTGATACGAAATGTATCACTGGATGGTTGTAGCAGAGCCCCACTTAGATATTACAACATAGATATCTTTAACTATAAAAATGACGAAATTTCGATTCACATTATTATAAAGAACTTCAGATTATTTCCGTATGCGCATATAATTTGTGTAGCATTCCATTTGATGAACATAAATGGTAGCAAACAGCAGAATATTTTCGTGGTCCGTTGAGGATTCGTTGAAGCTAAAGTAGAGAAAAGCAAAATTCGTAAATAGAATGATTATCAACAGGCATTTGTGAGCGAAAGACGCGAAGAGGATTCTGAAAATGTTCGACCACCACTAGTGCCGTGTTAAGAACCATTAGTATAAAGAACAACGACCGAGTGTAGTACGTGTGAGAAAGGAATAGGTTTTTTTTCCTGCCTGTATTGTATCGGAGGAATTTAATAAGGAACTGAAGCTTAATTGCCTTCTTAAATTCATAGTGTGGTAATGCTCTTATCTCCGCGGAGATCGTCGAAGTTTCGTTTATCGGAATAGGTGAGATCGTTGACTTAGGCTTTCCGTGAGTTAAGAAGTACTCAGAAGACACTTGCAAAAGACCTCAACGAGTAGAGACAAAAAGGTCCTTTTCACGAGCACAATCATGTAAACGAATACCCCCATAATCGTAAAATTGGTGTTTTGATTTGATATCCTTAATAGTTATAGCGATGATGGAATAGCTATCTAGAAGAAATTTCAGTTGAAAATCTGTTATCGTTAGAGCTAGTAAAGTTTATGTTCGAGTCGTTTTATTTATGGAGCAACTGGTTCTTGATAACGGCAAATTTGAATTGCCTTGCAATACTTACCGCTTGCTTGATTATTTTATGTCAAATAAGGTCATCGATTCGTCGTAGCGAATAGGCGCGGAAGTTTGAAGAAGTCCGTAATCTTGAGTTCCGAGTTAGATTATCACGCGCCTATAAAAGTGTGTTTAGCCTGTTTGAGGTACTTATATGTTGGATAGATGTGGCGGAGGCCATGCGTGATGATAATGCGTCATTGGCCGGAGAAAAACAGAAAGATATATCGACTTAGGTGGTTATTTAATCCCAAGTTATGGCATTGTGAAGTAAATTGAATGTTTCCCAATTAATGACAAGTCTAATTTTTGACGATTGAAGCAGAGGATGAGAGTGGAATAAAGAAGGATACTTGACAACGATCAAAATTATGCAATATCTCACGACGCTGGATGTTGATCGCCTCTTTGTCAGAGAGAATACAATCAAGCTTATTGTTGCTACGCGTAGGGAAGTGCACGAACTGATATAGCAAACTTTCGGAAAAACCGAAATGGCGGGTGATTTTTCGGCGCTAATTAGTCCTATTGGCATTATGGAGGTTAAGGTCGCCTAAAACAATGTATTTGTCAGACGGTCGCCTGAAGAAGGCTGATAAATTTTGGGCTTCCCGAGTGTTCTTGATAATAGAAACATTAGGATACCTGTCGACTACATAGAAACATAGACTTTGTAACAGTATCATTATTTGAAAGGCGAAATATTGAAGCTCCAATGAGTTGGAGGCAGCCAGGCACTTGGATATAAGAAAAAACCGGATATATACAGATTACCAGCCCCGACGGCCAACAGCTTTGTCATTTCGAAAGAAGGAACAACCATTTACGTGGAAGAAATTGTCACTATGTGAGATTGAATGTAGCCAAGTTACAACCAGCAAGCACGTGTCTAGCTCGTTTGAATAAATGAGAACTTGTAGTTTATTGAAGTTTGGAGAGAAACACCTGCATTTAATGAAAATTCCCAAAAACGAATCAGAAGAAAAATGAGTAGATTGTTGATATGATTTTGGCAGATGACGTACATAGATGTCCTGAACGCAAACATGGGCTGACAAGTGTGATGGATCTCCTGTTGATAATGTTCGTCGTTAACCTTAACTTTCTTGGTTCCATTCTTTTCGGAGGGTTGGGGATTTAAGACGTCTTATAGATTGAACGAAGGGGTTATATAACTCAAAGCAGTTTACAGGCAGAGTGGCACATGTGAAGATTTCGTGTCATTGGAAGGCAAAGACAGTGCAGTAGAGAAGTTTTTGCTGCCAAGAATGGCGGTTGCAAAGATAAAGAATAGAGCAGCTACAGAGAATATGTATGGAACCCGATCTGGCAGGGACCCAAAATATTTTGTAGCGAAGATAACTAATATGGGTACATATTTTATTTGATGCCAAAGTAGTCTGAATTTTGTGTTTGGTGGGAGTTCCATTGAAACACATGGTGCAGGTATAAACCACACTACTGAACTCATTGATCTACAGTGAGGTCGGAAACGATGTCGAGGTGCACAAAAGTGGCTGAGTATATTTAGCGAACACGTGGTGATGGTTGGTTGAAAGAGGCAGCCGTTTAAAGCATGAGAGTCTTACCAGCACAGGGACAGGCATTGGAGCATCCCCATGAATAGCTCCAACGGTAGTGCGTCTTCTCTTGGAATTGGTCCAGCCAGAGCACTTACCCTTGGTATTAGATAGGGAAGATATCGACGACTGAATGATTGCGGTTTTACCAGTAAGCCTTTTTAATATGTTGTTGTCACGCCTAAGTTAGATTCTGCCTGGATAGATCAAATAAGATCGATATTTAAGAGTTTCCAACTTGTCTTTTCTGAGTCTTTTGAGAGTTGTTAAAACAAAATCTCGTCATTTATTCATCAAAAGATCTTTAGGTGATAAAAATTTTTACCCAAATGCGCAAGAATATCTGAAACTAGCACATATATAAAGTTGGTGAGCGCGTAGACCAGATAAACAAATTTCGCTCACTATGGTTGCGTAGAAAAACCTCTCCCGGTACCGCATTAAGAGTTTTGTCGGATTGACGCAATACGTGTGGCTGCAAGGTACCGGAAGAAAGATCCCCCGACAGGAAAACCAAAAGGCTGGAGATTTTATTTTTCTCCAGACGATGGCATCACAGAATAGGCTAAACTCTTTCCAATAAATGAAACCTCTGGATTTTTTATTATCTCAATTGAGGCAGATCTTAATAGCATGACAAGAAAGAAGACATGGCAGCAATCAAGGTTAGGGTAAATCTCTTGACTCTGGGCATCGGTCATTTCTTTGTTATAGAAGACGCAGCCGACTTAATTGCAGAGCAACAGATGTGGTTCTGATGATAAGTTTTGCCAGATAGCATGACAGAAATTGAGGTCTCCTACAACGATTTAATGATTAGACGAGTGCATAAAATGTGGGGGAAAAAGATCTTCCGCTCGTGTATCATCGATAGTTGACTGACTTGGAAGCGGATAGGCGACAAAAACAAATAGGATTTGATCCAATATCATTAACTAAAAGGTGAATAATTCTAGTCCCAATAAGTTTGAAGTAGCTTGGCGTTCAGGCGCAAGAGGGAACCGAACATATCTCTTGATGAGGAAAAGGTAATCACTGTGTAAGATAGGGAACCTCCAGGTTTTAATAACTAAGCACATGTCTAGCTCGTTTAAAAAGATGGATGGCCGCAGCTAGGCAATTTTTATTGTATGTGATCTGTAATTGATTAGGAATGCCGTTAATGAATCAAAGCATAGTGATTAGAATTTGGATAAATAAACGGGCGTCTTGATATGGCGGCCGGAGCGCAAGAGTGGATTGATGGGGGTGATTTTTCTCTTGCTGATGTGTAGCGAGTTTTCATCACTTATCCGGTCTTTCTTAATACAGCTTTTGTCGGACAGCTGGGGAAGTTGAGCATTTTGGTAGCAGGACGAAGAAATTTGTGCAGGGTTTAAACCGTTGGACAGATACGACATCACTGGTAAACGGTTAGTTTCACTCGATACAAAACCAAACCAGTTGACGTGCTTTAACCAACTTGGAGGGCGCCGGTCTGTTTGACAAAATGAAATATTGTATGAGACAATTCTTGGACTCGATCAATCACGCAACAATTACGTTCTGGCTTAGTGGAACGGAGACAATCACCTTATTTTTCGTGGACGATGTTTTTGATTTCACCGCACCAAGCATGACATTTAACGAAAATAGGGTCTCAGAACAGCTCTGAGCTGACCCAGAGCTCGAGGCAGAGCTTGGGCTGGTCGGGTGAAGCCAGCAAACTCGTATTTTATGTTGTTTTTCAGTGGGACCCCTTTAAAGCCGAAGGCCATTAGTTTGATAAATATAAAACTGCAAGCCGGTTATGTTTCCAGTGATTAAATAAAAACTACTATTTTAATTTACGTACTGATTTACTTTTCAAGTGTTCTTTTGGATCATATTATAAAATGCTATTTTGATTTGGTAAAAAGGGCCATCTAGCCCAACAATTGAAAAGGTCATTATAAAAATCAAAAGTGATACAGTGATTTGTATTGTTTAGCGGTAGAGTTGTTACATCACCAGTAAGAACATTACTGCCTGCAGGTTCTAGTTGTGTCAGTGTAGATATAGAAACGTTAGCTGTGACCAGGATAAAATTTAATACCATGGATTCTTGAAAAGTGACAGAATCCAAATTTTCCGCAAAATTCACAACTACTAGTTCATGCAACATGTGCACATTATTTCTTCAAAGATAGTACAAGAAAAGCCAACTATTATCCACGCATACCAGTGAGAATCCTTTGAAGGTAAACAAGAAAGAAGCACTATTAATATTTGGAAGGTTTAACAAGCAGTCCATTATGAGCGAATGGCGCTGAGGTGACTATCAAAGTTGTTCGACAGTCACAATGAATTTTATTACCCAATCACAATTTTTTTCTCTTTTACTCTAGGTCATATTGACTCTCATTTTCCTATTTCTTTATCGGAACTATTGTGGGTAACTCCTCCTGGCAAATCTCCTAACCTTTTGGTTTAGTCGCCACATAAGAGTAATCTTCTTTATACACAATATTTCTACGAGTCATCCGTTGTCGAAGTTCTCTTTTCCTCGGTACTCATACGTCCCAGTAATAGTAATTCTTCAATTCAATCGAATCATATACACAAAATTTTATTTGACAAGACCACATGCCTTTTGAACAAATTTCGCGCGGAGACAAAAATGTAGTTAATCTTTAATTCTTCAATAAATTCCGCAGAGATAACACTGACTGGATACGTAAGCTATTCTTTTTGCACTCGTAATAATCATATTTGTTATTGACACTACACTAAACCAAAATGTTAGGAGATTTAGCAGGAGGAGTTACCCACAATAGTTCCGATAAAGAAATGTGAAAATGAGAGTCAATATGACCTTGAGTAAAAGAGAAAAAATTGTGATTGGATAATAAAATTCATTGGCGTGAAATATGGGAAGGATGTAGGATTTGAAAAGAGTAAGTCTCAGGATTGGATTCTCAGTCTTGTAGCATTTTAAATGAGCCTAACTGAAAAATTTAGATGTGACATGGTTAAGGTGCGGAGAAAATTCATACGACTTGAAGAATGTGGTGCCAATGTGCTTGAGAGAATCAATGATCCCTGTATTTAGGGAAAGGTTGATAGACGCCGGAGGATTGATAGAGTCGGGACCTAGCTTCATTAAGCGAGTTTTATCCGGTTTTAGACTAATCTGGTCAAGTTGAGCTTGAGGAAGAGATAGCAGCTGAGCGACTGTATATGCGTCAGGCGGGAGTTCTTGGCAGTTGAAAACCACTATACCATGATTAGCCTATTTAAACAGCTTAAATTATTTTTCCTCAGTCTTTACCCGTGAAAGTGCTTGGTTAAACATTATAGAACCGAGTATTGATCCCTGCGGAACGCCAGAACGGATAGAGGCTGATCTCGAATGACCTTTGCCGTTTCTTACAGAGGTTGATCGGTTTTGGAGATAGCAGATGTTAAGCCTAAAGACGCGACCGCAGATTTCATTACTTAATAAAGCGGAATCAATCGCGGAGAAGAGACTGTATTGAATGACTTAGAAATATCCAGAAAGAGGAGAATGCAATTGTGTTCATCATACATGGACGAATAGCAGTGATTAAGAACGCAAGCTGGATTAACGTCCATTCACAAATTCATGTATATCGTCCAACGAAGACAAAATGTTCTAGATTTAATGAAAGTGTATTATTAGTTTTAGAAAATTCTGTCAAGAACTTGAACACCGGGATGATGGAGATGAGGCAGAGACGGAGTTCGACAAAGCGTCACTTTTTGGAATAGGCGAGATTGTCTATTTTATTCATTTTGGAGGTAAAATGGTAATAGATAGACATCTGTTAAAAATTTCAGCAAGCAGAAAGAAAAGGAGTTTAATCATGTTAGCGCAAATACCATGTTAATCAAATTGGTGCTTGGGTTTAATATCCTTGATAGCATAGTGGATCATGGACAGCGAACCAGGAAATTCATGCAGACTTCTTGTGTCGCTTTCACTGATCGCCACTGTAGAAGTAGAGTTTTCGAAGAGGAAATTAGAAAGAAAGCTTAGCTAGTCATCTACAAAGTTTTTTATACCAAAGTCAGTTAAGTTAATATTCGATTTCATGGGTTTATATAATAATATGTTTTTGCTAATCACGAATTTTCGACAATAATCAGGAGTTGATCGAAAGTGAATTTCAATGCTAAGCGTTTGCTTGTTTATCGTAAGCTGTAAAAGATCATCAATATGTCCTAGTATGTAAACGCAGGTTTATGATACAGGGCGTATTCTTAAAGTACAAGTTAGATTTTGCACAATTTATAAAGTGTGCTTAGCCTGTGTGGAGTCTGAACGTGATTGGTAGAGGTTTTGGAGGCTGAGAGGCTGAGCGTCATGACCTTGGGAGAAACATTGGGATATGTTGTCAGGATTGATTATTTCACTCCATGTTACTGTATGCTGATGTCACGTCAGAGTGTTTGAATGGTATTTTATGAAGCAGATTTTGAGTGGAGAATAGCGAAAGATACTTGGCAGTGATTGAGATTGAGAGGAAACTCTCGACGCAGGACAAGAACCACCTCTTCGTTGAAAATGATTCAGTCAATTTGATTGCCGCCATGCCTAGGAAATCGCACTAACATATGTAGCAAAGTTGCTACAAATAATCGCAGCAGTGAATGGTCTTCCAATTTAGATTAATACAGTTGATTTTAGTGAGGTTCAATTCTCCCGGAACAAGGTAATTTTTAGACGGTAGCGTAAAGGTAGATATAATTTGGCCCCGTAAATTTTATCTATGATTGAAAGATGAAAAAGCCTTTAAACTACCTAGAATTATAGACTGTAATCCATTGTCATCAACTAGAAACGAACATTTAATTTCCAAATTATTGGAAGTAGCCAGGCGCTTTGGTATGAAAGTGGAGCGGACATATGGAGCTAATCCGCCAACACGACCCACATCTGCGTCACTTTAAAGAAAGGAATGATCATTTCTCAGAAAGAGATCGTCACTTTATATGATTGGAGATAACAAGATTTTAGCCAGTAGGCACACATCTAGCTTTCTCACGAAAAGAAATTCCTGAATTTGATTGATTATAGAGAGACCCGCAATTTATGAGAATTAATTAAAATGATTCAGATGAGTAAAGATTAGGTCTATGGGATGAAGCAAGCGGGAGTCTTACAAAGGCGACCGTTGATGCTAGAGTAGGTTGATGAGGGCGATGGATCTCTTGTGGATGATCGAATGCACGTCGTCAACCCAAACGTTCCTAATGCAATCCTTGTTGGTGGATTGGAAAGTATCAGAAACTGGATAAAGGAGGCACATGGCTCGAACTACAGAGATTGACAGATGAATGATTGAAGCTATATCAGATACTTTTTGCAACATCTTGCTGCCATACCTCAATTTGACCATCCCCGGCATAACACAGGGAGATCGATATTTAAGGGTTTACAGCCCGTTATTATAGAGTATTTTTTTGTTGATTGGACAAAAGAACACTCCTTTTTTACCGTCAAGTCGTTTAGGTGATGAAAGTTACCCAGTACTCAATTATATATATATATATATATATATATATATATATATATATATATATATATATATATATATATATAGTCAACGAGCGCTTAGAAGTAGTTCAGTTTGGAGACGAGATAAATTAATGAGTGCTTAAAGCCTCCTGTCTCGCCAATCCATTGCAGAATTCGTCAGATTGGTATAAGAAATGTGATCACGAAAGGGAAACAGAAAACTCACCCGGCAGAACCGCTAGAGTATTGAAAAGTTCGGTCATTCGCTGTTGTAGTTCAGAGTGATGATTGACAGAATATCCAGCTTTTACATTTGGGTTGAAGTATTAACTGGCGATTGCAGCTTAAGATTCATAGCGATGGAGATAAGACATTTGGAAGACAAACAATCGGAACAAAGATGAATATAATAAGTAATGCGCAGAATAGTGATTTAAATTCATGACAACGCAGATAATAAGTAGATTAAAGCGAAGGTTAGAATCCAAGGAAATAATGTGATAAGTACAAACGTGAGAACCTAAAAATCTGAAGATTTTAATTTAAGAGAATAAAAAGAAGCAGTTTGCTGAATCAAGGTTTTAAAAGTCCACATAGCAGAACCACACCGGATATTTTAGAATAAGATTAAGAGTAAGAAAGTTTTATTTAATGAAATTATAGAGGATCGTGTCCTATAAACTATTGTAAACCTCTTAGATACTAGAACCGTTCTCGTCTGAGTGTAAGACACACTCGTTAGATCTATTGTAGGAGGTTTTGTAGCTAATGTAAGAGGTTCTGCGAGCTAGTTGTCTATTTAGTGCGAAAGTATCCTCCTTTATAATATCTGGTAGCTGTTATTAGGATCTGCGTTCAGGATAAATCCATGTCCCTTTCCCGAAGGGTGACGTGAGAAAACATCCATTTTCATCCTTTTATGGTGTAGCTAAGCATGAATCAATTCAGTTAAACAAAACGGACCGTGATCTAGACGGCAAAATCTATATATTGTCAACACAATTGAATGTCTTATACACAAGTAATAATCAGGAACACAAACGTCTGAATCGTGATGAATACATGTAAATAATTGAAAATATAAGATGATATAAATCCAGATTGATTAGCAATTTAGTTTAAAGTCACTGGTAAATATTGTCACTGATAATTGATGGATAAAAATCGTGCAAAAACCGTCATAAAAGCATCCCAAATAATAACTCCACTGTTTGCTAGGTTTTGAATGATAAAATACAAAAATCCATTGAACTATAGAGTTTCGGATAAAGGATTGAGAAACACCTGATGTCATGATTAGTGGAATCGTAACTAAACTGATATCACTTGTATAAAAACTGATTAAGACCAGTAAACTGAGTAAATCCAATGTTTGAACACAGAGACAAATAAATCCACCGCATGTTACCTGCGTATTGCGCGCGGATGTGTATTTTTATTAAACACTACCCTATTAATTACAATTAAAATTGCAGTTCAAGAAATCTCAATTGAAACTGCTTGAAACTAACAGGATTGTTTCTAAAATCACAGTTAGGAGAAATATTGTGTAAAAACAGAGTTTGATTATTTGACCTTAAAGAGCACTATATTTGTCAAAATTGAACATCGTTGGGTTGTAACGCGGAGTCGCGTGTTACACTATAGTACTCGAAACGATACATCGCGGATGACATTTTAGTCTGGTCAGCTGAATCCATCCTACTGACTTGTCGACTTTCCCCAGCCTCTCCTATTTGTTACTGATATCCATGTCGATAAAAAAGTTTACGACACGATTTGACAAATCGAAAAAAGTATGTGCTAAACCGCATTCGACCAAGTATGCGACTGTACAACTGCCAAGCCAACATCGAATTAAATATCTATGTACCTTGACTTCCCGATTACCACATTAAATGAAAATTTCACTTAGGCAATGGGTTCTGCCCCAATGTCACCGACAACACTTTCATCCATTTTACACATATTCGACTATCATTATCGATTCATAGTTGATAATAAAATGTGATTCAAACTATTTAACCTATATCTGATCTAATTGTGCTCATCCAGGCGTCTGAGTCGATAATAAACCGTAGCTCAATTTATTCGTTTAGAATTACGAAATTATTGTTTATAAGCCCGTCTATGTTCTCGTAATATTTGCTTAAACAGAATTTGATCGTCTTGCCAGCTATCATATACTGCCTTATCATCTGGATACACCTAAACTTGGTAAGAGACAGACTTCTCCTAAGCACTTTTTATTCCGTCTATATTCACAGTATGTTTTTCATCATCAGTGTGGCCCAAATTGACGTTTGCGTTAGTGATTGCCTCCTCGCTTAACGTCCATATTTTTTTTAGAATATAGAATATAGAATATCTTTATTTGGATTCAAACCAAAGATTGTGTCCTATCAATGGCCTTGCATTTGGATTATAATATGATGTCATTATTGCGCATGGTAGACCACGAGCCTCCTCGTTAACGGTCAAAAGATCTTTTGTATTTGATCTGAACCGCTGTATCATTTTTTAGATTGAAATCACTGCGTGTACCTGAGTCTGTTTCAATTTGTACACGCCATCCAACCATCGGAATTTACTTGACTTGTCTAGATTCATTGTCTCAAAGACCTCACACGTGGCTCATAGCCTTGCTGCTTCTTATTCAGCTACAAATACTGAATTAGTCATTTCTTGGTTGATATGCAGCCCGGAAGCCTTCGAGCCTAAACTTTCATTACATTCTTATTGAATTTCACGCCCCAACGTTTGCCGGAATAGCTAAAATAGGAAAAAACATTGTACGCAAATTAGCACTTACATAATGGCTTCGAACACAAAAAGTTGGGGTAAAGGCTTTTTGATTGTTAAAAGCCGCCTGTATACCACAAAAGCTAGTATCAAAAAACCACAGATTTCTCTTCACATAATGCCGGAGATTTTCAGTTTAATGACACAATGGATGACGGATTTGAAAGTAAATCGTTGTGCTTCTAGTCAACATTATCTCATAACACTTTGACAAAACGTGCAGGGAAACGGCTTTCTTAAACACAATATGAAATATGGATTTCCTATTTTTGTGTAGTCGTTGAAGTTACATGAGGTGCTGGAAAGAAGATAGGTATCAGTGAAGACGCTGGGGGCATATTAGGATCTACTTGAAGATCTACAATTGCGCGTGACGTAGAAATGATAAAATAGTAAGAAATTCGACGAACATAAACAGATTGAGACCCGAAAAACAGAGCAATTTACCCTATGTGGCGCCTGAACCATAAAATAGGCGATAATTAAAGAGGTGGTGATCTCGGTTATTCTGCTTATGAGAAATGGCATCAGAAATCTAAATGATATAATATGATATATATGAGGAGCAAGACAAAAATAGTATATAAATGAAGTCTCAGATTAGGGTCTTGTGTCTTGACGTGGATTACGCGGGGACATTTAAAGAGATTTTTAGTGACTTAAGTAAGATGTTGTAAAATGTAGAAGCAAATCAATGAGCTAAGAACATCTGATGTCTTCGTGCTTTACTATGGATATTAGAGATTGAAGAATAGAGAAATTCCAAGAGCTGATAGTGCTTTAAATAATTTTTTTAAAGAACGCGTAATCCAAATGTTTGGTGGGGCAAACACTAAGTCTAAAAAAGAGTTCGCAGTTGGTGAAAGAATGTTGAAATCAAAACCAAGTTGTATTATGCGTGTTTTTTTAAGATTTTGTTTAAAACCAATTTCTCTGAGATGGGCTTGCAGAAAAGGTACCAGCTGTGTAATTAAAGATATGAGCGAGCTAATATGAGCAGGATACTGCATACCATTGTAGGAGGTTTTGTGTTTATTGTCAGAGGTTATGCGGGGTAGCTGCTTATTTAGCGATGCTATACCATTCCTACATATTCCTGGTAGCTGATGTCGAGGGCCGTGCTTATGATCTGTCGCAGACTCTTTTCCAATGGGGGATGTAAGAAGGCTAAGTCGAATCATCATACGTATATTGTACACAGTGCTGCAAATTAAATTAAGATTCACTGTTAGTCCAAATTGACCGTGCTCTAGACAGCAACAAATTAATATATAGTCAACACAAGTTGCTATCTAGGCATAAAAGTAGTCACAATAAACACAATAAATAAATCCAGAATGTGTCACACATACTAACGCGTTGCGACCTTTCATGATCATCATTAGATTACGATGGCAAACTGACAAGCAAGGATCAAACTGCAATGCATATATATGGGAAGCAAAATTAGATATGCTGCTCTCACCTCTAGTAGTCTCGAATAAATTGTTCTTGACTTGGAATGTCGGCTCTGCAATTTCTATGCAATCACGAACAGTAACTTTTTGTAGCTTTCGCCACATATGTATAGGTAATACAACTAAACAATCAATGATTGCGCATTTGGTGCTAACAATTCTTTGGATCAAGTTTGCGAGCTTGAAGGAAACACAAACCCATTTTATCAATTGTATTAAACCATTTAAATGCCTATATTTAAACATTTGCGAACGCATTTAACTGATCTGTTTTGAAGGGTTGTTGTGCAGTGCGAGCTTCATGTGATGACTTACCGCGATTTGCGTTCGCGGGTTGTTGTTTTGCACTATCAGTTTCATAAAGATCCGATTGATCACCATTTCCCAGTATGCATCTTTTTTTTCTTTGATCAGGCTGGCTGACAGAAAACAAAGATTGGATAGCACCGCATTTCTAATGGTTAGTATGAACGATGTTGACGCCTTGGAAGGAAAGGGACGAATACGCACCAAGCCGGATTGAAGACAAAACAGATTCGTAAAGGGAAATGGTAATCAATCGGATCTTTGTGAAACTGATAGTGCAATGCAATAAATAGAACCGAAGGTTTGTAAATTTATAGAAAGTAGAGAAATTAGATATATCCTTGAAAAATAGAGAAAATTAAATGGTTAACGACACTAGATAAATTAACGCAAACAGGGCTCCCCTTCAGAAAATTAATTTAATCATCTAAAGAAGAGGAACTCTCTTGATTTAATATCAGTGAATATTTTGTTGTTAAGAAACTTAATGTCACCTAGCCTCCCAATTAAAATATCCCAAAACAAAGCAAAAGTAAGATTAAATAGCAATTGTGCATGGGTGATAATAAAAATAAAACTGGTGTAGAACAGGTAAGAATAAATTTAGAAGACTTGAAACTCGTATCACTGGAATGTCGATTTAGAGTGGGATTAGTATTGTACTAGAGATTGCAAATCAAAGAAATTCTAAGAACTGGTAGTGCTTTAAATAAATTTATTATAGAACGCGTAACCCAAAAGTTTGGTGGGGCAAAGATAAAGTCTAAACAGCGAAAAATATTAAATTTATCAGTAAACTTCTTAATGGAGATACACCATCCGCAATATTTACATGAAGAATTAAATAAGCAATAAATGTTAGTACGCCGGCTAACCATAATTGTAAAGGATAAACTATCCGAAATTAAACAGCCAAACATTGTGTTTTACACAAACGCTATAGCTGATTTAGTGCGCACTGTAAGCCGGTCTCGCTGATTAACAAAGAAGCAAATTCAAGAGAATTCACATCTAAAATCAACTGGAAAATGGATAATTATTCCGTAATAGATGAACACAATTTTATATAAATACGGGACTACAAATCGGACGGATTTGTGTGTTTTAAAGCAAAAAATTCGAATTACACACAACGGAAGCTATTGTATCCAATATTCTTAAACCTCGGCTTATTAAACAAAAGAAATTCGTACATGGTGATTTGCTTTTGTATGTGTGCGTACCTGACCATGAGCGTTTCCCGCTTTCATAGTATACATGTGTTTAATCCAATATAATCCACCTTGCGATTCATAGCATTATTTAGCACTTCAAATTAGAAATCCATTGAAATTCGTGAACTAAAATTTATTAAAGAAAACAATGACACGTTTCATTTCGAAAAATAAATCATGATGACGATTTCTCACAAAAGTTACAAATTATGACAAAAAAGTTTACTAAACAAGAAACTATATCAACGTTAAACCCCTCAAATTAAAGTAAAATTATTTTGCCATTGAAAAAAAATTAAAAAACAAAGAAGGTTTACGCGTATTCGCAAAATGAAATATGCTTAGATTTGAATTATCCTTCAGGTTAAATATGTACAAATATGATAGCAGAAATAAAGCATCTTTTATAACAGTGCAAAATATTACCAATGCGTATAAACATAAACAAATATTATTCCCTATATTTGGCTGTGACTAGGTTAAAATCGACTATAATATGATCATGTTACCTGTTCCTTGTGTGCGAAACAATGTTTTTACGCACACTCTTCTTATTTTAATTTAGAATATTTTGAAGTCGCCTTCTGGGCCCCTTTTTCAACACTAAGCTAAGGACAAAAAAATTGAAAATCCTAATTGGAGGTGTTAAACTTAGTTGAAAAGTCGTCATTCATACATAGTGATAGATCTCATGATAACTGAATTTTCACTAGGTAAACATGCGTCATATATATATATATATATATATATATATATATATATATATATATATATATATATATATTTGTGTGTGTGCGTGTTTGTATTACATTAAAACATTCATGTAAATATAATTACTTGAACGTGTAGACTTATAAAAGTGAAACTAAAATAAACGCATAAAAATTAACGTCGTTTAACTAGAAAAGCGTAAATCATGTATATATATGTGGTTTGAACTTTTAACTACTATGTTAGATATAATTAAATGCACGCGAACTTTCACCTAAGTAAAACTACAGTGATTAATGCCAATTACAATTTGTGCATGACAGGCTAATTGAATTACTCTTATTTTGTTGAATTAAGTATTTTAGAATGGCATCACACGTTCGAAAAAGGACAAGATAATGTGAATACACCATCCGTAAGATATTATCAAATTTATTTCACAATAGTTAGTAAAATAATAAGCCTAATTAATATATATATATATATATATATATATATATATATATTCATCGACAACCTTCGTATTTTATGGTATTCCCGTCTATACTGTATGACGCGCAAAATCTGATCAATTAACATATCCGTGTCTATGTGCAGTGCGGTGCTCTCTTCTTCTTACCTTGATTGGACGCATGGTTTCACCCACATACTTGAGGTTACAGTCATTACATGGAATTTCATGCACTCCAGATATATCCACATTCTTCTACCAAATATATAGTGGTTAAAGGGCGTAATACCGGCTCCTACTGTTGAGTCGCCAGTAAGCACGAAACGAATGTGCATGAGATTATACTTTCCGTTCATGCTGCCTTTGGTTTATCCTTCTGGTCACAACTGAACTAACTTGTTACTAGGTTCGCAAAACCTAATACATACTTGCATATATATTAGCTCTTCGCAACAAACAGTATTTAACTGTTAATATATGTTTGTTGTTTGGTAGAAAAATTTTATTGAAAATGATAAGTTTATTGTGATTAAAATTATCTCCTAGAAAATAAAAGTTAATGAAATTTAATTTGAAAGTATAAACAAACAGTCCAAATCATCGCAAAAGTATTTTAACTTGAAAAACATTAAAAACCGGTCGGTAAAATCTTGAATCCTTCACATTTCCAGGTGCACAGATTATCAGCCTTGATTGTTGGGTTCTCAATTGTCCCTTAAATTAGAAGCCCTCCATCAGCTGCTTGTCTGAATATGACGTTGGAACAAGATTTTCCATCTTTATTTTACAAAATTTTGGTGACTTAAAAAACAACTTGTGGCAAATGTGGTATCCTCATTCAAGACAAATATAATTGTATTTATTTTAATTCAAAAACTACTTTTACAGTCTCCCTAATATCCGGTCTTCATACCTAATCTCTAATACTTAAATGTATACACACACCTATCCATTTCACCCCGTCCCTGCACACAACTACTTATATACACATATGTGTACTCCACTAAAGTTACATTTTTAGAATAACTATAAACCACCCCTATGGATTGACATACACGCCTATCCATGATGTCTCTATTTTTAATTGCTGTTCCGGGCGCGTATAAGGATCAACAGAATTTTGATTTACATATCGCAGTAATCATCAAACATCCCAGTTTACCTAATCCCATCCTGTTTGCAATAGGTTATACTGAGAGAGAGAGAGAGAATAGTAAAACTGTTGAAAGAATATGATATCATTTTATCGTTTGGACAATACCGAATACGGAGCCTACACTAAAGAATCGTATCTCAACCAAATACACATTTATACTCACATCTTGTGAAAATTTATTTTTCCATTTAAATATCTGTGTCAAAACCATGTACATATCTATGCACATATATATATATATATATATATATATATATATATATATATATAATATTAGCAATATTTTATTTTTGTTAAAATTTTATTAATTTATATATTTTTTTAATGTTTATTTACCCAGATCTTATAAAAATATCCAGTAATATATATAAACATATAAGCAACCATGTGGGTTCCTCCCACATCTTTTATAAACATATGTATATCCATCATATATATATACGTGTATACACCATATATAATATGAATATCATACAAGCAACACTGCGAGTCCTTCAACGGATAAATATGGATGCACCCGGAAATGTACCTGATTCAAGATTATACCGACCTATCAGTGCTATCAATTGTCCCACACAAGAAAAATGCGGTCAAATCCACAACAAGAAAGACAGCATTGAGCAACAAAATTCAAAATTCAAGTACTATTCAAAACTGGTGTTATTATCATGTGTAAATTAGCAATAAACTTATTCCACAACTTTTATTGAAGTTTTCAAATGCCTATTAAAACTTTTTAATTATTAAAATGTATACTTGATTACATGAATGTAATTAGAGGTAAATATATATACCATTTTGACAATATCAATTGCCTTTGATTATAACTAGCAATTTATTTTTAATAAGAAACAACAATTAAATTATTGAGAGTAAATAGATATTTTATATATAATCCATTTCATTTCTAAAGTCTTCATGAAAACAAATAAATTTATCCAGTTAGAAATTTCGCGGCTTTCACTAGATCAAATTCAGTTCAATAGTCTGATTTTAAGTTCTTGTCTATAATAATTTTCAGCAGTCATACAATATATTTTGTTAATTACCTGTGGACTTGTGACTGCGTACGAGTTAATATCTTTACAGAAGAACCGGTGATTTCGTTATTTAAATAAGTAATGCTTGTAGCTTGGTCGCTCTTCTGCAGATTAAGTGCGTTCTAGTCAGGCATTTGTTCCTTTGGTTTTTTCATCTACAACTTTTTTTAAAAATTCTCATCTGTTCTTAAAATTTTCTCTTATTTTTGCCCATTTGTACTCTGGTAACAATAAAGAATTTGTAAATCACAGCGTAGATTCTTCTACTTCAACTTATTATTAGTTTAGTTATATCGTAGATAATGTCGATCCCACGTTTGATCAATTTTTGCTAGGTAGAAGAAAAATATTGCGGGTTATTTCTTTGTTTGTGGTCAGTCGAATGCAATATCATGCTGGTGTAACTTGCGTATATACAGGTCTGGTGTTAAGTTTTAGTATAATGGGATTGATTTCAGTATAATAATTTCCCGACTTATCTTTACTTGGAAATGAGAAATTTTGTGAATAGGCACGTATCCTGATTAAAATATGTGCTACAAATGTGCCAAATTTCCTGACAGTGCTAGCCGTTTTACGCAAATATTTTGGTATATATTGATGAATACCGTCCATCAATTGTGTGTTCGTGCATTTAGTATATAGGGAACATACTCGCAAATGCGATGGCTGTAAATTATTTGTATTTAACAATTGATCTTCTGCATCAAGCTTCACGGCGGTCGTGATGCTGAAAATAATGTTAATATATTCGCTTTTAAAACTTTCTTTTTTAATTCAGCCTAGTAGTCGAGCAATCATGAATACCGGTAGGTTACCACAAAACGGCATATTTTCAACGTAACTCAGATGGGGTGTGGTCCGAAGTTGACTTCTATTAACCTTTCCAGGTAGCTGTTCAATTGCAAACCTTTCTCGTCTGGCTTAGCTCTTCTTAGATCCAGCGATAATATTTTGTTTTTCTAGTTGTTTATTAAGTGCCCTTATTAGAGTTTTGGAATTATTGCTGTAGTAAATATATTTTAAAGTAAACGTAACTTTTCTGTGTATTGCCGTTGCTAGATCATCATTATCTTCTTAACAAGATGAATCTCCAAGTGAAGAAGTAGTCTTTCTATATCTGGATAGTAAGCTTCATATCTGGATCAGCTTTGTTGCCTATTTTAGGACTTTAATTGGGTTTGCTGCTTCTGAAATGAATAAAAGAAAATCATCTGTATATTTATTGTTAAGTTCGCATCGTTGAATTACACATTTCAGATTTATTAACTCAAGGCGAATTATGTGGTTACATCATCGAGGAGCGGGACAATGAAGCTTCGCATAGTTAGATCACTGAAGTACCAAAATATTTTACCTTCAAATTTAAAGATTCTCTGCTAATACAGAGTCGTTGTGGTCATTGACATTTATGGGATAATCTGGTGCTTCATTTCTAATCAGATATCGAAATGTAGCTTCCTTTTTTATAAAATTCTCATCCAAAATAATAAAGCATCAAGTGAGACCATATTTGTGATCCCCGCACAAAATCTAGCACCAACAAACACTCCCAGGACAAAACTAATTAAAACAACAGCCACTAGCACGACTGCTGAAAATAAGTATAAATGAAGTTAAAAATCAGACTATTATTCACTTAATCAACCAAATTGAAATACGTGAAAAGGTAAACAATTTGCATTTTTCATAGATTTTTTAGTAACCCGGGGAACAGTTTAAATGCCAAGCAATACAAACGTCGTTATACATCATGCTGCACATCGCATTTGTGGTGTTATGCAACACAGTAGGCAGTACCTTAGGGGATTACAGGGTAAGTAATTTTAATATATTATATTTTGATTAACAAGCAGTTGTTTTTACACGTATTCTATAATTTTCCAGGGTTATGATTCATTTTAATTAAGAAAAAATTATGTCCCGATTATTGTTTAATTTTCCGGTTGTACTAACACATTTACATGTAGTCTACCTACTTTTACATGTTGATTCATTGCAAAGGGCTGACGTCACACGCTATCACCGTGTGACATTTGCGCAGTTTGTCTTATAAACCTTATTGGCATTGCAAATAGTAACACATTCTAGGTGTACGTTTATTTTTTTTGATAGTCATTAATCATAACGCAACTAAAAGCTCGCTACCTTTTTGTTAGTGTTCACAGATCACACTGTGATTCGCAATAAAAATAAGGTAATTAACCAATGTGCTTGGCTTCCACGGAAGTGTTATCCCAAGGCACATTTTCATTGTGATTGCACAACCTTACTTACCTAAATAAGTGATTCTCTTTAACAATAATTGTTTGCGCTGGTGGTGGTAACGATTCAGTGAATCAAGTTTGCGAGCTTGAACTAAACACCAATCCCATTTTATTTAACCAGTCGTCGAAAAACATAACAAAACTACCGCCAGCCGCAACGCACGGACGCGTTTCGACCTTCCATGATCATCATCAGAGTACGACGGCAGATGTTCGTGACTGCAAGTACAGCTTACAATAATTACATACTGCATCGGCCGTCGCGCAATATAAAAAGGGTCGCCTTATTTGCTGAGCCGTGCAGGGTGGATAAGCGAAAACAGGCTACTGCAGGCAACTCCAATTCTATATTCGATTCTGCGTCCTTTCCTCCCCCTTCTTCTTCTCAATCTTACAATAACATTCTTTTAGATACTATAAATATGGTTGGTTTAGATCATAACACTGAGCCCAATACTAGGTTGCCAAATATCGAAAATGGTTCTTGTAGACGATCATTCATTAAACCTAAGTTAGGTTTTAACGTAGGCGCATTTAATGTGCGCACATTAAAACAACTTGGACAGCAAGAATCTCTTGCTCGTACGTTGGATAAATTAGAAATCGACATATGTTGCGTATCTGAAACCAGAATACAGTATCCTACGTGTATTACAGAACTAGTTGCACCATCCCTATCTACGCGTTATTGGCTTCGAACATCTGGTTCCACAGAGTCCTCTCAAGCCGGTAAATGGGGCGTTGGTATTGCCCTTAGCGCGCGAGCTGAAGCTTGCTTAATTGAATGGATCCCTTTAAATAGTCGATTGTGTGCGGCACGTTTAAATACATCTACTAAAATCAAAGCAAAAAACCGTTATCATCGTTGCCTCTTCGTTGTATCTGCATATGCTCCTACCGATTGCAGCACAGAAGAAAGCAAGGACGCTTTTTACTCCGAATTAAGCTCCTTACTAAGTAAAGCACGAAGTTCGGATATAGTCCTGGTTATGGGTGACATGAATGCTCAAGTTGGTCGCTTAAGCAACACGGAATTTCATTTAGGTGGAAGATACACTCTAAGCTCGACTCGCAATGATAATGGTGAACGGCTTTTGGATAGCTGCGCTGAACATAGACTATATTTAAGTAGTACAAATTTCAGACGTAGTGTTAAACGTTGTGCTACATGACGTCCTCCAGCACCCGGACAACGGTGGACTCAAATAGATCATGTAGCAATTAGTTATAGATGGCGTGGTTGCATCCAGGATTGTCGCTCTTTTTGGAACACTTATGTCGACTCGGTCCATGCACTTATCCGTTGTAGATTTGCTCTAAAATTTTCCGGGAAAATAATTAAGAATACTATATGGAATGAGGAAACCGTACAACTTGACTGGAATGAGTCGACGATCATTCCCATCTTCAAAAAAGGCAATCGTAATTCGTGCGATAACCATCGTGGTATAAGTTTGACTCCGGTCGTATCAAGGTTATTTGCTTCGATTATCCTACGTCGTCTTAGCGCTTCACGTGAATCACAAACAAGAGAAGAACAGGTCGGATTTCGCGCAGGACGAGGTTGTATAGATAATATTTTTACGTTAAGGCAAGTTCTCGAACAGAGACATTTATATCACCGTCCCACAATAGTCGTCTTTCTAGACTTCAAGGGTGCATTTGATTCGGTGGATCGCAATGTTTTATTCCATATATTGTCGAAAGCCGGTGTGCCCACTAAATTTGTCAATATTATACGAGCTCTCTACACAAATACTTCTGGTCGCGTTAAGGTTTACAACGAATTAAAGCATAACTTTACAACCAGCAGTGGTGTTCGTCAAGGTTGTCCACTTTCCCCATTTTTGTTTAATTTTGTAATCGAAGCTATTATGAACAACACTCTCTCACACATTCAGGACGCTGGAGTTGAAGTTCTCCCGGGAGATAAACTAGTCGATCTTGACTATGCGGATGATATCGTACTATTATTCGACAATCAGCATGCTGCCCAGACCACCTTAAATAGATTAGCAAACGTTGTTCCGTCTTGCGGTAGGAAATTCGCATCCTCTAAATGTAAGATACTGTTACAGGATCACCCACCACTCACTCCAACGTTGCGACTGCAGAATGCAGATCTTGACATAGTCGACAGGTTTACATATCTTGGGAGCTCTATCAATAACGTAGGCAATATGTCCGACGAGGTGAGAATACGGATCGCGAAAGCTAGAGTAGCTTTCTCGAACCTTCGTCATTTATGGAGAAACGCGAATATTTCATTTTGCCTTAAAGGTCGTGTTTACAATGCATCTGTACGCGCAGTCTTACAATACGCTAGTGAAACTTGGCCTCTTAGAGTTGATGATCAGAGACGCTTACAGGCATTCGATCATCGTTGTTTGAGAAGTATAGCACATGTTGGTTACCAACAACGAATAACTAACGTTGACATCCGTAGACGTATTTTTGGATCTGACAATAAGTGCTCGTCTTTAGAAAAGCAAATAAGGCTCCATCAACTTCGTTGGCTCGGTCACGTTTTGCGTATGCCCTCATTCCGATTGCCCAATAGAGCTCTGTTCTCTCATCCAGCACCAAATTGGCGTAAGAAACAAGGTGGGCAGATTTTGACATGGCAGAAACAATTAAAGTCACTTACATCCAAATTGGGTAGTATAGGATCCACTCGTCTGCCGGGATGGGGTCCTCGTGCACATCACAGTTCTTGGTTAGAAACCCTTAGCGATATGGCAGCGAATCGAGCTCAGTGGCGATCTTGTTGCAGATGTATAGTAGAATCATCTTCGTAACTTTCTGTTCTTAGTAGGGTAAAGTTAGCTGCGAGGTTCGGCTTGTTTATGACGTGATACGGTGAAATCCGCAAGGAAGCTGTGTTGCTGATGTCGCCTTGCCCGAATGCTAACTTGGCCATAATGGTGTTATGGAGAGGTTTAGTTTGCCTCATTTCTGTGAGTTATCCTGATAAATTTACTCATAGTAGCAAGGTTTTCCTTCTCTCTCGCACCCGTCTCCCTCTCTCGTAAATCTCAATAATAATTTATCTAAATTCACTTATATACTTTTTTTTCACTCCTTATGGTTATATGGCAGTGAAACACTAGTCACTCGACTTTTGTGTGGCTGGAAATGATGATGATGATGATGATGACTGCATAGAAATTGTGTAGCCGACATTTACAGTCAAGTTCAATGTATACGAGACTGCTAGAGGTCAGTGCCGCATATTTAAATTTGATTTCCATATATATTCAATGCGGTTTGATCCTCGATAGTCAGTTTACCGTCGTACTCTGATGATGATCATGGAAGGTCGAAATGCGTCAGTGCGTTGCGGCTGGCGTTAGTTTTGTTATGTTGTTCGACGACCGGTTAAATACAATGAGATAGTTGTTTACTTCAAGCTCGCAAACTTGATTTAAAGAAAAGTGATTCTCTTATTAATAGTTTGTCTTTCTACATTTCTGGTTTTCATTCAAGCGTTTAGTCCATAGTGCGAACCAGAGGAAACTCGTTGTGGTGCCAAATTCAGACGAATTCTTTTGGTTATAGATCATTTATTAAATTAACTACTCAGAGACTTCAATGGCAGCTATTTCACAGACTTTTTGGAAGTGAAATAATTATATCTTGTTGCAATTTTTAAATAATAATTCAAGGTCTTTAAATTATTCATTGAGATTGAAACTCCCTAGGCATCTGAATAGTTTTTTGGGCGCTGTAACCAAAAAGTAATATGATCTTGGCTTCTTAGTTTTTTTCTCAACATTACATTTATAGCTTTCAATAATGTGATAGCATACTAAAATTCATTAAATGAATTAGAGAGTACAACGGTAGCTGTATGCAAACAGACAACCCTTTGGCAGTACTAGACAAATAAACGAAGGCTGCATCTACTTAATTGGCTTCGTATGCAAATTATCGAGTAAATAATAATACACAAAGTTTTGTCTAATAATCATCTATTATCTAATGGCACATCCTCAGAAGCGCATAAAAAACTAAATTGATGGCAACCGAGTAAACTTCAAATAGTTTGAGAGTTCCTCTACATTTAATATCTCAATTTTAATTATAAGTGTACCTTATCGTTACGAGTTTTCATCGTCCGATTTTATACAAACAGTATTTCAATACAGGCCTAAAGAAAGATACCTTTTTTTTAAATTTAGACCACAAGCGAAAAGGAATTTTCATGACACGAATACCTTAATTTAAATTTCTAGAGCATCAAAGCACGATTTTTAATTTCCAGTGGTCTAAAATCAAATCGATTGTTATAGAGTAGCAGATCAGTTTCAAGGCAATTTTACAAATGACTTTCCAAGTGTCCCGTTTGTGATAATGCTTATTAAACTGTTTATACCATACCGAATTTATTTTTATGAAGAGTCGGATACATGTGGAATTTGTGAGAAAGCATGGTATGATTTTTTTCTTTAATATTTTTTAGAAAATTCCTTAGCTTTGATTTTCCCTTACCTATTTCCATATATAGGTAGTCTCTTTACCGAAATCAAAAATTGAGGGACGCATGTCTTTAAATATTAATGCAAAACTAATATCTATATTCTATTTATCTATTCGGAGATTAGACTTTCTCCTTACTTTTTGTCGTAGGTATTGAAGCCATTGTGATATTTTCGTAACTCAGTGTTTGTGCTGTAATGAGTAATATAATTTAAAATGTCCCAACTGGCACCAATTGAGGATAAAATATAAAATATCTACCAGTAAACAAAGATGTGATAGAACCGCATTTCCATTGGGACGAATACAAACTCAGCCCGATCGAAGACAAAACGAAATTGGAAATTGTGATCAATCTGATCTTTGTGAAACTGTCCGTGCAAAGCTATTACCCGCGTACGCAAAACGCGGCATTGGAAAATATCTATGTTTACATAATTTAATCTTGCCATAATACTTTAAAAATGAATGAATATTTTTGTCCGTATAAACCAAATTTTCCATCGAGTAGCAAAGGCATTCGTCTATGTTGCACGATTGACGCAGTAGAATCTCAGACTCAAAAGCAAATTAGCCCGGTTCGAGTCCCGTCCGCGGCAAATTCTGGACAGTACTTGAAGAGTTCTCAATAAGGACGAAACTGATCTACTGGATGCAATGTGTAGTCTATACTTAAAACATATATTTAACCAAATTCCTACCAATAGATAGCATATATATTTTATTATATTTATTTGTAGTTAGACACGAAAACAACCAAAAATTTCAGTCACATCATCGTAATGGGTTAAATAAAATTTTTTATAAAATTAGGACTTGTTTACATAGTAAGGAATGTAATTTAAATTAAAGAAAACATTATCTGTTTTTTAAATATATTTTCTACCTAAAATTTAACATATCTAATCGTCCTGAAAGAGCAATTAACCGCTGATGGACATAACATCGAATTCATTGAAGAACCAGATATACGTGACGTTGTGGAATTATATGTTAATGGAGAAATGATTTTCAAGTGCAAATATTACGACTTAAAATATGGTAGGCAAATCTAATCCTTTTAAAAAAATAATGTGTTTAAATGTGCTTTTTTACCAAAATGACAACCAAATTAGCTAATCAATTATTTCCATTTTTTAAACAATATGTCAAATATAAGGCTGACCTGCTATAATATAATTTATCAGCGGTTATTTATATTTTATAAACCACACTTAAAATCGATGTCCTTTATTTACATTTCCATCTTTCAATTACGCCATTAAGGAAGAAATTACTTGGATGCGATAGTGCCTTTTACAACTTACTCGTCCTTGTAATTTCAAACAGAGTTATTTTGCTCACTGTCCACAATTTTTATATGAAAATTTCGAGTCATTTCCGAGTTAGTTGGCACTTTAAGTCTTTGGAGATGCCATATCGGCTCCACCTGAAGGAAAGGTTAACCAAAAACATAAGTTAGTATATAACTGAAAATTGTGTGTGGTGTACAAGGATGACACAATGGATAGTCACAGACTCCGAAGCAAATTTGCCCAGGTGCGGCAAAATTCTAGACAGTACTTGAAGAGCTCCCAATAAGAATGAAACCCGTCTACCGCACGAATTTCCTTTCTACAATATAAAATGCTTAGTTTATACTGACAAAAGTACATATGACTGGATAGGTGATTATTTCAAGCTTGCAACATTGATTTAAGCAAATAACTTCATAATCACTTTTTCAAGTTTGCTCATCACTTCAAAAATGGTCAACTAATAAAAAGTGAAACATTTCGATTAAACGGCTTCATTTATACTTGATGGTAGTTCTCATAAAAAAAAGTATTGGTTTCACTAGAAAGGCGTGCATCATTAATGGTTTTGTGCACTTCCGTAATTGTGAAGTATTCAGTTAAACATTATTACCTGCACATTTACGTTGATCTAAGTGAAACCATAATAGTCTTATAACAATTACTAATGTGCACTAAATAAACATGCATCTTGTATGTGTTTTGTGCCCTTAGCTAAAAAGTGTTCAATTAAATATAATGAAATGTTCTTCTATGCTCATCAAATTGTAACCAGTAATTTCATGTCAATTCTCTTTAGTATATGGAATGACATAATCAAAGGTGACTTCAGTAGTTAGAGAGGCGACGAAATAATAAAAAAGCAAAAGTATTAATATCAAGCGCAGGTAATTCATCAAGAGTTAGTAAAATCATTGAGCTTAATTATGATATAAAATCAAAATAAATCGAGATCCGACAATAAATGTAAGAAAGATCAAGGTAATAATACAAGGGAAGTTGATATTTAGAATAACATTTCATTGATAAGAGATTCTTTCCATAAGTAACTTAGCTTAGTAGATACAATAAGATGAGATGGAAAATAATGAAGAAAGGTAAAGCGAACAATCCTACAATTGATTAAGAAATAAAAGTTTTATTTGCAGACCGTTGAAAAAGACATTCGAAAATAAGGCATTAAGAAGTTATACCCACATTTAAACGTTGAATGTAATTATAATATTAAAGCTCCAACGAGCTGCGCTTTAACGAGCCCCTCCAGAGCAGAATTAGCAACATTGAAACTAAAATTTTGCCTAATAAACTTTTGTTGAATTCCCATTGGTTACCGGCTAGTATAGAATTAATTTCATCTACAGAATTAATGGAGTGCGAATGATACATTTTGCAACCATATTTCTAGCACAAAATATAAATAAGT
Source organism: Eudiplozoon nipponicum (assembly GCA_029291075.1). Taxonomy (NCBI): domain Eukaryota; kingdom Metazoa; phylum Platyhelminthes; class Monogenea; order Mazocraeidea; family Diplozoidae; genus Eudiplozoon; species Eudiplozoon nipponicum. The sequence continues at coordinate 41,839 of JAQBSW010000387.1, forward strand.
AATAACGTCACAAAATAAACATCAGATTGAGTCAAAATCTACCGTTACACAACCCAATACAAAATGTAATTGTAACTTTACGCGCAATAATAAATAAACTACCATCAATGCGGAAAGCATTAAATTTTTCATATTCCTGAATCAATGCATTTAAATGAGCATGATGCGATTTTCACTGTCAAAGGTTCGTACGACAATTTACTCCAGTATCAGAGATTTCCGCAACGAAATATTGTTCATCTTTGACCAATTACGTTTCCACTTTTTTAAATTTTTTTCAATGTTTTAGGAAAACGGAGCCACAAAAGCTCCTAGAATTTTCATTAATTTAAAAAAATGGCAAATAGAAAATACTGCTTAACGTAATGACAGAAATGTATGTCTCATAAATCGAAAACAAATGAATATAATTGGTATTGATCTTGTATTCCTATTGGTAAATGATCTATTATAATGTATACGGTTTGTTTATTTTATTTTATTAAAGGTGGCGATGGAAAATTGGACGAAAAGGTTGAAGAGGCCCGTAAAGCAGTGTTAAAAGCCTATTAGCATTAGAAGAACTAGCGCATGCATGGGAAACATTGTCTGAAGTGGAAGTGAATATAATTAGCCAGACCAAAAGAAATTAATGATTTCATTCGTAGTTTTATACATCTACTGTAAAGGTAACGTTTCAGCAAATCTCTGTACTCCGAGAGAAACTGTAGATCGGTCTTAAACCCATTGACAAAGAATTAAACTTTAACAAATTTGTGTTTAAAATTAAATATATCTCTATTAAATACTATCATATATCCTCATCTCTACTATCATATATGTCAAATGCATGCCGTATGCGTGCTACTTGTACTATGCAAGATTTGGTAATAATTTGGAAGTTTATTCCATTGCCTTCCTAACAAATGCGTAATTAAAATTAACGTAATACAATAATATTTATCAAAAGACATGCTAATATGACTAACTGGTTACACACAAATAGAGCCTTTATGGTAAGGAAACATGAAAAATTTTATCTAAAGTGAGTTACGCAATACTGTAGTTGAATCGATTCATAAAATTCGAACTTTCTGAAGCTTAACACAAAAAACATACTCGCAAAATTAAATCTATCAGTTAATTTCCGACTACACTCTGGCGACGAATGGAGACATAAAATGGGTGGTTGTATCAGCAATAAACGCGATCGATTAATCTATTATATATATATATATATATATATATATATATATATATATATATATATATATATATATATATCTGGTGGTATAAACTAAGCATTGCCTAAGGTAACAAAAGCAATTCATCTACTAGAACGATATATATATATATATATATATATATATATATCATAAATTTCCGGCAGCACTTAGCGAGTTTCCAAAATCAACGGAACCGGTCTACTGGATGAATTGCCTTTGGTACCTTAGGCAATGCTTGTTTCACATTGGCAAATATATATAATGAAACAATCAGTGATTGCGCGGGTGGTAATAACACTTCTTTAAATCGTTTGCAAGCATTATAAAAACACCAATCGCACAACATAGCAAAACCATCGCCGGTAAATCACTCTGGCGCGTTTCGATCTTCCATAATCATCTTCAGAGCACAACGGTAAACTAACTAAAGGGAAGTAAAATAAGATATATTTATGTGCGGCAAAAGCTGAAAACAGCTAGTGTTCGTAATGATCCTCACATTTAGATTCCGCGGTTTTCTTACGTAGAAAGTAGATTTGCACTATCATTTTGGCAAAGATCCAATTGATCCCCATCTTCAAGTATGCATCGAGTTCATCTTGTATTGGCTGGGTGCAGATTCTAACCTTTCCTCCGAAAGTTTCAAAATCGTTCATAGTAACCACTGGCAATGAGTTACGAAGGTTAGATCGCAACTCAATTCCAGTTATTAGTCTCACAAACTTAATTTAATTCCAAGCATATAACGCTTCGTTTCATTATCACTTCTCCAGATGGCACAGAGTTTGTTCTACTATTTCATTTTTGGGGTGGCTTGTCGGAACTTTAGGTCGAAAATACCAAAAGCTACACCAGAAGCATTTTTTAACCAAAAGCATAAGTTATTTTATAACTGAAAATTCCCTGCGGTATGCGGCATGGGTGATGCAATGGATAGAGTCCTTAACTGTTAATACCTTGTGCCCCAGGTCGATCTCCAGCCGCGATAATTTCGGAACAGTAAGGAACGAAACTGGTCTACTGAAAAACTTCCTTCGCTTTCTTAATTTATACTCTAAAATATATATAACCGAAATTCTGTCATATATCTTCTATTTAATATCACTCCCCAGGTGACATTGCGTGATTATAGATATGTTTATGGTTAGACCTACTAACAATGATTTAATTGCACCTCCATAAACTCGACCTAAAATGTCATGAACTATTCTTCCTGGACAAAATATCCGAGATACATCGACAAGCTACTTGATAAAACCGAAGAAGTTAAATTTTACCATCTTTAATTGTAATATTAGTAGAACTCACACTATGATTTTGGTTTAACACAAACCATTTCCGGCCCTCCCTTTAATAATGCACTCATTCTTTAACCAAAGAAAAAAAATCATAATTAACAATTAAGCTTAAAAAGTCCTTTATTTATCTACTTACAGCACATGCATGCATACTAATGTACGTATGGATGCTAGATTGCTTGTGTTTGCCCATCGCTATCAATAGCCATTAGTAAGAATAGTTTTTAATTACAAATAATAATAAACATATATACTTATGCTATGGGTATAAAATGTACACTAAATAAGATAGAAAATGCAATTCATCAAGTAGACCGGTTTCGTACTTAGTGGGCACTCCCCAGAATTGCTGTGGCCGAAAATCAATACACATGAGGACCAACTTGACCAAAATGAGTATTAAAACTAGTAGTAGATCTGAATAAAATAGCAGAGTTGCAATGACGAAAGTACTGATGGGTGCCAGAATAGTTGACCCTAAACCAAAATTTAAAATATATTTATAACAAAGGAGTGAGGACATAATTCCCTAATTACAATTAAATCAAGTAATTACTAATAGGCAGTTTAAATTATGTTGAAAGATTGTACTGATATAAAAGAATTAATACATTCTAAGAAAGGGATTTAACGATAAGAGCAATCCTACCAGGTTTAAATAACTTGCATATTGACTTTTCAGAAAAAGAATTTTCATATTACTTTCATCATCCTAAGTAGTTAAATAGTTTTTTTTATTCTAGTAATAGTTCCGACAGATGTCGCTTCATTATGTTTGATAGCACTTATTTAAATATTGAATTGAGAGCATTTTATAATGCGCAGTATTCACTGCATGAATTCCAAATTTTATCTAAATTAATTCTCTGTATAATCTATTATTTCTTCGCGATTGCTTATTGCAATATGTTGGTATCCTTTCTAGTTTATATCGTAGTCAGTTTATACCGAGTTACGAGATAGATCATATTTACTTATATAACCATATTCGCATGCTCTTTTATTTTCACCTCTGTTCGCCTTGCTTGGTCGCATGGCTTATCCTACATCAATTTTCAATTACCAAAATTCCATAGCCATAGTAATTTCCAGCCTGATAATCGGAGGTTATTAGTTAGTCAGCCCGGTAATGATAGCATGTACTTTTCCTAGTATAACTGGATTCAACTATCATCCAATTTCATCTGAAGCCTAGAGTTTCGTTTTACTACGCGTTAACACATAATGTGAATTTGGTTGTGACGGCATGAGAGAAAGCGTGCCGGATGCGAAGGGCAAGTTTCGACTACGGAAGAAAACTTTTGTCACTGGCATCTGGGCAGATAGTGTTCATCAGCCTCGTTTGACAGATGATCTTAGAGAAGGAAAATTCGGAATACAAACCATCTCCACTACAATTGGGTAAACTCGTATTCTTTCATGTATAAACATGAACAAAATGAACTATAATGAATCCGTATTGCATTGGTCGTCGCGCAGGATGGAAAGGGTTGCTAAGTTGTGCAAGGTTTAGACGTCGGCGCATTTAATGTGCGAACATTGAAAAAAATTGGGCAACTAGAAGGTCAGGCACTTAAGTAGAATACACCATTCTGATTTGGCTTCGGAGTTCCATTTCCACAGAGCCTTTTCATGTCGAGTAATGGGAAGTCGGTATTGTCCATAGCTCACAAGCTAAAGATTATTTAACTGAACAGATTCCTGTAAACAGCCAACTTTGTGTGACACACTTAAAAGCGTTTACTAAAATCAATAATAGAAACCGTAATCAACGCTGCTCTTTCATTGTATCAGCATATGGTTGCATCCATTGCAGCACAGATGACAGCAAGTACGCTTTCTACTCCGACCTCATTACTTTTCCAAGTAGAACTACGAGTTCGGATGTAATTAAACAAACATCGGTTGCACGGGTGGTGATAACAATTATTATATTCAAGGTTGCGGTCTTGATATAAACACCTGACCCATTAATTGCTTACATATATGTCAATATATACTAAGAATTGTATAGTGTAGAAATGGCAATTCATCCAGTAGACCGGTTTCGTCCTTATTTGGAATTCATCATGTACTGGCCACAATTTGCCGCGGACAGGACTCGAACCTGGGCACGTCTGCTTCGGAATCTGGTGCTCTAACCACTGAGCCATCCTGCCGCACTATGGCTCAGTAGTTAGAGCACCAGATTCAAGCATATGCCGTTCAGTCTATCCGCTGGCCAGTACATGATGAGTTGCCAATAAGGACGAAACCGGTCTACAGATGAATGCCTTTCTATATACGAATCTTGAATTTATACTGACATATGTAAGCAATTAATGGGTCAGGTGTTTATATCGAGTTCGGATGTAGTTTTTGTTAATGGTGACGTGAATGCTCAAGTTTGGTGCTCACCCAATGCATAAATTCATTTAGAAGGCAGATACACTTTAAGCTCAGTGCGCAATGAAAATGGTGAATGACTCCCGTATAACTGCGATGGTCATAATTTATACTTCAGTAGCACAAATTTCAGGCATAGTTTAAGGCGTTGCGCCACATGGCGTCCTCTAGCCCCCAAAAAGCTCTGAACTCAACTATATAATGTAGTAGTAGTAAAGCGTGGCTATATCCAGGATTATCGTCCGTTTTGGAACACGTATTTCGACTTGGACAATGGACCTATCCGTTGTAGACCTGCATTCAAATTCTTCCGAAAGCGAAATAATAATAAAATCCCAATTATATGTAAGCAAGCTCAAACGGCTATCTATCCAACAAAGATATGAAGATAATCTATAATCGATGTTAATCGAACATCATGATGAAAATTCAAACTAAGTGTAGAAATAATTTTCTTACGAACAATTAACCAGCATGATATAAAAAGCAATCTAATAAAATTTAACCAGTCGCACAGCATGGATAAACAACTATCATTCACACGTACGAATGCGTTTCGACCTTCGGTGATCACCGTCAGAGCATTAAGGAAAACGGATTAGCGCGGACTAAATCGCAATTCATATTTAACGAAAGCGAAACTAGATATTTCAATCTCACTCCTAGTTGTTTCGCATATATTGTAATTGGTCTGTGATTCATTGCGATTTGATTTTCGCCAATCAGTTTGCAGTCGTGGCGAAATGTGTCCGTTCGTGTGAATGCCGGTAGTTTTGCAATGTTGTCCGACATTTTAAATACAATTGGATTGGTGTCGATGTCGAGCTCGCTAACTTGATCAAGGAATTTTTACCACCGCCACCACAATCAATTATTGTTTAATTGTATAACTTATCACCATGACAAACTAGCTAACAAAGATGAAACATAAATACAAGTATAGATTATATTCTTCTGCTCTGATAATAATCAAGGTAGGACGAAACGTGTTAGTATGTGTAACTGACAATAGTTCTACTTGAATTGAATGATGTCATGCTTACCGCGAAATGTGGTAACTGATATCGATCAAGGCCAGAGTGTATGGATGTACTGGAGTAACAGGTGTTCAGAAATTGTTGTAATTCTCAATTTCGGTGAACGATAGCATAAATTGATATCCATCATGTTGGTACTATGTTCCGACTTGGAAACCATAGTGTTAGTATCATGTACCTTTTCGGTACAATAATGTTGGTATCGGTTACTAACACAATAGCCATAGTGATAGTATCCTTTACAGACTCGGTATATATATTATATAGTGTGAGTTAGCGTTGGAGTCGCATTGTCGTAGACTTTATTTGATGTTAGCTTCACTATTGCAGATATACACATTCGTCTAGAAGATTGTACCGTCCTATTATCCCACATTCTTGACCAAAGTATATAGTGGTTAAAGGGCGTAATACCGGCTCCTACTGATGAGTCGCCAGTAAGCACGAAACGAATGTGCATGAGATTATACTTTCCGTTCATGCTGCCTTTGGTTTATCCTTCTGGTCACAACTGAACTAATTTGTTACTAGGTTCGCAACACCTAATACATACTTGAATATTTATACTATGTTGTACGACATACTAGAAAACAAAGGTATTAGTGTTTATTTAAATCTCGCAAACGTGATTTAATGAAATGTTATCACCATCATAAATAATCATGGGGTATCTAAACATTCTGCGAAGGTGATCAAATGTAGATGCAAAATTCCCGCTTTCCTGGTTAATAATAATACTCCTAGAGTTTTAAAATGCCATATTAAAAAGTCTACAAGTCGTTGTCGAATTCTTTTGGACCAAACTGGCCGAAAAGATGGAAGAAGCGTTGGCATGAGTTAGTAGCCTATGTTTGTTCTAATATATTAGCACAACAGGTTCGATAAAATTAATAGTTAACGAAATAGTATCTAATTGTATTAAAAATCTAACAACAGATAAAATCTGACTGCTAGATAGGTGGGCTGAATACTTCAAAGATAAAGTTCCATTGGAACATGCCTCAGACCCGATCCCCGAAAGAATGTCTGTATCAACAATGTGGAACAATAGTCTCGAACAAATATGCGAGTTAAAAATACGTTATGCAATCTTATCTCATAAACTACGCATGGCAGCAGGCAACAATGATTTTCTACCGACCTCATTTAAGTATAGCTGTGACATAATTTGTAAGACTTTGACTAATCTCTTTCGTAATATATGGAATGAGGAGACCCTATCGTCAAAGAAGCAATCATAATTCGTTTGTTAACCATCGTGTTATAAGCCTGACAACAGTTGTATCGTGATTATTTGATTTGATTATTCTACTCCATTTGAGTAGTATGCATAAATCATATACTAGTGAAGAGCAATCCGAATTCAGCCATGATGGGAGTATATATATATATATATATATATATATATATATATATATATATATATATATATATATATATATACGTATCATTCCTTTTAATTTAATACAGTATTCTTATAATTTGTGTTTTCCTAATTATAGAATATATATATATATATATATATATATATATATATATGTAAGAACAAAACAACGTACTCCATGGGTTGCCCAAGGTTCACAAAATGACCAACAATGAAAGACTTCCGCCTTTCAGGCCCATTTTATCTATGATAAATTCCCCACAGCACAGGATTATAAAACCTATCATAAAAGAAAGAATAGACCACGTTGTACAGGATAGCTTTCAATTTGTAGAAAAAATTCGCGACCTAAATATGAAAGAGAGGAAAATGGTGTCCCTCGATATAAAGTCACTTTTCACTAGCATTCCAGTAAATAAAACTATAAATATCCTATGTGAATATATACGATCATCAGGAGCGGAAACACAGATAGAAGTGGACGACATGAGAGAACTACTTCTATTATGCACATCCAACGTACAATTCGTATTCCAAGGAGTCTTCTACAGACAAATTGACGGCATAGGTATGGGTAGTCCTCTTGGACCAGTATTGGCAGACATATACATGCACCATTTAGAAACAACTGGTTTAAAACCATTTATCAATGGAGCTCATTTTTACGTGCGCTACGTTGACGATACTTTCATGGTCGTTGAAAAGGTTGAAGATACAAATTCACTGCTACATCACATAAACAAGGTAGACCAAGCAATCAAGTTTACAATAGAAGAAGAACAAGACGGATATTTATTCTTTCTAGATGTAGGAATAATGAGAGATGAAGAAGGTACCTTTTCAAGGTCAGTTCACAAGAAATCAAGCTGGACTGGACTATATATCCATTATTTCAGTAGTGTGCCAAGGGCGTACAAAAGGAACCTAATAATAAATTTGAGCACACGAATACGCAGGATTTGTTCACCTGACAACATTGAAGTAGAGCTACATTTGCTTCGCGAAGCGTTGAGAAATAATGGCTATCCGGACTGGTTCATTGAATACAACTTGAGGCAACTCAACAAAATCGTGGCCAATTTGGAAGAAAATCAAACTCCCCAGATAGTAACGCTTAGTGTTCCCTTTGGAGGTGATCTTCCAGCGGAAATATTCAAACGAAAAGTAATTCGAGCGACAAAAGCACAGTTTCCATCAATACAGGTGAGAGTGGTGTTCAACACAACAAAACTGATGCGCACGAATGAAAAAGATAGCCTCTCTGTGACGTCAACACCTTTGTCTGTATACAAATTTCAATGTACCTGCAACGCTCAGTACATCGGCAGATCAAAAAAGAGGCTCGAAACTAGAATAAATCAGCATCTCCCTCAAAAACTATTAAAGAGGGGTGCAGCTCCTGCACAAAAATCAGCAATTTGCGAGCATGTACTACTCACAGGTCATGCTGTTAGTAGTAACAATTTTTCAGTTTTCTACAAGGCAAAAACAGAGAAAATGCTTCTGGCTTTTGAAGCTATTGCAATTAATAAGCTGAAGCCCTGCTTAAACGTGCAGAAAATAATTCAAAAAGAAATTAAATTGGACTGGAACAAAGACATAACTGACAGGCCTTTAAAAATAGCCAACGCTTCGCAAAATACGACAAAGTACGTCAATTACGGACGCAATTACAATGAAAGCGATGACACACCAAATGACGTTACGCAAAAAGTGGTCTAAATTGCGCAAAACAAAGGCTAACATAACGAAGAGGAGATTGGTTACGACAAATGTACAGTAGGATTGGATGAACGAATATACTAACGAATCCAGAACAATGGCTGTAGATACTGGTAGAAATAAGATTTATTAATAAATGTTATTCCATGGAGTACGTTGTTTTGTTCTTACATTTATATATAATGAAAATAGAAACAATCAATATATATATATATATATATATATATATATATATATATATATATATATATATATATATATATATATATATATAATATATAATTTTGCTTTAAGACACACGCTTGAGCACCAACATGTATATCGTCGTCCAACAACAGCTCTTTTTCTAGACTTAGTGAATAGCGTCGTTCTAGCTTCGATATATCCTCGAAAATTGGTATTCATACTAAATTCGTTGATAGTATATGCGCTCTCTACAAAATCACTTCTGATCACGTCAAGATCTACAACGGATTATCACAACTTACCTACCAGCAGCAACGTCCATCAAGTTGCACATTTTCTCCACTTGTTTAAGTTTGAAAAAAATTTCATTAAATCAATAATCTTCCAGGCGTTTAGAATGCAGATGTGTACGTTCTCGGCGGCGGTAGATTAATCCTTCCTGATTATGCATATGATATTGCATTACTTGACAACAGAAATTTTTCCCAGGCCACTCAGAATAAATTAGCAGATACTGTTCCATCTTGCAATATGAAACTCGCACCCTCAAAATACAAAATACCACACCAGTCACAATAAATCTTTGGCTGCAAAGTATGGTTCCCGTTGTAGTTGGCACGTTGAAATATCTTGATAGCTGTATCAATGACTCATAAAATATGAGTGACGATGTGAGTATTAAAATCACGAAAGCTAGAGAAACTCTCAAAACTTCGTCATTTATGGAGAAACGGGAATATCTCACTCGGCTTTAAAGGTCGTGTGCACAATGCACCTGTAAACGCATTTACAGACTTCGCCCCTTCGATATGATGATTTTAGACATTTACAGGCATTCCGCTTTTTGAGAAGCGTAGCACACATAGTTTTCTAACAACGAATAACCAACTATGACATTCCAAGACGCATTTTGAGCGGAAAACAAGCGCTCCATGTAAGACAAACAAATAAGGATACTTAAATTGCGCTGGTTCGTTCACATTGTACGCAGTCCTTCAATTCGATTGCCTAATAGAGCTATATTCACACAGCCAGCGCCAGATTTATGATATAAACAAGGTGAATGGATTATAAATATCATGGTTGCGATAATGATATAAACACTTGACATATTATGCACATCAATTTGTCAGTATAGAACAAACATTCATCCAGGGTGGCTTAGTGGTAAGAGCAACAGATTCCAATGCAAACATGTCCAGATTCGAGCCCCGACCGCGTCAAATTCTGGACAGTACATGACGAATTCCCAATAAGGACGATACCGATCTACTGGATGAATTGCCTTTTCTACAATATAAAATGCTTAGACTATACAGACAAATGTATGTACATAATGAGTCAGGTGCTTAAATCAAAATCCCAACTCTCATTTAAATAGTGGTTATTACCGCCAGCGCACCTAATGTCCGCTAATTATGTTATATTATTATATATTTTGACATGGCATAAACAGCTAGAAATAACGTTATTCAAACTGGTTAGTATAGGACCAACTATTCTGTCAGAATCAGGTCCATGTGCGCATCACAGTTCTTGATTGGAAAGCCTGCTAAATGTGGAATCGAATCAAGCTCAATGACGATCTTGTTGCAGATTTCTAGTAAAATCATTTTCTTTACTTTCTTTTCTTGTTTGGGCAGAGTTAACCTCGAGGTTCGGTCTGGTTTATGAAGCGATACCGTGAAAACCAAGATGAAGCTACATTGCGAAATCACATTGGCTTAAGGCTTAATTGGCTAGAACAGTGCTCTACTTTGCTGCTAATTATTTAAATATCTGTATAATTAAACGACCATTAGTTGCGCGGGCGGGGTATAGTGTAGAAAAGACAATTTCCATTTTCTACACTTTACAATTCTTAGCTTATACTGACATGTGTAAGTAATTAATGGGTCAGGTGTTTATATCAAGACCGCAACCTTGATTATAATAATTGTTATCACCACTCGCGCAACCAATGTTCGTTTAATTATATAAATTTTCATTTCAATTCCACTTCCCCATGTAGTGTGGTGTTTGTTTAGTAATGACAGATTGGGGATGGTTAGTTGGAACTTTGCGTCTAAATGGATGCCATATGAGATCCACCTAAAGAAAAATAGACTAATCAAGTTACAGTAGTTAGTATATAATTGAAAATTGTGTGCAGTGTAGTGTGCGGCAAGATGTCTCAGTGGTTAGATCACCAGATTCCGAACCAGATGTGCCCAGGTTCGAGTCCTGTCCGCGGCAAATTCTGGCCAGTACATGATGAGTTGCCAATAAGGACGAAACCGGTCTACTGGATGAATTGCCTTTTCCACACTATACAATTCTTAGTTTATACTGGCATATGTAAGTAATTAATGGGTCAGGTTTTTATATCAAGACCGCAACCTTGATTATAATAAATCTACCGTCAGTTCAATGAAATAACGCAATTTGACCTTCCATGATGATCATCAGCACATGATTTAAAAAATTTTATTGAAGATCAAACAGCTTTTCAAGTATAAGCGAAGCAAAATTATGTATGTGAATCACACCTCTAATAGTAATGAAAAGAAGACACTTGCCTTGAAAAATCGGGTACTCATTTTTTAATGTATCTCTCAGCACATGTATGCGCGACCTAGTGTTCTTTTACAGTCCACACATAACCATGGATGATACAAATTATAATGGTTACATACTGCATCGGCCATCACGCAGTATAAAATGTCGTGCAAAGTGGATAAGCGAAATGAGGCTAATGCATGCACCTTTATCTTTAATTCCACCTCCTTTCCTCTTCTCAATCTAACATTTACGCTCTTTCAGATACTATGAATATGTCAGGTGTTGTTCATATATCTGAGCTAAAAATCAGGTTGCCAAATATATAAAATAGTTTATGTAGACTATCATTCATTAAACTTAGGTTAGGATTTAACATCAGCGCATTTAATGTGCGAACATTAAAACAACATGGACAAAAATCTCTTGCACGTAATTGAATATATTAAAAAAGCAGAATACATGATCCTACGTGCATTACATAACTGTATTCACCATTTTTATCTACGCGTTATTGGATTCGAACATCTGGTTCCACCGAGATTTTATAAACCGGAAAATGGGGCGTCAGTATTGTCCTCAGCACACGAACTTAAGCTTGCTTAACAGAACGGCTCACTCTAAGTAGCCTACTTTGTTCGTCACGTTTAAATACAATTAGTAAAATTAATGAACGAAGCCGTAATCAACGTTGCCTTTGTGTTGTATGTGCATATGCTCATACCGATATCAGCACAGACGATAGCAAGGACGCTCTTACTCCGAAATAAGGTCCTTATTAAGTAGAGTAAGAAGTTCAGATATATAGACAATACAATTTAACAATAATTGATTGCGCGGGTGGTGGTAACAATGCTTTAAATCAAGTTTGCGAGCTTCAAGTAAACACCAAACCCATTGTATTTAACCAGTCTTCGAACAGCATAACAAATCTACCGCCAGCCGTACAAAGTTCAGATATAGTCTTAATAATGGGTGACAAAAATGTTCAAGCTGGGTGCTTATATTTCGCAGAATTTGAGCTCGACACGCAACGATAATGGTTAGCGGCCTTTGGATAGCTGCGCGAAACAGATTATATTTAAGTAGTACAAACTTCAGGCGTAGTGTGAGTCATTGCTCTATATGGCGTTCTCAAACTCCCGGAAATAGGTCGACTCTAATAGATCATGGAGCAATTAGTTAAATATGGCTTGGTTGCATCCAGGACTGTCGTTCTATTTTGAACTCTTATGTCGACATGGACGATGCACCTATCCGTTGTAGATTTGCTTTATAAGTTACCGGGGGAAAAATAAAAATAAGCCCCAAATAGATCTAATCAAACCCTCCTTCCGACAAAAAAATATGAAGATATTCTAAAGTCAAAGCTAACTGTTCTTCATGGCGAAAAGCCGAATTTACTTTGGTCCAAGATAAGTTCATCTATGAACAATGCAGGTACTACTGTATGTGGTGTTGCAGACCCCCGTTGAAATAACAATTGATTCTCTGTCAAATTTATGGAGATATTCAAAACAATGCGTCAAATTCCACTTGGCTCGGCTCATAATAAAACTTGTCGCAATGTAAGACGCCTAATTAAGCGTAGGCTAAAGGTCGATCTCGAATCCTTTTGGACCAAAATGTCTTAATAAATGGAAGAAGAGTTCGCGTCAGGTAATAGCCGCTGTTTGTTACAACTAATTTGCGCACCAGATCTGAGAAAATTAAAAGTTAGCGAAGATATACATGATAATAACAACCATCTAATAACCAATAAAATACGTCGTCTTTATAGGTGCGCTGAACACTTCAAAGATCAATTTTATTAGGCACCTACATCAGTTCCGATTCAAGAGGGCATGTCTGTATCAACAGTGTGGAATGTTAAACTCGAATAAACCATCAGAGTTAAAAATACGGGATGCAATTCTATCTATTAAACGTCTCAAAGCCGCAGCCCCTGATAATTTGTTTCCTGGATTATTTAAGGATGGTTGCCATACAATTTCGGGAGCATTGACTAACATTTTTCGTTCTATATGGAATGAGGATACCATACCACTTGAACGGAATTAATCGACCATCATTCCTATCTTCCAATTGGCAATTGTAATTCGTGTGATTACCATCGTGCTATAAAATTGACTCATTCGTGTCTAGGTTATTTGCTTCCATTAAGCGAATATTGGTGGCGAGGTCGGTGATAACAATAACCATATTCAAGTCAGCGATCTTGATATAAACACCTTACCCATTAAGTACATGTATTTTTCAGTATAAACTAAGAATTGTATAGTGTAGAAAAGGCAATTCATCCAGTAGAACGGTTTTGTCCCAATTGGAACTGATCACGTACTGGCCAAAATTTGCCTCGGACAGGGATTGAACCTGGGTACGGCTGCTTCGGAATCTGGCGCTCCAACCACTGAGCCACCCAGCCGCACACTTCACACTATTTTCAATTATATACTAACTAGTGGAACTCGGTTAGTCTATTTTCCCTTTAGGTGGAGTTCATATGGCACCCATTTAGACCCAAAGTTCCAACTAACTATCCCCAAACTGTCATTATTGAACAGACAACACACTACATGATGAAGTAAAATTGAAGTGATCATTTATATAATTAAACGAACATTGCTTGCGCAGGCGGTGATAACAATTACTATAATCAAGTTTACAATCTTGATATAAACACCCGAACTATAAATCAGCAGTATCGAGTGGAACACACTAAGCAATGATGAGAAGACGTCGTACTTAAAGTCCCCACATAAGCATTACGATTCACACTCCTGCAACTCATTGTGTGTATATTGCCATCATTGTGGACATAAATGTCCAAAGCACAGGTACCGAAGCCTACAAATCAACAACATCCAGTGCAACACAATTGTCTATCTTAATAAGGCGATATAATCAAGGTTGTAGAGACCCAACTATTTTTAGACATACAACACAAAGTGCGCATCATGTAACTATATAGAAACCTGCTCAAGACGCATTGTACTAGCTGATAATCTACAATATTTAGTGTAACTTGTGTACACATGTTTAAAAGACGTCTCGCTCAATCATACAAGAATACACTACGAATTTCAGACCGGCAACAACAAGAGCTTTTCATTATTATAATCAAGGTTGCGGTCTTGATATAAACACCTGACCCATTAATTACTTACATATGTCAGCATAAACTAAGTATTGTATAGTATAGGAAAGGCAATTGATCCAGTAGACCGGTTTCGTCCTTACTGGGAATTCATCATGCACTGGCCAGAACCTGGGCACGTCTGGTTCGGAATCTGGTGCTCTAACCACTGAGCCAAACTTGATTATAATATTTGTTATCACCACCCGCGCAACCACTGTTCGCTTAATTATAAGAGCTTATCATGTACACATTTGCAGAATTCCAACGACAAGTACGCGCCATGTAACCATGTCGGACAAAAAAGGCTAACGCACAGGTGTCGAAACCTATAAATCTACATTTTCAAATATAACCGAAGTATCAATAGCTATAGGATTTCGTGCACAACGTGACACAACGATTTGGAAAAAAAGCAACAAAAAGTGCCCATCATATAACCATGTCCGACTAATCTGCCTAATATTCAGGTATTGAAGCCTAGAAGCCTGCAATATAGAATTTTCTCAAGAATTTATGGACAGCAGATATCGTGTTCAGCGTTTCTATAAAATAAAATCAATTGAAGACCTGGAACACCAAGTGGCCATCACATACCCATCTGAAATCTACATATCTAAGGCTCAAGTCTTCAATTCTAGAATTCAACAGTTTCGAGTGGAACACAATAAACTATGATGAGAAGACGTCATAGTTAAAGTCCCCAGGTAAGCATTAAGTTTTAGATTCCTGAAACTCGTTTTGTGCATAATGCACTCATTGTGAACATAAATGTCCAAGGCACAGTTAACGAAGCCTACAAATCAACAATATCCAGTGCAATAAGACGAAATTATGAAGGTTATAGAGACACTACGATTTGCAGACTTCCAATGCCCAACACAAATAATGTAACTATGCGAAAGAAAATGGACAACGCACAGGTGTCGAAGGCTATAAATCTACATATTCAAATATAACTCAAGTACCGATCGTAATAGGAGTTCGTGCACAAAGATGTAGCGAGACACTACGATTTGTGGTGATAACAATTGTTATAATCAAGGTTGCGGTCTTGATATAAACACCTGACCCATTAATTACTTACATATGTCAGCATAAACTAAGTATTGTATAGTATAGGAAAGGCAATTGATCCAGTAGACCGGTTTCGTCCTTACTGGGAATTCATCATGCACTGGCCAGAACCTGGGCACGTCTGGTTCGGAATCTGGTGCTCTAACCACTGAGCCAAACTTGATTATAATAATTGTTATCACCACCCGCGCAACCAATGTTCGCTTAATTATAAGAGCTTATCATGTACACATTTGCAGAATTCCAACGACTAGTACGCGCCATGTAACCATGTCGGACAAAAAAGGCTAACGCACAGGTGTCGAAACCTATAAATCTACATTTTCAAATATAACCGAAGTATCAATAGCTATAGGATTTCGTGCACAACGTGACACATGATTTGGAAAAAAAGCAACAAAAGTGCCCATCATATAACATGTCAACTAATCTGCCTAATATTCAGGTATTGAAACCTAAAAGCCTACAATATAGAATTTTCTCAAGAAATTTATGGACAGCAGATATCGTGTTCAGCGTTTCTAAAATAAAATCAATTGAAGACCTGGAACACCAAAGTGGCCATCCACATACCCATCTAAAATCTACATATCTAAGGCTCAAGTGCTTATTCTAGAATTCAACAGTTCAGGTGGAACACAATAAACTATGATGAGAGAACGTCATAGTTAAAGTCCCAAGGTAAGCATTAAGTTTAGATTCCTGAAACTCGTTTTGTGCATAATGCACTCATTGTGAACATAAATGTCCAAGGCACAGTTAACGAAGCCTACAAATCAACAATATCCAGTGCAATAAGACGAAATTATGAAGGTTATAGAGACACTACGATTTGCAGACTTCCAATGCCCAACACAAATAATGTAACTATGCGAAAGAAAATGGACAACGCACAGGTGTCGAAGGCTATAAATCTACATATTCAAATATAACTCAAGTACCGATCGTAATAGGAGTTCGTGCGCAAAGATGTAGCGAGACACTACGATTTGTGGTGATAACAATTGTTATAATCAAGGTTGCGGTCTTGATATAAACACCTGACCCATTAATTACTTACATATGTCAGCATAAACTAAGTATTGTATAGTATAGGAAAGGCAATTGATCCAGTAGACCGGTTTCGTCCTTACTGGGAATTCATCATGCACTGGCCAGAACCTGGGCACGTCTGGTTCGGAATCTGGTGCTCTAACCACTGAGCCAAACTTGATTATAATATTTGTTATCACCACCCGCGCAACCACTGTTCGCTTAATTATAAGAGCTTATCATGTACACATTTTCAGAATTCCAACGACTAGTACGCGCCATGTAACCATGTCGGACAAAAAAGGCTAACGCACAGGTGTCGAAACCTATAAATCTACATTTTCAAATATAACCGAAGTATCAATAGCTATAGGATTTCGTGCACAACGTGACACAACGATTTGGAAAAAAAGCAACAAAAAGTGCCCATCATATAACCATGTCCGACTAATCTGCCTAATATTCAGGTATTGAAGCCTAGAAGCCTGCAATATAGAATTTTCTCAAGAATTTATGGACAGCAGATATCGTGTTCAGCGTTTCTATAAAATAAAATCAATTGAAGACCTGGAACACCAAGTGGCCATCACATACCCATCTGAAATCTACATATCTAAGGCTCAAGTCTTCAATTCTAGAATTCAACAGTTTCGAGTGGAACACAATAAACTATGATGAGAAGACGTCATAGTTAAAGTCCCCAGGTAAGCATTAAGTTTTAGATTCCTGAAACTCGTTTTGTGCATAATGCACTCATTCTGAACATAAATGTCCAAGGCACAGTTAACGAAGCCTACAAATCAACAATATCCAGTGCAATAAGACGAAATTATGAAGGTTATAGAGACACTACGATTTGCAGACTTCCAATGCCCAACACAAATAATGTAACTATGCGAAAGAAAATGGACAACGCACAGGTGTCGAAGGCTATAAATCTACATATTCAAATATAACTCAAGTACCGATCGTAATAGGAGTTCGTGCACAAAGATGTAGCGAGACACTACGATTTGTAGACATGCAATACAAATTGCGTATCATATAACCATGTCCACTAAATCTGCATAACGCGCAGGTGCTGCAATATCGAATGTTTCTCAAAAATTTGTGGTCAGCAGAAATCGTGCTCAAAGTTTCTATGAATTACTATAATTTGTAGACATCAAAACCAAGTGGTCATCATATACCTATATCGAAAAAACCTGGAAGAGCCCGTCTTCTATTCTACAATTAAACGAACATTGGTTGCGCGGGTGGTGATAACAATTATTATAATCAAGGTTGCGTTCTTGATATAGAAACCTGACCCATTAATCACTTACATGTGTCAGTATAAACTAAGAATTGTATAGTGTAGAAAAGGCAATTCATCCAATAGACCGGTTTCGTCCTTATTGGGAACTCATCATGCACTGGCCAGAATTTGCCGCGGACAGGACCGAACCTGGGCACGTCTGCTTCGGAATCTGGTGCTCTAACCACTGAGCATCCTGCCACTACACTACACTGCACACAATTTTCAGTTATATACTAACTAATGTACTTTAGTTTAGTCTATTTTTCCTTTAGATGGAGCTCATATGGCATCCATTTAGACCCAAAGTTCCAACTAACCATGCCCAATCTGTCATTACTGAACAGACACCACACTACATGGGGATGTGGTATTGAAATGAACATTTATATAATTAAACGAACATTGGTTGCGCGGGTGGTGATAACAATTATTATAATCAAGGTTGCGGTCTTGATATAAACACCTGACCCATTAATTACTTACACATGTCAGTATAAACTAAGAATTGTATAGTGTAGAAAAGGCAATTCATCCAGTAGACCGGTTTCGTCCTTATTGGGAGCCCATCATGTACTGGCCAGAATTTGCCGCGGACAGGACTCGAACCTGGGCTCGTCTGCTTCGGAATCTGGTGCTCTAACCACTGAGCCATCCTGCGGCACACTACACTGCACACAATTTTCAGTTATATACTAACTAATTTACATGATGAGTTCCCAGTAAGGACGAAACAGGTCTACTGGATGAATTGTCATTTCTACACTATACAATTCTAAGTTTATACTGACATATGTAAGTAATTAATGGGTCAGGTGTTTATATCAAGACCGCAACCTTGATTATAATAATTCTATTCTACAAATCAGCAGTATGGAGTTTAGGCTGGTCTAATGGGCATTCGGGCTTGTCTGATTGCTGGTAACTTTAAGTTGGGTTTTGTGTTTCATGGCCAGTCGATAAAAATATCATATTAATGAAATATTTAAATGTTTAGACCGGATGCAAAAAGCTTCGTACAAGTATAAAAATAATCCTTCAAACTGCTTTTTGTAGAACCACTAAATTCGTCAAATTTGCTGGATGCCCCGTTTTAAATATATGCTCGGAGATATTGGATTTTCTTGATGATATCGGGCCTTTTTAAATCAATTTATGCAGTAATTGTTGTTCAGTTCTGTTGATCTATTTCTCTTTCGACGTCCAATATATGTCATCGCATGTAAATCATAATTTGTAGACTATGAATGATATGGATAGAATATATATATATATATATATATATATATATAAACACTTTTATTAAAGTGAGAGCCTGGCGATAGATATACACATAGATAATCTAACAGCTATACAAAAAAATTTTTTAAATATCTTTGAGGGTAGTATTTCCTGAAAAATATTAGGATGTTAATAAATACAATTAATGCAATAATATTTACTAGATTACAGTTTTCCTAATATTTTAAAAATAATAAATATACATACATAGGCACAAAGAAAAATTAGATCTCTGCTACAAAGAGACCATACCAATAGGGCCGGTTTGCCAGAATCACCACTGAACCATCTCTTTTACTTGACTAACACTTATTTTCGCCAAATCAATTCTCTTGGTTATCGTGGTTACATTTCAGTGTGATCATGTGACTATATTGCGAATAATGGCTTCCGGCAGCGCGATTTCTGACATAACCTTCTGCAGTTCCAGCTATCCATCGGACTTGCCTCGGTAGCATAACGAGCAGTGTGTAAATGACCCGAAGCAGTGCACCAGTCAACGCAGCCGGCGTAAATTAACTAGGTTCTATGGTAATGTCGGATATAAAGAAAAAGCCAGATCGTAAATTTTGATTTTAAAAATTGCTCCTGGTGCTCAACTGGCAATGGTCTAAAATAAACTGGCCGAAGTCAACGATTTTCAAAGAAATCAAGAGCCATTAGACAGCCTATTAGCTCTAGTATCCAAAGGAAAAAGCGAGACCAGTATGCCTGGCATAATGACCTTCAATTTAGTTCACAGTGAAATAAACCGTCAATTTCAAATTGGTTTGCACTATTTGCTAATGCAGTTGCAACCAAGTTAATACATCTTAATATCTTGTCTGAAGCTGATCTGCTTAATGTCGTCAGCTCCGGTTGACGAACCTGATGACAACAGGCGGCACAGTGCCGTTCAGATCAAAATTGACCATTAAAACCGTCTTAGAAGAGTTTAGTTTCCGACCGTATTGAAGGAAATTTCTAGATTGAAATCAATAATCCTCGGGACGTAGTTTTAGATTTCTGCCAACTAAACAGCATTTTAAACGTATTCGACCTCAGAGCGAAGACAACAACCAGCGATTTCCACCCGAGACATTGTTGCATAGACCTTGACAAAGATTTATTAACAGCAAAGTTAAACAATTCTTTAAATCAAGTCTGTGAGCTTGAAGTATACACCAATGCCATTGTATTTAACCAGTCATCGAACAACATAACAAAACTACCGCCAGCCGCAACGCACTGACGCGTTTCGACCTTCCATGATCATCATCAGAGTGCGACGGCAAACTGACTATCGAGGATCAAACCGCATTGAATATATATGGAAATCAAATTTAGATATGCGGCTCTCACCTCTAGCAGTCTCGCATACATTGAACTTGACTGGAAATATCGGCTACACAATTTCTATGCAGTCACAAACATTACCTGCTTGCAGCTTTCGTCACATACATATATAGGCAGTACAATTTTACAATAATTGATTGCACGGGTGGTGGTAACAATTCTTCAAATCAAGTTTGCGAGCTCTAAGTAAGCACCAATCCCATTGTATTTAACCAGTCGTCGAACAAAATACCAAAACAACCACCAGCCGCAACGCACTGACGCGTTTCAAACTGTCATGCTCATCGGCTGCACAATTTCTATGCAGTCACGTACATTAACTGTTTGCAGCTTTCGATTATGATCAATGAAGGTCGAAACGCGTCAATGCGTTGCGGCTGGCGGTAGTTTTGTCATGTTGTTCGAAGAATGGTTAAATAAAATGGGATTGGTGTTTAAATCTTTCTTCATGACGCCATCAATGAACGTAGCTTGTCTGGTTGAATAGTTCAGAAAAGAAATAAATTTGGTCGCTACTACAGATAGAACAGCTCGAGAGTGCGACGCAGTGCATGAATTTTGTTCGCGTAATCCATTCCTGGTCGAAGCCGACCTAAGTTGATCTATTTAAGTTCTTGCAGTCCACACGAAACAAACTGAAGGTCACCTTTGATGCAGTAAAATTCAAACTGATACCACGACATTTGGTGGAAGAGCCAGTATCGTCCTTCTACACAGGCAACAGAAAAAATCTTCCTTAATTTGGAACAGGTTGCTCCCGCAAAATGCGGAAATAAAATCGTGTAGATCCTCCTGGAAGTCGACGCTGATCTAAACTCTTTAACAGTATTTTAACCAGTAGACAGCCTTTTCTGCCGATTATCTGGCAGTCCACATATAACCATGAATAACCTATGAATATATAGCAGTGAAATATTAGTCACTTGGTTTTTGTAAGGCTCTGCGTGATGATGATGATGACTGGCAGTAACCGCGTTGTGAAGCCGATCTTTTTGTATTTCCAGGCTGTTTCGTCACGCTTATATCAAGCGATCTTTGATTCCTTTACCGCACATAAAGAATTATGTTGTGCTGTTCAATACATATGATATAATTCACAGGAAAACAACAGATGAATTTTGCGGCGTCGACTGTGTATTAGAGAACCTGTTTGCCAATCGATATTTTTGTTCCTAATGAATGCATGCGTAGACACAAATTTAAGGCCAATTTGTTGTTCGTACAAAATAGCCTACGCATATGCCGCAGAATTAATCAGGCCACTTCAAACTACCCGGTACGCAATTAGATAACAGCCTATTTTTTCATCTATGCTTTTCTTCTGTAGTTTGAGAACAGCGTGGAGTCATCAAAAGACTGATATCACGGATAATTAGATCAGACACTTAAACGCTAATCTAAATATTTATCAGATTAAATTGATCAGCCGGAAATTTCTTCATAGTTGATGAGCAGGATGGGTAAAGGCAGCCTTTTCAGGCAATTCTCAAACCACGCATATTCGCGTTTTTCGGCCAGACGCACCCGAATGGTAACATGGAACAGGTCGGCAGGTAGTATAATCTCTGTTGGTGTCATTTAGCGTCTAAATGATATGGCTTTGAAATAAATCACTAGAATGCGTCGATTTAATAATAAAAATAAGTTTATAAATCGCGTCAGAATTTTATACAATTTTTAATTAGAATTATACGTCCTACTATACATTATGGGTTTGAACTCGTGTTCTAAAGTTACTTAATTATTAACAGTATTAAGAGAAAAACACCTTCAAGTAAACCCATGCATTGAAGTTGAGAACTACTGATCCCGATTCTGAAAATAGCTGATAAAATTGTGGAATCTATCGAGATTGAAGAAACGAAAAGAGTTCGCGTATTTAACGTAAATATCCATTGAAAAATGGAAAAAGAAAAAGAAACTTCTTCACAAAATGCAATATTTATTGAATAATAGTTAATGATTCAACAGTTGCTGCGAATTCAGACGCTACTCTTGACAAGATTAAGCTTAGCTGAAAATTAACACATTTTATCGAATCAAGTTTGACATGTCGTGCGGAATTCCTAATTATGCGATATATCTAAAAGCATCCATAAATACACCTGTAAATGATGATATAGATCTACCGCACAGTTGGTTTCAGAAGTATGCCAAATTTTAGAACATCAGTCAGCCCCCCACAATGGACCCAGTTTACCGCTATATATACACGGATTTTAACCCATTCATCTGTCTCCTGCTTAGTGATAGTGCGGTGGTGCGCGACTTCGTCAACTATATGGCTAATAATGAGCCTAATTTACTTTTAATGGAAAGTAAATCCTCAGCATCAATTTAAATATCCCTAATTGCAGCGAGTCTTGTTATAATAGATGAAAGTACAAATTCAGGTATCTAGACTGTGGCCACTGCATGAAGATCTAGTCTATTCTGCCGGTGCTTCATCGTAGAACACTATCACATGCACGGAATCCAGAGAAACCTAGGTAAATGGCGACTAGCGATAATACCTTGCCCGATTCCCAGAGGTCTTGACAAATTATCTGCAAAAACACGGTAACCACATTTTCTTCTAGATGACAGAGTTCTTTGAGCTGTTCAAATTTTTTTCGTTTAAAGGTAGCACATGAAAGGAGTTTCACTCTCTTTCGGTTGAAAGTGGCCCTCCAAGATTACGTGAATACTATTTATAATCTACCCTGGCAACAGTGGCCTAAAATCAGACACCGTTATTCTATGTCAGCTAGTTTTCAATATGAAAACAAAATATGTGGACCGAGATCAATATTTTAGTTTTACCAAGGACAAATAATGGGCTTGTGATCTGATTTTAGATCACACATATTAACAGCCATGTAAAGAGCACCCACAATGAACATTCATAGTTATTTAATTTGAGAGCGAGTGGAATCACAAAAGAACACTACCATATGGACTGTGAAAATCTTCCATATGGCTCAGTCTGGCCACCATTAATTTTCTTACTTAATATTAAATAGGCCAAATAATACTTTCTTACAGTATTATTTTCAGAACCTTTAATGCATCGATATGATACGTTTGTATAGATAATTTCTAAATTAACCATATTTAGCAGTATAATGCAAACACAATTCCATAGCTATACTATTACCATATTTTAATACAAGACAATATGTAAATTAATGGACTGTGTATTACAAAATAATCGATAGTCAGCCAAATAGACGCTTTTGATTTTTCAGAATCTCACAAAAAACTCACTCTGATTGGTCCTACATAGTGAACTAGCGTTGAATACAAGAGAGACAAAATTCAGTTCTGCGCCTAAAATAGATTATAATCAGCATGATTATTTCAAATCACTGCTATTGATTTTTTTGAATCATGACACAAACGTAATTACCAAGTTTTCGCAAGTACAAAAAAGCATTTTCCATTAAGCATCCGAAATTTAATTCATCATTCCAGTATTCACCCATTTTGAAACATGATAGAATCCTAGCTACCAGTAACATTATGACACAACACCAGATTAAAAGTCTATATAGGGGAAACAAAAGATAAACTGATCACAACTACTGCATTGTATTTAAAATTTGAAAAATTCCTATTCAAAATATTCCTCGACAATGGTGACACATAATAATAGAATTTTATCCATTTCGATGGATCTCCTACCCCAATGAAAAAGAATAGCGAACTAAAATGTTAGAATGAAAAATAACATGAGTTCCAGAGCAACAGCTAATGCAAGCTCATTAGCCGCTTGTGTGTGTCCAGTTTTAGTAGAATCATCACAGCCTAGAAGTCCAAATTCATTCTCAAAACAATGATAATGGGGGCTTTAAGATTAAAATTGTGGTTACTGTCAGCACATGAATGGGTCTAAAAAAAGTACACTAAAAAGTAAATTAAGACGTTTAAATGTACTCATCACCATAAGCAGAATTAAATCCACATAAATGAGAATTCTTCATTAATGTGTAAACATAAAAGACAGTAACAGCATAAAGGCTAAGAATTAAGGCGTGAATTATGCCTAAATGACAAGTTAAAACCAGGCCACCTTTATTTCTACGTAATAAATTCATTAGAACCAGTATATTAAATGTCAAGATGAAATAAAAAGCTAGTATCCTTGCGATTAGTTAGTATATTACTGAAAATTGTGTAGTGTTCGGTAGGGTGGCTCAGTGGTTAGAACACCAGATTCCGAATGAGACGTGCCCAGGTTCGAGCCCCTGCCGTGGAAAATTCCGGAAATTACGTAAAGAGATCCCAATAAGGACGAAACCGGTCTATTGGATGAATTTCCATTTTCACACTATACAATATTTAGTTTATACTGATAAATGTATGTACATAATGGGTCAGGCGTTTATATCAAGATCGCAACCTTGATTAAAATTAATTGTTATCACCGCCTGCGCAACCAATGTTCGTTTAATTATATAAATGTTCATTTCAATACCACGTCCCCATGTTACGTGGTATCTGTTCAATAATGACAGATTGTGGACGGTAAGTTGGAACTTAAGGGCTAAATGGATGCCATATAAGTTATACATAAAGGAAGGACTAACCAAAAAAATGGGTTTGTACATAACTGAAAAGTGTGTGTATTGTGCGGCAGGGTGACTCAGTGGTTGGAGCATCATATTCCGAAGCAGACGTGCCCAGGTTCGAGCCCAGTCAGTGCTAAATTCCGGACAGATCGTGATGAGTTCCCAATAAGGACGAAACCGGTCTATTGGATGAATTTCTTTTTTTACACTATACAATATTTAGGTTATACTGATAAATGTATGTACACAATGGGTCAGGCGTTAATATCAAGATCGCAACCTTGATTAAAATTAATTGTTATCACCGCCAGCGTAACCAATATTCGTTTAATTATATAAATTTTCATTTCAATAACACCTCCCCATGTAATGTGGTATCTATTCTAGAATAACAGATTGGGAATAGTTGGAACTTTAGGGCTAAACGCGTGTTATATAGGCTATACCTAAAGAAAAGGTTAACCAAGAAACTTTAGTTAGTATAGAACCGAAAATTGTGTGTAGTTTGCGGCAGAGTGGCTCAGTGGTTAGATCACCAGATTTCCAAGCAGACATTCCCAAAGTCGAGCTCTACTCGCGTCAAATTCCGGACAGTGCGTGATGAGGTCCCAATAAGGACGAAAACGGTCTACTGGATGATTCGCCTTTTTCACACTATAAAATACTTAGTTTATACTGACAAATGTATGTACATAATGGGTCAGGTGTTTATATCAAGATCGCAACCTTGAAATAAGATAATTTTGATCACCATCCGCGCAACCAATGTTCGTTTAATCAGATTAATCAACATCACGATTTTTAAACTAAATCAGGTTAATTCACAAAGAAAATAATTCTATGGATACATGTCCGGTTTGCAGCATTTTATCCAGATACGCTTTTATTTCAAATGTGTCGATCTTAGCCGACTAAAGAAGAAGCGCATTTTGTGATATATTAAAACCATTAATAGTTAAGATGTTCCGAATAAAAGGTCGAGACCAAAAGAAAAGACGTTTAGTTAAAAAATTAAAATTAAATATTTAACCTATACACTAAAAGTCCCAAGAAATCTATATTACTTATATCGTTTTTCCTTTCTAGTTTACTTTGCTTTTTTCTGAGGTTAAAGGTGTCTTGTGTTGATCGTTTTGTTGTTTTTGATTATGCATTTCTCTCAAAGCTCGAGTAAATGACTTTACAGGAATACATTGGCGAGAAATTGCAACATATAATGTTTAGGTGACAAAAGACACCATAACGCTGTTTGTAATGGTGATGACTCATACTATATGGAGTAACTTTTCATAGATCAGAAACGTAATTGGTAATAAGATTAGATGAAAATGTATGCTATCTAATGCTCATTTATTGAACATTCTTCTGAAAACAGCAAAACAAAGGAATTTTCGCACAAAAGTGAATAATAAATCCAGCTCCAGCTGCAATTGAAGAAAACATACACATATATAAAACATGTGTCCAAAGTGGTAAATAAAAGTTATAAGAAGACTCAAAAGTTGCTATTAAATGTCGTCACTAATTGACGGAAGAACTATGCAATTTAACGCGACACTAAACTAGTTTCCTTTTATATTTATTGAAATTTAAGAAATAAATTATCGTACAGACAAATATTTCCATTAGAAAGTTTGTAAGAATATAATTCGCGCAAGATAACAAGAAGCTAATCTTTACAGTATCAGGTTTTCCACACTGTATCTAAATTTTATTTTTACCATTTCTTCCAAAAAGGTTTCTGATAACCACTTCAACAATGTTTCGGCAATCCTATTTTGCTCGTAACTAATTGACTTCAAAGAATGAGAAAATTTTAAATATTTTTCTTCGATTTTACTACATGGTGAATACTTAGCTTTTCGTGTAATTATCATAAAACGCAACTGAAAGATAACGTTGTTGCGAGGATTAAAGAAATTATTTATCAAAATTTTGGCGCAGACAAGGATGGTAGAATAGGAATAATTTTTGGACGGAAAATCAAATTAATTTATTATCCTGTGGCGCTATTTGTCGTTAGAAAATCTGACAAAATACAGTAGCTTATGAAATTATAGTATAACATATTTTGAACAAGGAAACTGGTTAATTTGAATTGAGTTCGAAAATAAAAGAACACGCTATAATTAATTCAACGCCCTAATATTTTGAATATGGAGATCAATCTATTCTTTGATAGCACATTGCCACTACCAACGAATGAAACCCGTGGAGAATCGATATGTGACGTTCGCACTGCGCAACCATTCAATAAATAAATAACGCCCAAATATGTTGCTCAATGAACATGCCTTTAGGAAGCAAATATTTGCTCAATAGGAGAATCCCATACTTAACGATATCATCGCGACTGTTGAAACATCTAAATCAAACTATATATTTGTAAATAATTTCCAGCTAAAAGTGACATATTTTAATAGATTTCAAGAAATCATTCAACTTTAACAACGCAATTTTATTTTACAGACAGAGATGTATAATTCAATTTTCAAGGGCTTCATTTTAAAACCTTAAAAAGACGTGCATACCAAACAAGATAAAGTTCATGCAAAAATAGATGATCACTTTCCAATAGCATGCTATTAACTAATTTCGAAAGCTGGTTGTATCTTTGGTGTGCATAATTTTCAGTTTTACTCGGTTGCTGCTTATCACGTTGGTTAGCAAAACACCCTCCTTCTACGCATACACACAAGCACAACCCGAAACCACACAGTGTTACATGCCGAGTAATGATATCTGGGTTAGCCTACTGAACAGCCAAAAAACATTCATTAGCAAGGATCTACCGCACAGATTATACAATTTTATTTTTACTATCAATGCTTACCGGCAGCTTAATAATGTCATAGCCTAGAAATTAACTTCAATAGATTTTATTTAAAATCTGTAAGTAACGTTAGTTCATTTTGGCACTTAATAAGAATTACGTTATGATAGCTAAAGCAACTACTATACTAAAGGGTGATACAACAGACTATGAAAATTAGCGATGCTTCTGCAGTTCTTCTGGCCAGTCGTAGTGCTGCGGAATGAAATCTTTATATTCCATATCGTACATTTTCGCAGTAATGAATTCTCGTTTATCTGCAGGCTCTGGATGATAACTAGCTAGGCCCTTTTTGAACGCTTCTTCTACAAGGGCAACAGCAATGTCCACCGAGATGTCGATCACTTTTGTAAGTTGTGGATACACGCGACCCACTGCTAAGTCCTCCTCCGTTACTTTACTGGACAAAACCTGCATGTTAAATACAAAAAAGAAGAACAATTAAACAAATGCTACACCAATAACATCGTATACTTATGAGTAGCACAAGCTGAATTCCGGTTGTTTTGGTTCTTGAAAATATTTCAAAGGCCTTTGGCGGCCATCTTCTTCAGTTAACTTATCATCAGAAGTATAAAAAGAACGAAATGATGATAGCACTCTTAGGTCGGTAAAATCTTGAATTTTGATCATTTTCAGGTGCTCTGCTTATTGGCTTCGATTGATGGGTTCTCACTTGTTCCTTCTTTTTTAAGCCTTCCATCAGCTGATTGTCTGAAAATGACGTTGGAACAAGATTTTCCATTGTTCTTTTCCCAATATTTCGAGACCTCATTTCCAGTCTCATCTTCAGACATTTTCAGACAATCAGCTGATGGAAGGCTCAAAAAAGAAGGGACAAGTGAGAACCCATCAATTGAAGCCAATAAGCAGAGCACCTGAAAATGATCAAAATTCAAGATTTTACCGACCCACACAAGAAAAATGCGGTCAAATCCACAACAAGAAGGACAGCACTGCGCAAGAGAGTTTATCATTTAAAACGAAATGATGAAAAAACCTTGGATAATGTAATCTAGCAGTCAATAGCTATTGATATTTTTTTTAAATTTGTTTTTTGTTGCGAAACTGTGTATTTGAAAATTACTTAATCAACATTTATTCTTGTATTTTTCGAAAAATATATTGCATGCTGAGAACATAGCTTGCTGTCAGTATATATATATATATATATATATATATATATATATATATATATATATGTATGTATGTATGTATATACAAACATTAGAATGCTTTCGGCTATGCCTTTAGAAGGAAGAATTATTCATATAAATTATATATTCAGTATTATGCACCTAGTACCAAGCTAGTGCAAATAAGACAAAAATGAAATGCCAAACTTAACAGGTCAAACAATATATTCTCGTGAACACTTGCGTTCCGTGCTTACTGACGACTAATTAGTAGGAGCCAACACCTCTTCCTAAACCAATAATATATTTGGTCAATAAGTGTTTCATCATTGTGCGGTGCAATCTCCTATAAGTATATGCCTTAAAACAGTAGTAGAGATAATGTCATATAAAGTATTTAGTGGCGCGACATCAAAGACAACTCACTATACATAACGTAAAGCGCACTTGTGACGGGTATTAGAACTGAATAAAAACCAATCCGAACACTTGCTAATCCAGCTAAGCCACGTGCTCTGAACTCGATCGTCATCAGTTATCATAGCTTCATGGCAAACATGATATTGTCCAATGAAACATAAACTTTCTTTATTTTTGCTAGCGTATAACCACTGCATATGCAAATTCGCATATGATGTCTTAATTTATGTGTGCGTGATCCTTAAATAAGCCTATATTACTTTTGCTACGAATAAATGTGCTCATTTTGGTTTGTTCACAAGCGAAATCACTTCGATTTTAAAAAAGGTAAGACCATCACAATTGTAAACAGTGCAGCTAAGAAGTCATTGAGCGTGCTGGTGGTGAAAGAAACAGTGATTATGCTTATGACAGCGGTGAAAACGGTAATGTTTCGAAAAGAATGATGAAGTTTTCCTCACTGACAACTACGCACGATTAATTATTGTTATTGTTGACGATAATTATATAAAAGTTGGTATTATTGTGCATTTGAGGATCCATTGGTGAGGAATACAATGCTAATCTAATCGAGAATCAGCAAATTTGTGGCCCGTTGAACAATATTTTACATAAGTTGAATTTTAGGACCTTCGGTTTCGTTATGTTGCATAATCGAAGGGCTACTCTACAAATATAGTCAACCTTCGCAAAGTCCCGACTTTCCCTCACTAGTCATTGGCAAGTCCTGTTGATATAGCGCTCTGAGCACTAGTAATAATTAGTTTAAAAGGAATTTTTACTTATTATTCATTAGTGCAGTAGCAAAATTGAATAGATGTTAAAAATGCGCTTCGGATTCAATTTGAACTGGCAATCTTGGTTCTTACCGACAAATTGACTCGATAAAAAGAAAACAATGAACCAAAATAGTCGCATTTTAACTGACTTAATGATCACTTTGTGGCAGCAATGAAAATTATTCATAACAAAACAGATATGAGTAAATAGATTCAACAAATTTCTAGCAAAATTAGAAATCGATACGTAAGACGCGCAAATAACATTTCTCACCTTTGCAGCCATTAAAAACATTTCATCTGACATCGGACGAATACCAGCACGAGTTAGTGCCAATGCCACACCGGGGAAGATGTAGCAAGTATTGCACTGACTAGGAAAATAGTGTCGTCCTTGGGGAGTTCGTACTGGTGGAAATGGCGAACCACTAGCAAAAATGCAGCGACACTAAAACGAGGATAAATCCAAAGAAAAGTATACAATACAAATGTTCATAAAAATTCATTTTGCTTGTAACAATGAAAGGATTAATTGCATGGTCCCTGTTTTGCGAAATAAGATATTTACATCAAAATTACCTGATCTGCGTTTTGACTAAGGCAGTTGTTCTTCTTACAATGGTTTTCTTTATTTACCAAAATATTTTGGCTGCCTTTATCGGCAACCTTCTTTAGTTGGTCCATCCTCACCAGTTTTAAAAAATCAAATTAATGAAGCCAGCAAATGTAAAGAAAGAAAACTACCTTAAAAACAACAACTTCGTTATTCAAAACACGGATCAGGTAATTTCGATTAATCCAGTTTCGCAAAAACAATTCCCTTGTACATCGACTTCCCAAATGTTTACTTCGCATATTTTGTACAGTTCCGTACTCCTTTGTCAACAATAAGCTCATCGCACCAAGGAATTAACTGGGAGATACCTTAACCATAACTGATTTTTCATTAGACAATTGTGTGTCATTTGGCTGTGTCCATGTGTCTGCACATATACATTTATCCAAGTGAAATTACAGTGATCTCAGTACAAATACAGGCGATAACCTATATAAGCGTGTCGTTAAATATAATTAAATGCGCGAGTATGTTTTAATGAATCAAACTAAAGTTATTAATATTAATTCTTCGTTACAAACGTCAGACACTGTTTTATAATTATTTTTGGCATATGAAGTATTCACGAATGACTTCCTGGTAAAGGAACAAAGAAAGATAATGTGAATACACCGGTTGCAAAAACTTTATAGAGTCATTACTCGAGAGTTAAAGTGAGAAGCTAAAATAAACGAAAGATAAAGAGGATATTTGTATAATTACCAAATGAATAAAAGATCTTAGTAATATTACAAAGGTAATATTTAACGTAAAGGTTTATCAATAAGTATAGCACTTTATAAAGGCCCTAAGATAATAGATACAGTAGCGCAACAAGCAATAAAGGAAGAAATTAGAATATAATCCTAAAATTAGTTAGGCAATTGTTAATTATATCTTCCTCACCATCTGTAGGTTAATCTTAATCCAATGATCTTACTCTTTCACTTGAGTGATTACCTGATTCTTATTCGTGCATACTTCACTTTCTGCTATTATTTAGTATTGTATTATAAACCGAGCCTGGTCATTTTTCTACATCTGTTTCATGCATTATGCCATCTCCTGATTTAGTTTCAATAGATTCTCTACTCAAACTCGTTGATCTTTTACGACCACATACTGATACGCACCACGATTATTTCTATTAATTTTGTTTCTTCTCTATTGTTAGATGTACGAGATCTTATTTATTAACTTCCCACTTAGCATTCAGCTCTATGTTTTCGTCTCCTTATCCTAATTCGATGCACGGTTTCGCCCACATATATGAGATACTAGCCTGATGAAACCAACTATTTAATTGTCTCATTTTGGTTGGGAAGTTTAATGCCAAGATTAAATGACTGCTCTAAAATTGTACTTTTATTGTATTTTGACCGAACAGTCTTCATTTGTCTGCTTAGTTTGAAGTCCGATGATGTTATGACTTGCCGATCTACCTTTGCTCTACTTCAGCAATAAATACAACTCGTAATCTATACAGTTAAATCTCCTTATGTTTTGTCTGTTAGCCTCAGGCTTCTAATCATAAATGATCAAAATAGACTAAAAAGATTAATAAACGAATCTATTGAAGTCAAATCGAGAAATGGCTTAATGAAAGAAGCATCCATAGAAAAATCACTAGACTCGATTTGAAGCACAACAACAAATAATGGTGTAAAACGATGATTTAAGAGTTAGTTTGTCTTTTAAAACTTGTGATGATGGATAAATGAAAAAGGCGGCCGCCAAAATATTTTTAAGAAACTTAACTTGAATTTGACCCCTATTAGTCCAAAGACAGATAAGGTAATTTTAAGGTTATCTTATAATTTCGTCCATTGTTACTCGTTACCTCACTGTATCCATTAACTGTGGTTCCATAGATAGTTTAACACTTATTGATAAACCAATGTTTTTTTATTATAGAAATGTTCATTTCAATGCCACTTCCCAATGTAGTATGCTGTCTGTTCAGTAATGATATATTAAGAATTGTTAGTTGGAACTTTAGGTCTAAATGAATGCCATATGAGCTCCACCTAAAGGAAAAATAGGCTAACCAAGTTCCATTAATTAGTATATTGAAAATTGTGTAGTGTAGTGCTCGGCAGGGTGGCTCAGTGATTAAAGCGCCAGATTCCGAAGCAGACGTGCTCAGGTTCGAGCCCTGCACGCGGCAAATTCTGGCCAGTACCTGATAAGTTCCCAATAAGGACAAAACCGGTCTACTGGATGAATTGCCTTTACTACACTATACAATTCTTAGTTTATACTGACATGTACGTAATTAATGGGTCAGGTGCTTATATCAAGATCGCAACCTTGGTTATAATAATTGTTATTACCACCAGCGCAACCAATGTTCGTTTAGTTATATAATGCTCATTCAGTCTAGCTTTCTCGTTAATTTTAATAATTTGAGGTAAGAGTCGGTTCCATTTTATTAGGCAAAAATAGAAAATCTATTCACAAATAAGATAAGTTTTTATCTCAAGATCACAACAAAAAACTGATTGCGCAGGTGGTGAAAACAATTTGTTAAATCAAGTTTGCGAGCTCAGAAAACACCAATCCCATTGTATTTATACAGTCCAACAACAGCAAACAAAGTGTAAAAAACAAATTAACGGGCAGCATTCGCAAGTCAGCAAAGCGACTCCTCGGACACATTATACCTAGCACATATGATAGCCACACAATAAGCGTGACTGGCATATCGAGCAGCACTAACCTGTCTACTCGGCACAAAAGTCTGCCAAGGAAAGCACAACAGACCAGTATTTCTGACTGACGGTAGCTTTGCTATGTTGTTGGACTTGTTAAACACAATGGGGTTTGTATTCATTTTGAGCTCAATAGCTTCATTTAAAGAAATAAAAGAACTTAAGCCAGCGACACATCATCATCCTCATCATGTCCAGCCATACAAAAGTCAAAAGTGACTATTGTTTCACTGTCATATAATCATAAGGAGTGAAAAAAGTATATAGGTGAATTTAGACAAATTATTAGTGAGATTTAAGATTGAGTGAGTGTGAGAGAGAAAGAAAGAGGCAGAGAAAGAAGAAATACCTTGCTACTATGAGTAAATTTATCAGGATAACTCACAGAAATGAGAGAAACTAAACCTCTCCACAACACCATTATGGCCAAGCTAGCATTCGGGCAAGGCGACATCAGAAATACAGCTTCCTTGCGGATTTCACTGCATCACGTCATAAACAAACCAAAGCAGTTTTAACTTGCAGTTCTACCGGGTACCCTGAGTTAAAGTGTTAATTTTATGAGATATTCAAACTGATAATGAAATATATCCTTCTTTTGGCTAGGAGAGCCATTATTAATTATTAGAAGTTTTTAGAAGTAACCCTTCAATAGATACAAGACCGTTCTGCATAATATAAACGAATTTATGGCCAAAACATTTACAAAAAATGTACCACATTGGCATACCTACGAAAATATTGATAACTGATGACCTTAGGCCAAGAAGCGTTTCATTTTAATAATACAATCTTTGGCCACCACACCTGCTTGACACGGTCCAAGACCCGCCCAAACGACTTCATTTAACACTTGATAGAAAAAATGGAACATCTAATCATAAATAGCCAAATTTAGTAAGTCATTTATGGCAGCTAATTATAATTATATTTTCAAGTTCATTCTGAAAAAAATGATAGTCAATGTACGTTGATAAAATATTCTTGATTAAATACAGTAAAACGATGAACATACATTAGAATCCCAATTAAATGCTAATTATAAATATAAACTTACTTCTTTACAAAATTGTCTTATAAGGTTAAGCAAAAATTACGTTCGTAGCCATTATTGCATTGATGAAAATAATTTTTCTACATTCTTGAAGTGTCTAGTTAGAAGTTAAATTCGAAATACCTGATCAACTAAATAGTGGGGTTTCGAGTGCAGTACCCGCTCAAATTGTTGAGTTGCCGGAAAGGAAGAAACGCAAGCGCCCGTAGGATTTCATGGTTTAAATATTCCTACCGTGACATATTTTACTAACATGACATCAATTTTGCCGTCTCGAAATTCGTTGTAAAGGAGTTTAGGTGGCCTCTAAATAACTTCTTCGGTATAATTAAACTGATAGAGGGTTACATGTTTAAAACAAAAATCATATAATGAGTGCAGTAAAATTCTTATTCTGAAAAGAAGAAAAAGAATCCGTAAGATATGGCTAATCGAATGTCACTTTAAGTGGAAAATTTCATTAATGTGTACCAATTAGCAAATGCTCATGCAAATTTACCTCCGTCGCTTTGTAAGCCAAATCTGCTGTGCACTCTGATTTCATTGTTGGATTACTAAGTGCAAAAACTATTGGGCGTTTGTTGATTGCGCCCATTTCACGTAGTATGTCTCGGTTAAATGCGCCCGCATGTGCGGAAGCGCCTAAAATAAAAAATAAATTCATCTTTTAAATAAATATTTCAGCAATTTAAAAATGGTTAATACCACAGCAAGCCTCTTTTGATTTCACGCCATCTATAATCAGAGCTCAAATAAACATTTGATTCAAATTTTTCTACAAGATGAACCCATCGCATATATTTACACGATCCAATGCAAAGCAAAACACACTTTTGCTCAGCCAGCTAAACATGCAATCATTCGCTTTTGGTGATACAGCAAAGATCTTACGCAGTTGGACTAGGTGATCGAACAGATACTTGTAATTTTATGACCTTGCATTTACTAATGAAGCTACACATCGCAGCAAAACCCACCCATTTTCGTTTAAAGGACACCGGGCAATTAGCCTAACAAAGGCTTCCATAGAAAAGGCAAAGACAAACGACTATGCATATCAGAAAATTATAAAAGCTGTCTAGGCTCCGGTACTCCTAAACTCACGGTTTTTTGTCGATAATTTGATACCTGAATTAGTGCAGCTAGACAGAAACTAATTGTCATCATCATATTAATGAAATAAGTGTAGATTCGAACTTAAGGCTTAGGTGTATGGTCCAATCAG
This sequence comes from Eudiplozoon nipponicum, assembly GCA_029291075.1. Taxonomy (NCBI): domain Eukaryota; kingdom Metazoa; phylum Platyhelminthes; class Monogenea; order Mazocraeidea; family Diplozoidae; genus Eudiplozoon; species Eudiplozoon nipponicum. The sequence goes on from JAQBSW010000387.1 coordinate 78,055, forward strand.
AATGCAGCTTTCAGAAAGTGTATAACAATGCAGATGTAATGTGAACATTTCTTCAAATATGGTTGTAATTTTTAATATAGTGTGCCTGCTATGAACGTACATTGTTTATCAAGTATTATTGTCTTCAAAAGTTAAATGCATGAGCTATATAAACGAAAATTGATGTTGCTCTTAACTCTGATTCGCGATAAAGCTGACTATCTTCCGAATTCGACGTTTAATATGTTTACATAAGTCGCCGCTGCAATTGCTATAATGGAGAAAGTAAAAGAACTCGAGTATAATTACAAAAATTTTAGAAAGATTCGGCTGGAAGATTATGCACCAACATGCAGTCGTTCAACAGGCTTTACCCACTACAATGGCGATAAGATCATAAAACCACCGAATGAAGCAGCTTTGACAGAGTGTAACAATGGCACAGTAATTGCCGTAATGGATAAGAATGAAATAAACTCGACAGTGGTCAATGTTCTGTTGAGACGAATAGATGACAGACCAATAAACGTAGAAGACAATAAGGAATACACTCAACATTTGCAGATCCCGGTCACAAAAAAGGTGAAGCTTAGGCATATTTTTATCACATGTAAACTTGACTTGAAGAGCTGTGCTATACAGACATGTCATTGTTTAATTGAAATCAGAGAATCTTTTAGCTCTATTATTAGAAAGCTACTAATTCATTCTGCTCTGTGTTGGTCAATGCAATCTTTACTTAGAGTGAACAAGCAATACAACTTTTGTGGTTGGTATATTATATCCTCCGAGTCGGAGATATTAACAGCCTCATCAAAAGCTAATTCGATAAGGATACCACACGAATGTAAAGTAAATTCAGAAGAAAGTTGATCAGTAAACTCTTCGTTGAAACCAAACAAAAGAGTAAAACCCCGATTGCTATTATTTTATGCACTCTGTGGAGAAGTAAATAACTCGCTCATCAAGCATTCGTTCTAGGCCATCATACCAATACTGATCAGTGACTCTGCAGAATATACTTTTGGTTAATGAGGATTGGCAACTCGGCTGTATACTCAAGAATGTCAAGCGGAAGTGTAAGCCATTGACTGATTATTCAATAATAATACAATATCATCTGCATAGACAAGATCGACTAATCTACCACAGAAAACACCTTCGACACATGCACACTAAAGGTATGGAAAATATAATTCATAATCATATCTATTGCAAAATTAAACAAAAGTGGACAAAAGTAGACATCCTTGACGGACATCACTGCTAGGATTAAAAAAGTGGAATAATTCTTTGTAGAGAGAAAGTATAATCATTACCAATTTTGTGGGCATAAAATTATCGACAGAATATTGAACAGAGTATTGCAGGCCACTGAGTGAAATGCACCCTTGACGTCCAGGAAGACGGTGATATACATGCCGATGTGCAAGTACTTGCGCTAAGATATATATATATATATATAACATTTTTACAACCTCGCCCTGGCTGGAAACCAGTTTAATTTAGTACTCTATGTAATTTATGCGAAACTCTGAAACAGCGTAAGATAATCAAAGCAAATAATTTGGATGCAACCAGAGACAGGCTTATATTGCGATGGTCATCAAACAAATACCGATTACTATTTTGAAGATAGGACTGATGGTCTACGCGATCCTTTAATTAGCATATTGGATCTTATCTTCACTCACGATAACTTTTAATTTTCCTCCTTAAGTGCAGACAAGTTGAATAGTTTGTCGGAAGGACAACTGTACGAGTTTGCTTGAGGTTTATTCGTATTTTCTTTTCCGGAAAACGTAAGTGCAAATCCACAACCGCTAAATGCATGGTCTGAGCTGACAGAAGTGTTCAAAAATGCACGACAAACCAGGATGCAAACACTCCATCTATAACTAATTGTTATATGATCTATTTACGTCAACTGCTGCTGGATGACGCCCTGAAGCGCAACGCCTTACAATAAAGCTGAAATATGTGCTACTCAGCATAACCTATTCTCCGCTCAGCTATCCAGTAGCCGTTGTGAGCTTAAAGAATATCTGTCAAATAAAAGAAATTATGAATCGCTTAAGCGCGTAATTTGAGCAGTCATGTCACTGATAGCAAAGACTATATCTAGCCATCTTGCTCTACTTAGTAGAGAACTTTGATCGAAGTAGACGTCTTTGCTGTTGACTGTGCTGCAATCGGCAGAGCATATGCAGATACCGAGAAAAACCAACGTTGATTAATGTTTCTCGCATTGATTTTAGTCTACATCTTTAAGCTGCTTACAGTTAAGCAAGCTTCAGCTCGTGAGCAAAGGAAACCACCGACTCTCCTTTGCCTGGTTTAGGAAAACTCCATGGAACTAGAAGTTCGAAGCCATTGATGCCTAGATACCGATGGTGCACCCAGTTCTTTAATTCCGTAGGATCATGTAATTTAATTTTTGATACGTAAACTCGAAATTTATAATTTATCTAACTCATGTGTTAGAGTATCTTGTCTTGACGTTAAAACCAAACCTAAGCACAATGAGTGGTGGCTTACTTGAAATTCACATACCAAAAACCATTAGTTGCTTATTTCTACCAGTCGAACAGTACAAAAACACGGAAGGCATATGACATAACGTTGTTTACTAATTTTATAACATTTAATTGAATAAATCAAAAAATTTTAATTTGTTATGTAAATATCAAATCTAAAAGACAGCTTACCGACTAGAACACGGAATATTTGTTTAGACGTGAACTACAGCTACATCGCTTAGCAATCTAAAATAGTGATGCCGCTCCGCCCAATGTAAAACCGCATATATCATTTAAATTAATTTGACGGATTCAACCTCAATATGCAAATAAAAATGCACACATATATCATCAACATCATCATTATCATCAACATCAACAGAAGCACAACAGCTTTTAACAATTGAAGCTTCACAGAACTGACAATAAAAATACAATAAAAACAAGATGAAACAAAACTAATGATACGAGCTTTAATTTTAAAGCCGAAAGTAATTTAAAACAAGCAAAAAATTGTTAACGGTAAATCATTTGTTTAAGTCAAGATTGCGAGATTTGTATAAACACCATTCCCATTATGTATAAATTTGTCACTATAAACCACACAACGTACAGTGTATAGAAGACAAGTGATATATTAACAGAAAGATCTAGTGCAAGTGGAGATATTTACCTAGGTAACACACAGAAATGAGACAATCTAGATTTCTAAACACACCATCACGGCCAAATCAGATTAAAGACAAGCCGACACCGGCTATACAGCTTTCGTGCGGCTTGCACAGCTAACTCTACCCAAGAAATACAAGCAAGTTATGAAGAAGTTAATACCTAAACTATGCAAGAAGATCCCATAGAGCTCGATTCGATGTCACCGTGTGCAGTGTTTCCAACTAAGTACTATGATGTACTGGTTTCATACTACCCAATCCGGATGTAGGTGATTCAAGCCGTTTCTAACATGACAAAATCGCCAATCTGGTAGAATAATGCTCCACTAGGCAATCGAGTGGAAGACATACGCACAACGTGGCCGAACCATTGCAGTTTATGGAGCCTAATTTGTTTGTTATAATAGGAGCATTTATTAACCGATCAAAAGTATACGCCTACGAATGCCTTTAAGCATCTTGTCTTCCATTCTAAAGGGTCAATTTTCACTAGCATATAACAAAACAGCAAGTGCATATACATTGTAAACACGACCTTTAAGACTGAGTGAGTCAATGACACTCACTGAGTCAAATGCACCACTGAAGTCTGAGACAGTTTTTGTGGGACGGCGATATACATGCCGCAGTCCAAGAACTTCCCTTAAGATAAACATGTTACATTTACGACCTCACAACGGCCGTAATCTGGCTGGCTCTTCTCTTGAATGTGATTTACGTGAAGCTTTGAGATTACGAAAGATAATTGCGGAAAAATCTAGATACAACTGAAATAAGTCTTCTATTGCGATGGTTATCACACAAATACCGATTACCATTTTGGAGACATTCATAAACAGCGAACTCGATTTCTTGCATAGGGGATTTCCGAGTTAACTAAGCCTCTCTACAGAACCATGCTTTCCGCGATAACTTAAAAGAAATTCGACCATTCATGTAAACCTTGATTAGTAAGGGTGCGGTATGGTGTGATCTTGTGATCGCTAAGACGAATAACAGTACCAAGCCTCATCATGAAACACCAGCTATCCACAGGAGTTCACACGGTGGTGTGGCGCGTAGAACTAGAAGTGAGCCTTATCAAACAGTGACCCTACCAGACACACAAATTTCCAAAACTATGTTTATTGGTTATGGTACATAAAGTAGCGGTCATATAGAATTGGCCGGTGTGTAAACTTCGCTCCTGAATAATGCCTCTTAACGCGTAGGCGGCAATGATCTACACTAAATCGAAAGGAAACATTGATTTACATAGTTCTTTAAGCGCCGTGTGTTACAGATCAACTCCACTTTTAACAGGATAATGGAAGAATGACAGTATGCTTTATTTCGACAACAGTATTCGGGCATAGTGAAATAAACTGTCGACAACCGACTGGTTTTCTACTTAACCACATGCATTTTCAGCAAAGCTAGCAGGTCCATAAATCTCGGAAAAAGCTGTTCCGTCTTGTCTCACTAGAGGTTCTAAGTAAACGAAATCTATTACAATTGACAGCAGGCTTCGAGCAATCGATCAATTTATGCCGGTTAGCCACCATTAAATATAGCTCCCCATAGCATCTTGCACAGCATAGAAGCGAAAGTAGCTGAGTAGTCAAGAAAAGCTGCGTTATTTGGCTGATTTTACCATTGATGAAAATCGTCAGTGCAGAAATTTTGTCCACGAATCCCATTTTTTATCGAATACCTGCCCATTAGCCTTAAAAAAATTTTGGGCCTGACGACCAGACGGCTCGGGAATGATAGCATGAACTTTGCCGGGTCTAATTGGATATCGCCATCATATCGTGTTGATAAGGCCTTGAGATCCGTTTATCCATCTAATAATATTTAATGTTAATTGGACAGTGACGCAACGATAGCAAGCATGCCTGACTAGAAGGAAAGGTTTCGGCTGCTTAAGCAAACTTTGGCTATTGACATCTGGGCATATAGTGCTCATTATCGTTAGGTGGCAGACTATTTAAGATAAGAAAAACTCTGGGCAACCTAATGTTCTTTTACAGCTCACATATTGTCATGAACAAAACTACTACATCGGTCGTCAAGCTGGACAAGTGTCGCCTTACCTGCTTGGTGGTACAGGGTGCACAAGTAAAATCAGGCTACTGCTGACACCATCTCCAATTCTGCGTATTTTACTTTCTGCCCTCAATCTAACAACAACGTGTTTCTAGATGCTATGAATAAAGTGGATGTTGGCCGTATCAATGAGCTCATTATCGGATTGCCAAATACCGAAAATAATTTGAGTAAACTACAACTTACATTATTTTTTAAAGTCCACGCGTTTAACGTGGGAACACTGAAGCAAGCTGGACAACAAGAAGCCCTTGCATGTATGTCGGATAAATTACGAATCGTTTTACGTTACGAATATGAAACCAAAATTCAGGATCCGACGAGTATTACAGAACTGGGTGCCCCATCCATTGCTATGTGTTATTGGCTTCGAGCTTCTGGTTTCTATAAATGGGGCGTTGGAAATGTCCTGAGCTCATGAGTAGAAACTTAACTGAAAACCCCTTTGAGCGGTACACTTAAATATATCTAAAAAAATCAATGCCACAAACAATATACTTTGGCATTTCGTTTTATCTGCATATGCTGACACCGATTGCAGCAAGGACGCATAATATTCCAATAAATGCTCTTTACTAGAAGAGTATGAAGTTTAGATATGGTCTATTTTATAAATGACACGGGCGATTAAGCTTGACACTTAAGCAACGAAGTATTTCATTTAGGTGGAAGACACTAATTAAGCCCAATGCGCAACGACAATGGTGAACGACTGTTAGAAAGCAATGTGGAACACTGCACTAACTTCAGTGAAAGATATTGTACCACATGGCGTTCTCCAGCTCCCCGACAACGCTGGACGCAAGTAAATCATGTAGCAATTAGTTAAAAATTGCGTGGTGGCATCCAGGATTGTTATTTTTGGAACACGTGAGCCGACTCGGACCATGCACTTTTCCGTGAAGATTTTCAATCAAGTGTTTCGGAAAAATAAATAAGCAACCTCAAGTAGAAGTAAGCAAATTCGAACAACCGTCCTACGACAAAAATATGAAGATATTATAAGTTCCACTATGCACGATGGAGGTACTACCGTATGTAGCATTGTAGGTCCCGAAGAAATAATCAATGGGTGCCAGTAAAATCTATGGAGATACTCAAATCTAGGCGCCAAATTCCAGCAAGCTTGGCCTATTATAATACTCATATAGTTGTGAGACGCCAAATTAAGCCGTCAAAATGTCGATCTTGAGCCCTTATGGACAAGGAAGGCCAAAGAGATGGAAGAAGCTTCACATCAGGTAATAGTCGATGCTTGTTTCAACTTGTTTACGCAACAGGTCCGAGAAAATTACAAGTAAATGAAACTATAAATGATATTAACAACCATCCATTAACCGATAAAACAAGACAACTTTCTTAGGTTGGCGGAACTTTTAAAAGACTAATTTTCACCGGTGCCTGTGTCAGTCGCGATCCCCAAAATTATGCCTATATCGACACTTTGGTACGAACAACCATCAGTGTTTCAAATACAGAGTGCAATCCTATCTCTTAAACATCGCAAAGCTACATCCCCGATGAATTACTTCCGAGCCTATTTAGGATGGTGAAGCATAATTTCTGGAGCGTCGGATAATCTTTTTCGTACCAGATAGAAAGATTGGACCATGCTACCTGCTTGGAATAAGTTAACCAGCATTCATATTTTAATAAAAGTAAATCGTAATTCGCGTGATAACCATCGTGGTATAAACTTGACCCCTGCCGTATCTAGATTATTTTCTTCGATTCTCTTGCGCCATCATAGCGCTTCGCGTAAATCGCATACTAGCGAAGAACAAGTCAGATTCCGGTCAGGACGAGGTTGTATATTGCTGTCCCACAGGTCGTTTTTCTAAACTTAAAGAGTTCATTTGGCTAAATGGTTAGCAATTTTATATTCGATAATCAGTCGAAAGTGGCGTGTCACCAAAATTGTAAATATTATATGTGCTCTCTACACAGAATGCATCTGTGTAGATTAGTCGATTTTTATTATTCAGACGATACCGTACTATTCTCGAATAGATTATCACACGCTGTTCCATCTTTCGGTATGAAATTAATACCCTCTAAATGTAAGATATTTTACAGAATCGACTACGACTCATTCACTCTGCGACTGTAGACCGATGATCCGGGCATAGTTGACAGGTATACATAACTTGGCAGCTCAATCAATAATGCAGACAATATGTTTTACGAGGTGAGTATGAGAATCGCGATAGCAATAACAGCTTTCTCCAACCTTCGCCATTTATGGCACAACGAGAGTATTCCACTCTGCCTAGAAGGTCGTGTTTACAATGCATCTTGACGCGCAATCTTATTATACGCTAGTGAGACTTGGCTCCTTAAAGTTGATAATTTTACACGCCAACAGGCATTCGACCCTCTTTGTTGGAGAAGCATAGCACATGCAGGTTACCAACAATGAATAACTAATGCTGACTTCCGTAGACGGATTTTTGTATCGGACAAAAAGTGCTCTTCGTTCAAAAACATAAGGCTCCATCAACTGCGTTTTTTTCGGTCACGTTTCGCATATACACTTCATTCGACTGCCCAGTAGAGCACCAGTTTGGTGTAAGAAACAAAGTTGGCGGATCTTGACATGGCAGAAACAGTTAAAGTCAACTACATCCGAATTATGTAATATATAACCCACTCGCCTGACAGAACGGGTTCCACGTTCATATTATAGTTCTTGTTTGGAAAACTTACGCAATATGACATTGAGTCCAGTTAGATTGCGATCTTGTTGCAGATTGCTAGTTAAATCATCTTCGTTAAATTCTTCTTTTACTTGGTCAGAGATAGCTGCGAGGTTTGGTTGTGTTTATTACGTGATAAAGTGAGAGCCGCAAGTAAGTTGTAATGCTGAAGTTGCATTGCCTCAAAGCTGAACTGGCCATAATGTTGTTGCGTAGTGGCCACAGTTGCCTTATTTCTGTGTGTGTGTAAATAAACTCATAGTAACTAGTCCCTCTCACTGATAAATCTCTAATAATTTTTGTGCCTAAATTATTATTTTTGTTCTTCTTATACATTTTTATTGATTTTTCTATATGGCAGTAAACTATTAGTTACTAATTGCTCTATACTGTTATGCATGATGATAATGATGATATTGGCCGTAAAGCATTAGTTACCAAAGGCTCTTGTATTGTTGTCCGTGACGACGATGATGCTGATAATGTTGATGCATTGCACAGCTTTGCACGGGAGAATTACATTTTTCCGTAGACGAGGACAAAATGAGGGCATTGTGAATTGCTAAAATAAATCCTGGTCTCGTGGAATCAAGCCATATGGATAACGCGCAGTCCAGCAGCTGGAAAAGTCTAGCTATTTTTATGAAATAACACCGTGAAAAGCACAACGATGCTGTAGTGAGGATGTCGCCTTGCTTGAAAGGTAACTTAGTCATAATGATGTTCGGTAGAGGTCCAGATTGCCATATGAATGTGTTACCTAGAGAACTTTTCATGTAAACTATATTGTTTCATTCACAAATCATTCTCTGGTAAAATTTGTTGTTTTAAATCATTTTTCGCTTGTTTTATTTGACATAATTATCTTTTATGTTAATTTTATATCTTTATTTTTTCAGTCTCAAAGTCATATAGCAATGAATCAGTAGTTACTTTATTGCTCACTTTAATAATTATTACTTAATGAGGCAAGAAACCTCACTCTTCCAAGAGCAAATGGATAAACTATCGCTGATCTAAAGTGACACACGAGGACCTGAAAAGCATGTAGTAAAACCACCATGTATTTCGCGTGCATTACTCAAGTACAACTTATTCCTGGAGTTCGGCCATATTTGCACGGTATTTTACGACTACTGCCAGAACAGAAACTCAACTTTGGATTGAAGGCGTTAATTTAGCAACGTTTATTTAACAGCACATACTTAATATTGCATTTTAGAGGTACTTCAAACAGCTAATAAGATACACTCAAATATTATAAATTACACATGTCCAATGATGTGAAATATTAATTTCCTCCTTTTTTAATGCAAAAGACAGGCAGTTTTGATATTCTTTGCCACAGGTTATATAAAATATGATTCACTTTTAACTAAAGATCCAAAATTTCTTTTACATAATAGCGAAATTAGAGTACACTCTACGTTCTGATGCGTTAATTGGTTTCAAATAGTGCTCCAATGACGACAAAGACGCGTTAAAACGCGTCCATGCATGTGGTTAACTGTAATTTTCCTATTTTACGCGACTTGACATAAATTGATGCTTTGTTTATCGGATAGTAAAAAGTTTGATTAAATTACTATTCCTCGTAAATAAAAAAAACAAGTACTTCTTAATTCGTATATCAAGGAACGAACAAGGCAATATACATGGGAGCATTATATAAAAAACATCAAAGCAATAAATTCTCCACTTACCAATTAGCACAGTTGGGCGAACAGCACGTATAATTTCATTTAGATGATCCATCGGTCCGACATCAGTACGTGAAAACTCCAACTTTTCAGCATCTAAATTGCCCTTAGGACGATCCTGATGTAAACAAAGTTGTAATACAAAGCAATTAACAGGATGTAAAACAAGCTAAATTGAGCCATTCAATACGTTACTGCTTATATTTATCGGCCCCTAATTCTGCCACTGCTGCTACGACAACTACAACTACCATAACAACTTCTGCTACTATTATTATTACAACTGATATTTCTGTCATTACTAATATTAAAAATACTGATGCTACTACCGACACCAATACCAATATTATATATTACTAATACTACTACCACTACTACTTCTAATACTATAATAATAATAATAATAATGCTACTAATACTACTACAACCACTACTACTACTACTACTACTACTAATAATAATAATAATAATAATAATAATAATAATAATAATAATAATAATAATAATAATACATTTACACAGCATTACACCAATATCGCATATTTGTATTCCACTGCCAGGTAACCATTAAATTTACAATCATGCGTGAGCAATAAATGAACAATGGTTCGTCCGTTACTAGTAATGATTGAATCTTAATCTGACGTCTCCTTATTGGACCGCCTTAAATGGGAAATATTGAGAGTGCTTTCGTGCCATCAATATAACACGCATCATTAAGGCAAACAAACCACCAAAGCAACGATAAGGCCCAGTCTCTAGTGATAGCAAATTATACTTAATCGCTAAAAAACAAAAAGATGAATGGTATACTTCCTCTGATAGTGGCTCCGGACAACGTAATTTTAGAAAGTTTTAGAAAACAGAGATTGCGAGGTACAAATTAACTTTGGTTATCAGTGATTTTGATTTCTGATGTTATAATGCACGCGAAATAATTACTACAACAAAAGATACAGGACATAGATATCAAAATATGAGCGGTGAAAATATAATTGTCAATGGTGTCATTTAAGTATGTATTAGGTGTTGCGAACCTAGTAAAAAATTAGTTCAGTTGTTACCAGAAGGATAAACCAAAGGCAGCATGAATGGAAAGTATAATCTCATGCACATTCGTTTCGTGCTTACTGGCGACTCATCAGTAGGAGCCGGTATTACGCCCTTTAACCACTATATATTTTGGTCAAGAATGTGGGATAACAGGACGGTACAATCTCCTAGACGAATGTGTAAACCAGCAGAAGTGAAGTTAACTTCAAATAAAGTGTTCGGCAATGCGACTTCAACACTAACTCACAGTATTAAATATATATATATATATATATATATATATATATATATATATATATATATATATATATATATATATATCGAGTCCGTAACTTCACAATTGCAGGTTTATATTCGTCAAGGGATTAAACCGTCCCATTATCCCACATTCTTACCAAAATATAGTAGTTAAAGGGCGTAATACCGGCTCCTACTGATGAGTCGCCAGTAAGCACGAAACGAATGTGCATGAGACCATACTTTCCGTTCATGCTGCCTTTGGTTTATCCTTCTGGTCACAACTGAACTAAATTTTTACTAGGTTCGCAACACCCAATACATACTTGCATATATATTAGTTCTCCGCAACAAACAGTATTTAAATGGTGTCATTTGTTGCGGAGCATAACATAACGAGATCCAAAAACAATGAATACTTAGTCACGCAAAAAACACGAGGCTTCAACTATCGAAAGCTGTTTTCAATATAAAGAATTGTTTTATCATTATCATAAGAAAAAACGAGACAAACTTGACTTTAGATATTAGACAAAGGTTAATAAAGAAGTGCCTAGTACAGATTAGTATATTAATGTTATGGTTGCGAAATTGACACATGAATTGCTTACCTTTTGTCAGTATAAACTAAGAATCGTATAGTGCAGAAGAGGCAATTCATCCAGTAGACCAGCTTCGTTCTTAATAGAAATTCATCACGTACAGACCAGAATTTGCCGCGGTTAGGGCTCTAACTTGGGCACGACTGCTTCGGAAACTGTTGCTCTAACCACTGAGCCACCCTGCAGCATACTACACCCAATTGTCAATGATATATTACCTAATTCTTTTCGTTTATCCTTTTCATTTAAGGTGAAACTTATATGGCATTCTTTTAGATACAAGGTTCCAACTAACCATCCTCAATCTGTCATTATTGAACAGACACGATTCTAGATGGGGAAGTGATCTTGAAATGAACATTTATATAATTAAATGAGCATTGGTTGCATGGGCGTTGATTACAATTACTATAATCAAGGTTGCGATCTTGATATAAACACCTGACCCATTAATTACAAACATTTGTCAGTATAAACTAAGAATTGTATAGTGTAGAAAAGGCAATTCAACCAGTAGACCACATTCGTCCTAATCGGGAAATCGTCACATACTGGCTCAGTGGTTCGATCACCAGATACCGAAGCAGACGTGCCCAGATTGGAGCACTGTCCGCGCCAATTCTGGCCTGTACGTGATGAGTTTCCAATAAGGACGAAACCCGTCTACTGGATGAATTGCTTTTTCTACACTATACAATTCTTAGTTTATACTGAAAATTTTATGTACTTAATGGGTGAGGTTTTTATATCAAGATCGCAAATATTTTAGTAATTGTTATCACCGCCCGCGCAGCCATTGTTCCTTTAATTATAGAGACGAGTATGTTTATTCAGAAAGAATACAAAAATGAGGTTACATGGAAATCTACATAACAACACAATGGCCAAGCAAGCTTTAGTCTAAATCGATATCGGCAATACAGTGTGCTTGCGGTTTTCATTGTTTTGCTCCACAAAACTGATTAAGATACGCGAATCTGTCATAAAATACTGTCAATAAATTGGAAGTGTCCACCACACACTGTTAGTAACAGAGTGTAAAATGCTATTTATTTTAACAATATTGGATACAAAGTAATACGGTTATTAGTTCAGAGTAGTCAAAAAGATTAAATGCACACTAATCATAAATACAAAATCAAACTTCCAAATTTAATATTCATACACACAATATAAAGCATTCTATAGCAAGAAATAACGATGAGTCAACTAATGTAATGTTGCTAGACGCGTTTTATTTAGCTCATACCCGAAATATTATTTATTGAATACAAAATAATAGTGTGATAGATAGAAACAGTCATGTATTTCAGACAAAATTCGTTGGTGAAAATGAATTTGTCGCCAAAAAATGCCATATAATTAAATGAATTTTTTTTGCGAAACAGGATTAATCGAAATTACCTAATCTACGTTTTGATTGCAAGTATGTATTAGGTTTTGCGAACCTAGTAACAAATTAGTTCAGTTGTGACCAGAAGGATAAACCAAAGGCAGCATGAACGGAAAGTATAATCTCATGCACATTCGTTTCGTGCTTACTGGCGACTCATCAGTAGGAGCCGGTATTAAGCACGAAACGAATGTGCATGAGATTATACTTTCCGTTCCTGCTGCCTTTGGTTTATCCTTCTGGTCACAACTGAACTAATTTGTTACTAGGTTCGCAAAACCTAATACATACTTGCATATATATTAGCTCTTCACAACAAACAGTATTTAACTGTAATATACGTTTTGATTAACGCAGTTGTTTTTTCCAGTAGTTTTCTTTTATTAACAAAATATTTAGCCTGCCTTTCTCGACAACCTTCTTCAGTTGGTCCATCCACACCAGTTGTAAAAAACTAAACCAATGAAGCAAGTGCGGTATTTCCCCTGCAATATTATTTATACTTCAGACTGACCTGTTACTATATAGTCGCGTGTCACATGTGTGTATGTAATATAATTGTTTGTGAGCTTACAACTGCCTATTGCTGGACATATGTTGTAGACCCAACAATTGGTTGGTTTAGCCACTGTTCATAGGACACAATTTTCAAATTATATTAGTTTAATAGACGAAAAAATTAAAAACCAGGGTTTCATTCGTTATGATCAACTCTTTAGAAGTAGAATCTCTACTGAGGCTTAAACTAATGACGCGCTGGTTTATTATTATAAACAACATCAAGCCAACCAGATACACCGAATTAAAGCCACGTGAACAAGAAATTCTACAGTTCATATAGTGTGAGACAAGGAAAGAGTAAATATCACGATGGAGAATTAAATATAAATAGCTCTACCTGAACAACCCCCAGAAAATAAAGTGCTTAGGCAAAAATCAAACACGTACTCCAGGCCAAATAAACCAAAAAGCTGGATAATTTCTGTAAAAGAATCCTTTCATGGCTCTTACTCAGCTACTGCATAACACACCATAAAGTAATAACAATGATGTACCATTTTTCATCGGAGATTTTTCCTATTCAATTCTCAAATCATTGAACGATTGGAATCTGGACATTAACATTTCAGACAGACGACAGAGCAATAAATCAGCATTCAGTAACTCGTAGTAAAACTAAACAGCACTACACCAACAAAATTTCATCACGATTTAATGCATCCTAACGATAAAATTAACAATTTTGTAGACTGTATATGAACGGGAAGTCCAACGCTCTTAATCGGAGATCAAATTTGTCAGTCTCGCCTCACTTTATGTTTCTGTCTGATAAGAGAAACTCAAAAAGCGATTTAGTGTAACCAGTACACTATAAAACATACATAGAGGCACACAAACAATGACATCATCAGTAAGATCCAGTAACCAGTGATGGCATACCAACGAAATATATCCATTTATGCGCTGACTGTAAAAGAACACCAGGTAGTTAGTTACTTAATTGTGGTGGATAATTTTAACTGGATCCTCCTAAAATGGTCTATGCCTGCTGAACCATCATCCGGAATGAACTACTACCTATTTCATATGAAAAAGTCAAAACACACAAGTCAGGGCTCTAATAATAAGATTTACTGATAAAATTATAAAGTATTTTTGACTCATATAAGCAAATCGTAAAATTTTTGTCAATACTAAATCATAATAAACATAAATATAATTTTAGTATGCAGATTAGCAACTCGCAATTTGCATCATTCCAGTTATCTGGACGACATAGATAATTCATGCTGTAAATTAAAAGAAAAGTACAAGATATGTATATATATAACGAAAAATAAAGTAGGAACCCCTAATTTAACAGTTTATAACGCTCATAGCATGCGTGGTCTAAAATAAGACACAACAATAAACATTGGCTCGCTAGCTCAATAGAAAACATAATTAAATATTTTGCAATGCTAATGGCCACCACTGCAGTCTAAATAAATATAAAAATATATATTAGAATATCATGTTCAAACAGAAAAACATAACAAATTAACATGAGAATGACTAACCAAGCACAGGGCTCTTTCTAGTTGCACTACTACACTGCCACCTACAGATGACGGGCAACAACTTCCTGATGCATATTATTTTAATCAGTCGGCGGTCGGCATACTTTAGCAAGAAAAACGCACTCCGTGTCTGGTAAACTTGCTCTTTATTTTTCAATGTTCATAACAAACTATGTTAACTTAGCAATGAAAACGAACTCGAAGCATCAACTGAGGCAAGATGGCTGTACGCCAATAGTACCAGCAAGGTTCATACTACCACAACCAGTAAAACCAACTATAATCCTCGACGTCATACCGTCGAAATATAATAACATATCTACCAGAGCACAATATTTATCATTTCCATTTTGTAAATTGTACTTATGAAACACCCAGTTTCGCACTTTATTTCTTCCCAGCGTATTATAACGTTTAACTTTTAATACTCAACGTCTTTGGAAGTGCACGTAGTTAACATGATTTAGATAGTTATTTAATCTACTTTATTTAGGTTTAAAAATAATTGTCCTCTAGAGGAAAACTCTATAATAGATAAGGTAACGGATGATCCTGGCAAGACATTAATTTTTGATCAATTAAAAGTCAACAGACCCAAAATTCATAGTGTCCAGCTTATGGTTATTTCATCGATGGACAAATCCTACCTCGTACTTTTCTTGACCAATAATAAGGTGAAATTGGTTCGGGATTCAGCCTCAAATTTATGATTAGATAGTAGGCACACAATAAATACTCCAGCAACTCTAAACCGTCGGCTAGTGCTGAATTTAGAAATATTTATCGGTAGTAGATGAACTTAGTCGGAACAGAATGTACCATCTCACGAAATTCCCCACTTGTATGTAAGCTTTTTGCAATCAAAGCAAACAAATATTTTATTGTATAAATGATTTCAAACTGGGAAATGTTTCGGCTTCGTACATATTTTAAAGTAGGTTATTTGCCAGTCACGATAATTGAATGATGAAAACAGCTGTGCGTACATACAGATGTATAGCCTAATTTGTATTGACAGATGCGCCCCAACACATTATGTCTGTAATCAGTTAATTGTTTTAACCAGCTAATCGAAGATATACTGAATTAACGTATAACACGAGATCAGGTTCTTGTATAACACTAAACAGGTGGAAAACAAATAAATAGTATAGTTACATAAATTAACCTTGACTAGTAAACCTTTCGAGTCGATAACATAAATGCGTCTTTTCGCTTCCTCCTCGGAAAGTCCCTCACATTTCAAAGCCAAAGTTAGCAAGTTAGCAGCACCCAGAGAAGCCTAAAATGACGCAAGAAGAAATAATAAGACTAAAATTGAGGAAAAAAATGCTGCAAAATTAAATATGCCACGAAAGAAAGTTTCCCCGCGGTAACTGTGTATAATGTCAATTATCGAAGCCCACACAGTTGTAAAATGTCAACTTTTATAAATTTAACGTCCATTTGTTAATAAAAATTACAAATATTAAGACCGATACAGATAATTCAGGTAAATGCATATTTATTTAAATAAGCATAGATATGGAATACCCAACAACATACAAACATAATACGTATATGCGAGAATACGTACAAAAGATATATAAATATATACTCTTATATTAACATAAATACATATATACATACACGTATTTTAAATTTCAATCAAGTTTTCGAAGTTGATATGAACACCAATCCCACAATATATATATATATATATATATATATATATATTGGTGAGTATAAAATAAGCATTGTGTAGTGTAGAAAAGTATATTCATACATTAGAACGGTTTCGCCGTTAATGAGAAGTTTTCAATTACTGTTCAGATTTTGCAGCGGACAGGTTTCGAACCAGGGAACATATGCTTTTGAGTGTGAGCCTCGAATCACTGGTCCACAATGTCGGACAACACACAAAGTTGCGAAACTAGTAACAAATTAGTTCAGTTTTGACCAGAAGGATAAACCAAAGACAGCATGAACGGAAAGTATAATCTCATACACACTCATTTCGTGTGGACTGGCGACTCATCAGTAGGAGTCGGTATTACGCCCTTTAACCACTATATATTTTGGTAAAGAATAAGGGATAATAGGACGGTTTGCATAATCTCACTCTGTGTGAGAGAGAGAATGGAATACAATAATAAACGGTAAATCAACAAAATTCACATTCATTTATACCATATCCTATATTAATTCAATTTTCCATTTAAATAGATATTTTAAACCTTACATATATATATATATATATATATATATATATATATATATATGTTTTCTACTTACAAGCTAAAGCTGGGCTCTTTGAACTTTAAGTACCTACGTTTTGGATCGCGTAGGTGGGTCTTGTGTAAATTAGTCTCCAAATGATGCACGTTTACACCAACTGTAGGTTAATACGCAATATACAGTCAACACTTTGGATACAAATTCATCGGAAAGGAAACAGTGTTAAAAGATAATAGCAGAAAGACAACCTATATAAAAAAATAACTTTAAATTCAATATTAGTAATATACTACACGCAATAGTCTTGTAAAAGCTGCACACAACACATTTGGAAAAATTGCAGTCGCGATTAAATGAGAATACAAATAGGCAAAATAAAATCAAGCGTACAATTGTGAAGATAGGAAAAAATGCATTTTAGTGTTAAATCATCAAGAAAATGCACAATCAGCATATCCATGCAATAACATTTACACAACATAAACAGTAACACAAAACAGAATATACTCCTAGAAACTGCCAAAAACATTTATTCACGCGTTCACGCGCGCACACACACACACAAACAACATTCCACGAGAATACACAACCAAACCAACGATTCAAAGTTAAATAAAGCCTCATGTTTTATTCTCTAAAACATAACTTTACACATTCACGCTCATCAAATTAATCAATAAAAGCATTATCAAAAAACTTAATTTGTTTACAAAATGCAGAATAAAATATTAAAAATTATTTTTAAAAACGCCTGTTCTCCGAACGGTGGATTATATAAAATCAGTATAAATTGAAAATCGCACAAGTTAACAAAGGCAAACAGTCAAGTAACCCATTTTCGTCCTTAGTTAAAACAAAATCACTGGCCAAAATTTTCGCCTCCGAAGCACGCAAACTTCGGAGTCGTACATTCCTTTACTGCGGCACCCTTGTCGTAAATTACATACAATTTACATTTGTATACCAACTTAGGTTTGGTTAGTCGTTACTTCAGTTGTAACAAACCTCTATTTCTCTTTTTCTCTCTCTCAATATATATATAAACACATGCCCAGCAGCTAACAATCAAAGATCTAATAAAAGTAGAGAAGTCTGCAATAACATATCCCAAGCAATACGTTTGATGAAATACAAGGCAATTGCTTCTAAACAACACGAAACGGGTCTAACAAAAAAATTACATTCATATGATATCCAATTTTAATGGCCCAAGATTAACAGAAATAAAAAGATGATTATAATGAACGAATCATAACAATGTTCGTATTGATCGTGGACAAAACCAGAACCATGAACTATTGGGTAATTGTTATCAGCTGTATCATCCCCTACACAGGAATATACCTGAGCAAAAAGTAACAAATACGACGGTTTTTTCAGTAAATTGAGTGGCTAGACATACACAGGCACTTGTTGGTCAACAGTATTTGGAAAAATAAAGCGTCAGAAGTTAATAGCAGAATGACAACTGTCACAAAAATAACTAAAATTTCAAAAAATGTTATCTATATCGGCACACGTACATAGATCACGTTGAAGAAATGTATATTTCTTAGTAGTCGAATTTACCTGATGTGCATGCAATAACAATATATATGTATATAATGTAGAAGAAATCAAATCTGACTGGTCTTGATGGCGAAAAAACGAAATTTAAGTTAGCGAAACAATAAATGATAGTAACCACCATTTAATAACCTATAAAATAAGTCGTTTCGACAGGTATGCTAATTACATCAAAATTCAATTTGCTTATGCACCCACGTCGGTTACGATTCTCGAAATTATGCCTGTATCAACAGTGTGGAATGATAATTTCTAAGAAACATCGGAGTTAGAAATACGGGATGCAATCCTATGTCTTATACGTCGCAAAGCCGAAGGCCTTGATGAATTGCGGGATGATTTAAGGATGGTGGCGCCATAATTTCTGGAGTGCTGACTAAACTTTTTTGTACTTAATAGAATGAGTCAACCATCATTCCTATCTTCAAAAAAGGCAATAGTAATTCGTGCGATAATCATCGTGGAATAAGCTTTATTCCATTCGTGTCTAGGTTATTTGATTCAATTATCCTACGTCGTCTTAGAGCTTCATGTGAATTACACATTAGAGAAGAATAGGCCGGGTTCCGCTCAGGCTGAGGTTGTATAGATTTTCTTACGTTAAATCAAGTTCTTGAAGAGCGACCTTTATATCACCGTCCCACATTAGAATATTTTGTCATCATGGATGCATTTGACTCTGTGGACCGCAATGTTTTATTCCATATTCTGTCGAAAAGTGCTGTGCCACCAAATTTCTTTAATACTATACACGCTTTATACACAAACTCTTCTGGTCGATTTTAGTTTTTAAAACGAATTAACGCACAACTTAATCATCATCAAGGTTGTACACATTCCACCTTTTATCACTTTTCAATCGATGCTATTATGAACACCACTATGTTACACATTCAGGATGCAGTCGTTGTAGTTCTCCCGGGCGGTAAACTAGTCAATCTTGACTATGCGGATGAAATCGTACTAGTATTCGACATTCGAGATCCTGCTCAGTCCACCTTGAATAGATCAGCAGACGTTGTTTCGTCCCTCCGTATGAAATTCGCACCATCTAAATGCAGGATAATTTTATAGGATCACCCACCACTCAGTCCAACTCTGTGACTGCAGAGTGAAGATCTAGACATAGTTGACAGATTTACATATTTTGGGAGCTCTATAAATAAATTAGGCAATATGTCTGACGAAGTGCGAAAGCTAAAGTAGCTTTCTCGAACCTACGCCATTTATGAAGAAACGCGAGTATTTCACTCTGCCTGAGGTCGTCTTTACAATGCATCATTACGCGCAGATTTACTATACTTTAGAGGAACTTGGCCTCTTATAGTTGATGATTTTAGACGTTAAAATGCATTCGACCATGTTTTTGAGAAACATAGCTCATGTTGTTTACTAACAACGAATAACCAACGTTGACATCCGTAGACGTATTTTTGGATCTGCTAACAAATGCTTCTCGTTAGAAAAATAAATTAGGCTGCATCAAATTCGTTTACTCGGTCATGTTTTGCTTATGCCCTCATTTCTATTGCCCAGTGGAGCTCTGTTCTCTCATCCAGCACCAGATTGGCGTAAGAAACAAGTTTGGCAAATTTTGACATGGCAGAAAAAGTTGACGTCACTTACATCCAAAGTAGGTAGAATAGGATCCACTCGTCTTCCAGGCTGGGGTCCACGTGCGCGTTATAGTTCTTGGTTAGAAACCCTTCACGATATGGCATCGAAACGATCTCAATGTCAATTGTGTAGTAGATTTCTGGTCGAATCATCTTTGTAGCTTTCTTTTCCTAAAGCTTATTTGGCCATAATGGTGTTGTGTAGATGTTTAGTTTGCCTCACAACTGTTAGGTATCTTGATAAATATACTCATAGTAACAAGGTACTCTCTTTCTCTCTTCCTCTCGTAAATCTCACTAATAATTTGTGCCTAAATTATTATGTTAGACGTTATTTATAATCTTTATTTTGTTTCGCTTCTTATGGTTATATTAGAGTAAAACAATAGTCACTTTTGGGTTTTTATGGCACTGCATGATGATGATCAAGTGTCATATAAGTACCAGTCTCATTTCATATATTTATATATATATATATATATATATATATATATATATATATAAGTTAAAAGAAGTTAAAAGAATGAAATCAACGTTCGTTTAACTTTATATGCCTTATCTTGTTTTCGCTTATATTTTAACGCAACATTATCAAACCAATTTAATTATCAGACTACGTTTTCACGCTCGTAACAAACTAAAATCAATATGGATTACTAACCTGGCCAGCTCCGTAGAATAGAAACTTATTATCCTTCAATTCAGTCTTCGTGATGCGAATACTTGACAGAATGCCGGCCAAGACGACCGCTGAGGAAGCTTAAAACATTTTTAAAATAGAGACATGTAAAAAATATTAATTCACAAACAATAGTTTGTGAAAAGCATATTTTAAGGCTTTCTTTGGATGAACCGTTTCATTGCTAATTATATTATTCTGACCGGGTTAATATTGCATTTAAACTATAGGTTTCACGCATGTTCGATCAGTTTAACAATGTCATCTGATTTTAAGTCGCAAAACTTCACAAAGTACAATCCACATAAGAAAATTATTACAGACTAAATGCTATAAAGTATTTGTACTAATTAAATGAAAACCTATAAATAATACATAATATTCATTCATTATAAGTTTATATAAACTTTATCGTCCGTTCGTAAGTATAATCGTACAAAATTTTGTTCTGGCGTGCAATGTTTCGCTTTCTCCAAAATGAGAATTTCTGCATAGAAAGATATAAACACAAACAATATATATATATATATATATATATATATATATATATATATATATATATATATATATATATATATAATATTCATTTATAAATCACCAAAACTACCAATTATATTCCAGTATACATACAAATACGACCAGTTATTTAAAAAGACAAACTGGTAACAAGTCAGAGTTGAAGCAGCCATATGAACACCTAAAACTTCGCCAAAAAAAGATTGATACCACAATTGACAAGACTCTACTTTTCGGATTTGACCGCATTTTTCTTGTGCGGGACAATTGTTAGCACTCATAGGTCGGCAAAATCTTGAACCTTTTCTTTTCAGATGATGTAATTTTTGGCCTCAGTTGATGGGTTCTCACTTGTCCCTTCTCCTTTAAGCCTTCAATGAGTGCTAACAATTGTCCCGCACAAGAAAAATGCGGTCAAATCCGAAACGAAAAGGACAGCACTGAGAAACAAAATAATACATCTTTTAAAAAGACTCTACTTTATAATGGGAACGTGTCAGTTCAAATTAGGAAAAAAGCAATGAATCATAGAAAGTCTATGTTGAAACAACTTTCGTAAATGCGTCAAAAAGCGAAACAGAACAATTATCCCATAGAGTAACTAATTTGGAGAAATTCTAAGTTATAATATGATAATCCTCCAACAAATCCCTCATGTACAGTCCCATGCTCATTCACAAGTAAACACTAAGTAGACCAAAATGCACCCGTAAAACATGTGCAAATAAATATAAATAAAACATCTCTATAGTACTACCGTACATGTACTTATATGTAAACGCATATACCCTCCAACTGGGAGATTACTAATGAACCAGTGAATAAATGACTGAAACACTAGGCCTAGTAAAATAACATTCGACGACCTACAAAAACAGACGAATTCATCATTCTTGCATTGGCGATAATGGTACTCTGATTCTCAGGTGACAGCGACGACAGCCACCTGCGTCTTCACGGTACAAGAGGTTGAGCTCACTCGAATGGCTAATTATGACAACCGTCGACACAGCCAATTTTGGCATCGTGATTGGTCATCACATAAATTTAAACAATACTAGTTGCAATTCCAGAATATATTTTACATTTAGTTTTAGCTAATTGTCCCCAACTCTACAGTTAAGTTAGTCCTGAACAAGCCTCCAAATCTATCACAAGGAGCCATTTTACCAGACAGGCACGCTTTGTTTTAACCAGACAATTTAAATATTCATGACAACCTTAAATAATACCATTGGAGCGTTCTGCCTCAAAGTTAGTCGTTGCAACACCTCCTTCCTGAGGACCCGGCCTTAGAATTCTGTTTAAGCGATCAAGTGCCACAGCGATAGGCCAGTCGGTTATGTTGACGAAAACGATGTTTCAATCTATATCTGACATTCATTCCCGATATGGACAACCAGTGTAGCACCATGGGCTTCACTTTCGCAAACATGACTTAATCCCCGGGTGCTTGTCGCTTGGTAGCACACACATCTTGAATTATTTGTTTTAGGCACTCCTAAATATATTCTCTGTTTCAGTGCTCGTCGGGCTTTGAGGTTACAAGTCTGACTGGTGTAGTATCTGCTAATCATAAAGCATAGTTGTGGAGGCAAATTCTGTATCTGTTGATACTGCAAATCGCATTGCGCGATCAGACAAATGTAATTTTTTATTTGCCTTTTCCCTTACTTTGTGGCTTACAACGCCGGTATATATGGCACAGTTGACAATAGCAACGAATACGTTTTGACATTCAGCGTCAATACAAACAAAACTAAAATGGTTCGACGAGGTGCCCAACGATTCATGCCAATAGCTATTAATTCTTTTCCTATGGACTCGGACATAAACAATTGCACTGTTTGTCGCTTTCTGCACCAATATTCCATGCTCATGTCAGTACTTCAAATGGTGCGAACACCAATGCGCAGTTTCAGCTGGTTGACTGTTTCATGGCATGTGGTATCCTTGCCTTGCTCTTCGGAGACCTTTATAAGTGACGATAATCAAAGAGCAGAGATTTTACTGTGCGCATCGGCTGCAAAATTCTCAAAACCGGTTCGAGTTCTTCAATAACTCCATGTACTCGTTTATTGGTAATACCCAATGCATCAGCGCTCTGTGATCAATAAAGACGTCTATATGCCCACCGATCTCAACATTTGCACACTTTCGTAGTGCCCATTACACGGCCAGTAGTTATATTTTTCAAAGGCGGCGTAATTTTGCTGTTTTAATGTATGTACCACCTACATATTGCGCCGGACGGTCGACGGCTTGTAATACTGCTTTTATGCCACTGTCTGGGACGTCTGTCACAATTGATATACTTCATTAATTTCTGCCTACATTGGAGAAACGCTTCTTAAGCCTGCTCGGTCTAATGGAAAGATATCTCAGAATTAGTTATATTGGACAGGGGTTAATGAGTAAACACCATCCCCACGTGATACCGTCTATACAAATTCATCACACTAATAAACCGGCTTAATTGTTTTGTAGTATTGGGTGTCGGATAATCATTGGTATGCTGTACATTAAAATCTGCTGAAACTGCGTAGCCCAGGAACCGCACTTTCCGACGTTTTTGCACCTTTTCAGGACGAAAATGTTACCGCCAGTCTACAGCTTTGGAAATATTGACAACGCCAACCTCCGCTGTACTATTGGATAAGTCAGACATGAAGGAGCTTCACTTTATTTGGAACACATTCGGTGGTACCCGAGGGAATTAGAAATAATCGTCGGGCACCTGTGCTGCGATTTTTCACTGTTCTTCGGGCCGAAAACCAATTTGTCAAAAGCCTTTGTGTAGGTCAAGCACGTGAAACCACTTGCCCATTGTTGGCTGTAAAAATAGATTCCACAGAACCGGCAAGTGATAAAGGTCAGGTTTGGTTGCCACATTTAATTAACGGAAAAAAACCGCGGGTCGATTCGAAACAATCTTTTTTCGTAACGTAAAGAACAGAAGCTCGAAACACACATGAGGAAAACACAGGAACATAGGCCTCTATCAACTTTTCAGTTGATTGAGTTTCTGTCGAAGGTTTCTTAGGAGTACCATATACACTCCGTGGTTTTTAACGGTCATTAATACTAGACAAACCTTAAAGCAACTGACTGTAGGCCCATGACAATCGGCGCAAACAGGTAGGTGGAATGTAACGTCGAACTTCATTCGAAATTCTTCCCATTATTAGTACAGGTGACTTGTCTCGTCTCTCACATGACTTTTGCGTATTTATCTGGATTTTCACTACAAATAAAGTAATCATCATTTTTTTTAAAAATCTTTGCAACATTCGGACACACGACTTGTCTCGTCCTGCACATTGTTGCTGCAATATTGACTATATGGAACAAATACTCTAAAACCATGAATGGTATCTCGACATATTCGAAAAATTAGAGCGAGATGATATCATGATTTATTAACAAATTTTTGCACCATTCGCCCGCAGCCAGCATCGCCGCACCTAAAGGAATACCAGAATGTAGGACGGCTCTGTCCGCCGTCGTAATGGGGCTCATCCGTGGTGTCGTTGATCCCAGCGTGATAGCCATCATTGCAGAAATTTATGAAGCATAGATCTTTCAACCAGGACTCCGAACGTGCCCGTTAAAACGCCACATTCGATAGCGTCCAGCATAATAAACATGATGACCTCACGCGGTTGAAAACCTGACAGACCAAGTTAACAATGACAACCACGACTTGACGAGTGCCAAGGTATACAGTGACGGCTCATTAGGAAATGATTTAAATTTTTGATTCCTAAAAACCTGAGGCTTGACAAGATAATGATCAAGTTCTTTCGGCCAACATCGTATGATCCTTTAAATCCTAAACAGCCACGTGTATAATTGGGACTTATAACTAGAAATCTTGCGCTCAAACAGAGGCTTCAAATTTGTCGAACTACAACCGTGGCCTCTCCATATCCATGAATGCAAGCATAAGCTTAAATGGTAATGAAAGCCGGAAATAACTGGTCGATTCGGATGTAAGCCTCGACAGTTTAGATTGTAGCCACCAGAGCGCGACCATCATTGCTAATGTACACCTATGTTAGTTAGGGTGTCTATGCGGATTCCCTCAGAGATCACAATTATTGTTTCATCCAACTTGACTTAATTGTCTCCAACTCTATATTTATGTTAGTCACTTGAATTGACAAGATTCTAACCAACCCTTCAGAATTATCACCAGAAGCCAGAATACAAGACACATTCTTTATTTTTAACCAAATATTTTTAGCAGTTTGCTCGTATAAAGCGCATCCCAATAGTAAAGGCATTTTAAAAATATTTCCTATTTATAATTCACTTCCATCATTCTCCTGATTCTGCTTCAGCTTAACTCTTTAACTTCTGCGTGAACACTGAAGTTTTCTCAGCCCCACAAGTAGCCAATGTAACATTATCAATCTAGTGATAAATTAAAACCTGTTGTGAAAGAAAAGTACATTCACTCATTGTCCAAGGGTGAAGAGGCAATGGAGAGTAGAACAAACCGATTGCGTTATGCTTTGGCATTCACATTTTTTTAATGTTTGTCGCAAATTTCGGAAATAACTTAGGTTTGATAACATCCCCCACCAAACTTCATCTACCTATTGTGAAAGACGAAACTCCACTGCAATCTGCATCTAGCATTATCAGCGATAGCATTGTTTCTGTGGAAAATCATATAGACAGACGTAGTGTGGTGTCTGTTCAACAATAACAGATTGGGGACGGTTAGCTGGAACATCAGCTCTAAAGGGATATCATTTGAGATCCACATAAAATTACAAAGACTAACCGAGTTCCATTAGGTAGTGTATAACTGAAAATTGTGTGTAGTGTGCGATCGGTTTTGTTCAATGGTTAGGGCACCAGATCCCGAAGCAGACGTTCCCAGGTTCAAGCCCTGTCCGCGGCAAATTCTGACCAGTACGTGAATTGATGAAACCAATCGACTGGATGAATTACTATAATGAAGGTTGCAAACTTGATATAAACACCTGACCCATTAAGTACTTACACTTTTTCAGTATAAACTAAGAAATCTATAGTGCAGGAAAGGCAAGTCACACTATACAATTCTTAGTTTTTACTGCAAAAATATAAGTACATAATGGGGCATCTGTTTATATCAAGTTCGCAATGTTATCAACACCCGCGCAACCAATGTTCGTTAAATTATATACTGGATGAATTGCCTTTTCTGTACTATACAAATCTTAGCTTATATTGACTTATACTTAATGGGTCAGCTGTTTATAGAAAAATCGCAACCTTGATTATAGTAAAGAATTTTATTTGGATAGAAAACTAGGTGTACATAAAAGGTATACATACAAAATATAACAAAATATTATTATACGTCCAACAAGACGGAACATTTTAACAGTGTCACACTGGAATTGGAAAGCCTTATATTAACGCCAGCGCACGAACAATTTGTTACCTACACAGTTATGGACAAAGCCTATTTATTGCGATCGACTCTAAATGAGAAATCATACTAGCAAACCACGCCTTAATAAAAAAGGAAGTGTTTTATTGTCATGATGCATTTACCACAGGACTGAACATCTTTAGTTATAAAAGTATGTGAAATACCAATCTAATTATTCATACACAAGATTGTTATGTGTCGCAAAAGATGCAACAAAAGACACAATTCAGGCTTGTTGAAGAATATTATCAATCAGGTGTGTGCAATATAATTTGTTTTGCACGTAAACATGTTTAGTCAAGTGAAAAATGCAACATGTCAAAAAATGCTTTATAATTTTTTTTGAGCCGAGATGTACAAATATGCTTCAATATTTAGAAGCGATCACATTAAATAGACATCTTCCAGACCTGTGTAAATAACAATAAATCATTCATGCCCTGGCATTACCATGGGGCATTCCATGAACACGATATGCTGTATATTGCTGCGTTTCTATTTTTTGAACATTTTTCACTGATACATTGTTATATGGCTCAGTGGTTAGAGCACCAGATTCCGAAGCAGACGTGCCCAGGTTCGAGTCCTGTCCGCGGCAAATTCTGGCCAGTACATGATGAGTTCCCAATAAGGACGAAACCGGTCTACTGGATGAATTGCCTTTTCTACACCATACAATACTTAGTTTATACTGACATTTGTAAGTAATTAATGGGTCAGGTGTTTATATCAAGACCGCAACCTTGAATATAATAATTGTTATATATAGTCAAACACCGGCCAGACCTTGCACCAATTTTATTACGATTGGGAAAATCCGCCATAGTCGTATCGACTAATATTGAGTTGCATCAAACACAGCAATATATATCACAAACAAAAAATATAATCCATAAACTAAGAGACCCAGGCATTCGATTTATTTATAACAAATATGTTTAATTACAACAGGTTGAGGTAATAAAAATTATTTAAGTCATGCTTGCGATATTGATTAGAACACCAATCCAATCGATTACATTTGTCAGTATAAACTAAGCAATGTATATAATTGTCCATTAGACCGGTTTCGTCCTTATTGGTAATTGTTCAAGTTCTGTCCAGAATTTACCGCGGAGAGGACCTAAATCCCGGCACATCTTTTTCCCGTAGTGGCTCAGTGATTAGAGCCGCAGACTCTGAAGCAAGCGCGCCCAGTTACGTGTCCTGTCTGCGACAAATTCCGGACAGTACTTGAAGAGTTCCAAATAATAACGAAACCGATCTACTAGATGAGTTGCCTTGTTTACATTGCACAATACTTAGTTTACACTGACAAATGTCAATGGGGTTTGAGACCACATCAAAATCGACAATTTGATTTAAATAACTATGCAAGATTCATTTTTGCATCAGATGGAGATGCTTAGATACCAGTTTCAACCACGAGTTCTAACTAGCCTACCTCGATTTGTTATTATACACAGGTACTTTGCCAAGTGAAGAAATGGTGTGTTTAATGCGAGTATGATACAGAGTTGAGTCCTATTGTTATTGGGGTTATGTTTCGACCTAACTTAGTGTTCATTAGCATGTAAAATCGTGTAAAGTCTCAAGAGAACTGGCCCGACTTATCTGCCAGTCCATGCATAAAGCGTAACAGATTTGATGGCCTGTCGACCAAAATACTTAGGAGACCTCTAGAGACAACGATCCAGCTAGTGAAATACGTCAGTTTACTCATTAAAACAAATTCACAACGCAAATAAGTGTATGAAATATTATCAAAACGAGAACTTACATTGAATATCATCATTAAAAGTAATATAATTATTCCGATATTTCTTTAAAAAGCGAAAAGCGTTATCGTTGGCAAAATCTTCAAACTGGATGCAAATGTTCGGTCCATAGCTGTAACAAAGAACAAACAAATACAAAAATATAAATATGGTTTCTTCATTTTAAGAGGCTTTCATTCCACTTTCCATTGACATGCATATGACAAATTAAAAAGCCAACAAAACAGCATAGTTTATTTCGCTAAAAAATCACATTATCGTTTTTGTGTTGCAACTAATACCAGTTCTCATACAAAATATAAATATGGCTTCTTCATTTTAAGAGGCTTTCATTCCATTTTTCATTGACATGCATATGACAAATTAAATGGCCAATAAAACAGCATAGTTTATTTCGTTAAAAAATCACATTATCGTTCTTGTGTTGCAACTATTACCAGTTCTCATACTTAGGGTATAGCTCATCATCAGCCCAAACTATAGATATGTGCCGCTGAACAGTCATGTAGTGTTGGTAAATTCTAAATATCTGTTAAATGGCAAATGTAATCTATCCAAAATAAAATGATATAGTCATTATTTCGTAACTGCTCAGGAGTAGACAACATTTTCTTTGGAGCAAAACTTATTACATTCAATTTCAAAGTTTATCGGAATTAAGCTCTTGGCGCCATTTAAAAATTCCACGGCATGTGATTCAAGCAGCTTCCGATCTTCACGCGCTTGAACTGCACTAGCTAACAAAAGAGACGAAGAAATAGCCACGTGTATGTGTCAGGTGCTTGTCAGCCATTGGCAGCAGAACATCTAGGAAAATTAACAGACCTAATCTTAATCCCCAATGCGTGCTTGGCATATGCAAAGAAAGAACGAGCTTCATGAGAAAACAGTATAAAACAAAGTATTGCAACTGCTTGCATAATATTCTTAAGTATCTTCAGGAAAACGTTTATTAAGCTAGTTCATCTTTATGCCTTAGTTAACTACAGTGAAGGAAAATAAAAAAACGAAGAACTACATGTTCTCGAATCGTCAGTTCAGGCTAAAACTGACGATTTACCCAATAAGTACTAAAATATGGCTCACCTCGTGAAAATGTGATTAACAATCATGAAAACGTTGTGTTGATTGCAAACGACTCTAATGCGAATGTATTCATATAGTGGCAGGTGTTTAATCTATGATTTGCTGTGAAATAATTAGTAGTTGTACTGTATCGAGAATCTAAGTTAATTAGCTTCTCGATAAAGCTACTATTCATTTCACAGCAAATCATAGATTATATATGAACGCAAATGCCATTCGTGAACCAGAGCAGCTTGATGTTTATTTGCATTTTTCAATAGATGGCATAATTTCTTCGGTTGAAGTCTGAACAACCGCAAAGGTTAATAATCTAACAAACAGTGTATTACGTCAACGACGCTGCATATATCACACAATTTTAAATTATATGTAAATATTGTTTTGTTGGCCATCCTGCCTCCAATATAAATGATGTTGTTTATCTCGTTTAATAACAGAATTGATAACATATGTGAATTTCATGTAACATGAGAAAACAATTTACATTTATATACAAGGCCGGTTTCCTCTTAATGTAACGCCTATCACTAAACACTTATATTTATGTGATTTAAAGCAATTAGCAAAACACCCAAGAATGGCTAATCATAAAGGAAACTCAGATAATACACGTACATAAGTGCAAAAACATCAGCAATCATTCTAAAAACTAAAACTTACAGTGGCTCCTATCTTACTACATAAAGCACTGTCTTACACATTGTTTTATCACATATATTGATGGGAAACCAGTAGCATATTCAAGTATGTATTAGGTGTTGCGAACCTAGTAACAAATTAGTTCAGTTGTGACCAGAAGGATAAACCAAAGGCAGCATGAACGGAAAGTATAATCTCATGCACATTCGTTTCGTGCTTACTGGCGACTCATCAGTAGGAGCCGGTATTACGCCCTTTAACCATTATATATTTGGTCGAAGAATGTGGAATAATAGGACATTCCACATTCTTCGACCAAATATATAGTGATTAAAGGGCGTAATACCGGCTCCTACTGATGAGTCGCCAGTAAGCACGAAACGAATGTGCATGAGATTATACTTTCCGTTCATGCTGTCTTTGGTTTATCCTTCTGGTCATAACTGAACTAATTTGTTACTAGGTTCGCAACACCTAATACATACTTGCATATATATTAGGTCTCCGCAACAAACAGTATTTAACTGTTATATATTGAATTGAATGATGTCATGCTTACCGCGAAATGTGATAACTGATATCGATCAAGGCCAGGGTGTATGGATTTACTGAAGTAACAGGTGTTCAGAAATTGTTGTAATTCTCAATTTCGGTGAAATATAGCATAAATTGATATCCATTATGTTGGTACCATGTTTTGACTCGAAAACCATAGTGTTAGTACCATGTACCTTTTCGGTACAATAATGTTGGTATCGGTTACTAACATAGTGTTAGTATCCTTTACAGACTCGGTATATACATTATATAGTGTGAGTTAGCGTTGAAGTCGTATTGTCGTAGACTATACTATGTTAGCTTCACTATTGCAGATTTACACATTCGTCTAGGAGATTGTACCGTCCTATTATCCCACATTCTTGACCAAAATATATAGTGGTTAAAGGGCGTAATACCGGCTCCTACTGATGAGTCGCCAGTAAGCACGAAACGAATGTGCATGAGATTATACTTTCCGTTCATGCTGCCTTTGGTTTATCCTTCTGGTCACAACTGAACTAATTTGTTACTAGGTTTGCAACACCTAATACATACTTGCATATATATTAGTTCTTCGCAAAAAACAGTATTTAGCAGTAGCATATTCATATGACTGAATCCAGAAATCATCTGTACGAGTTTCACAGAATTAGTGTAAAAAACATATTGTACAAGAAAATTAAATTTTGCGCTATATTCCAAAATTTCAATTAAAAGCAAGAAGACAGATACAATTTGTTATAAAATAGGTGTAAATAAGCAATAAGTTCAGCACTAACAGAAAAAAGTAGATGAGTCGAAATGACTTTTTACTCAAGATAAACATAAGGGTCTGTAACGTACAAAAAATAAATATTCAGTACACAAAAATAAAAAGTAAAAACACAAATATCGCCCAGTTATCACCGATGTGGTTAAACAAATGAAAGCCTGTTCTGTATCAGAGAAGATGCACAATCTCTTAATGAAGTAATAAACACTTTAGTCAATGCCGGTAAAACTATAGATTTTTTACGTTACATAAGTTACTTCATCATCATCATCATGTCCAGTTATACAAAAGTCATAAGTGACTAATGTTTCACTGCCATGTAACCAAAAGGAGTGAAAAAAGTATATAAATGAAAGCAGAAATAATATTTTAAACAAATTGCTAGTGAGATTTACGCGAGAGAGGTAGAGAGAAAGAATACCTATCTACTATGGGTAAGTTTATCAGTATAACTCATATATATATATATATATATATATATATATATATATATATATATATATATATATATATATAACCATAAGTTACTTAAGATTTACTGAAAAGCATAAACAGCTGAAACAAATCTGTACTTTTGATTGTTCCCGGTCATCTGAGCAGAACCACTGTGAAAATACTCGCGTTAAGATATCCAATTCAAATATTTGGTTGCTGAATAAAGCTGGTCTTTCGAGTTCATTAGAAAACTTTACATATTAATGGCACATCTTGAACTATTGTAACCTTCCCAATATTTTACATAATAATTCATACAAAGGCAGTTCGCAAGTGGTCACGCTAGTAGATGAGACATAGTACTTACTACACATTTTGAAACTAAAGATAACACATTATAACAACATTAACTTAACCAATATAACTCACCAAGAGGTCAGCGCACGCATTACTTCATCCATAAATTCTTCATACTGTTCACCTCTAACACGCTTCTGACGTAAACCAGGATAGAATCTGTCCTGAAATTTCATGCAATAAAAAATTTAATGTCACATAGGCTCACATTGAGCTCGTTATTGAAGGGACTAATATCAATAAATCATGTTGACAAAAGAATGAAAGCTTATGTTTACATCAAATTCATTATGTAAAAACAGAAATACAATCTTATTAGCAAGCTCCACAGATTCAATATGAATAAAAGTGAACAGTTTAAGCTCACGAAACGAATAATACCACAGTTATTCGCACAAGAATAAACGCATATCAAAATTTGTATAGATACCGGGATCAGGCAGGTTTAAATATATTGCAAAAACATCTTCGAAATTTTGTTGGTTATATTTTATCCAGTATTTTCATTTAAAGGTAATTTTTATGCGGCCTAGATTTAAAACCATGATATATAATTCCAATATCTGTCGAGTGTAACTTGATTGAATGGTTTTAAACACATTCATTCTCATGCAAACTGGCGTTACAAATCGCACATTAAAAATTAATTCGCAATTGAGACACAAGAAAATAAAGCGAATAATTTATCTGCAATCTGTACTTAGAAAACCATTAAAACATTTATTACATATAGTGATTACACACTACAAATTACACTAGCTTGTTTATTCAGTTTCGACAACACATCTATGTAGCCGGGAATGCATGCAAAAATCGAATCGACTATTATTTGGTTCAAAGTCATTTAAATCAAAAAGGTACCCATGCATTCCGGCAGATCAAAATTGCACATCAACTGTTTGACCAGGTACCATGTCAAGTGGACATCCATTAATGAGACTTTTAACACGAAATTGCAACTATACATGCCTGATAATTCATTATCATATCTCTCGGAGAAGCTACATAAAATTATAACAATGTTTGGTTTACTTTTACTTACACACACACACACACACATATATATATATATATATATATATATATATATATATATATGTATATTACACAATATATTTCTAGTTAGGAAGAAAAAACACATTACAACAAAGTGGATAATAGCCATTTATTTCAGATTACTAAACTTCCTTTCAATCTTTATTAATATACATTCTGGGTTTCATTTGATTATGAGGGTGACAACAAATCTGACCTATCTGACATTGTTTTACTTCTATTTCTTGTTTTGGCTGATTGATGTGTATGTGTTTGTGTCTGTGTGTGTGCCTGTTTGCATGTAAAGGTCTTTCTCGCTCTATTGCAAAATGGTGTCTGAGATCTGGTCAATATTGTATTGATGGCTTGAGAATTAACCATCTGTTCGCATTGTTGACTGTTACTTGTACGAGCGCTATTTTTCCTACTGTAGTCTTTCGTTTCATTTTTTGCGCAAATTTATTTTCTTCGCTTGGTAACAGCGCAAGTGCGGATTGCAGTGTTGAACGCTCATATTGTTTGTTGCCAATCCGACTGAATGTTTGTCGAGTCTGGTCGAGGGTGTGTTCGGTCTTGTCTGGATACTAGAAAATTGTTGTGCCAATCGATTAAAATATCATGTTAATAAAACGTTTGAATATTTAGGCCAGGTGCTTGTTGTTTTATATAAAGGGCTTTCTACATATATAATAATTTTTCCGATTTTACTTTATGTAGAGTTGCGAAAGATGTCAAATTGACTGGGTGCCCCGTTTCCAATATATGATCGGAAATAGCTGATTTTTCTGAAAGGTTCTAAGCCTTGGTAATCAATTTCTGCGGTAAATGTTGCTGGATTCTGTTTATAAATTGCTTCTTCGTACGTACAAAATATATGTGCTGCCGCACATATTAGTATGCAGGCAAGACCAAACACGCCCTCGTCCAGGCTCAACAAACATTCAATCCGATTGGCAACAAACTGAAGAGGAAAAAGCAGATACACATACGGTGACAGAAATTTCCAAACAATATGAGCGTTCAACACTTCAATCCGCACTTGCGCTGTTTCCAAGTGAAGAAAACAAATTTGTTCAAAAAGGTGAAATGAAAGACTGCATTCGGAAAAACAGCACTCGTACACGTAACAGCTAAAAATGCGAACAGATTGTTAACTCTCAAACCATCAATAAAATAATGACCAGATCTCAGACATCACTTTACAATGCATCGAGGAAGACATTTACATGCAAACAGGCACACACAGACACAAACGCATACACACATACTAATAAGCCGAAACAAGAAATAGAGGTAAAACCGAGTCAGATTTGTTGTCACCCACATAAGCAAATGCAAACCGGGAATATATATATATATATATATATATATATATATATATATTGAAGAATCAAGGCATGACTTTTGTTACACAAATTTTTCAGCATAAATTAAGCACTGAAAAAGGTAGCAAAAGTAATTCATCTAGTAGATCGATATCGTCCGTATTGAGAACTCGCCACGTCTCGCCCAGAATTTGCCGTTGACAGAGCTATGTGGAGCCTATAAGGAACGGTTTCGTTTTCATTTGTAACTCGTGATGTACTTTTCAAAATTTGTAGAAGGCAGCTCGAACAGAGGCACATTTTTCTTGTAGTCTGTGACAATAAGACGAATTTCGAATAAGCACAACACTAATAGATTAAGTTCCTTTGCAACCTTATGCAATGCTTAGTGTACACTGAAAAAATCAAAATCTTGCAATAAAGTTCCAATTTAATATAATTTCTCCAAGTAGTAAGTTTCCAGTTCCATAATGAAAGATTAAATAGCTTTAAATTGCGGGTAATGTGCTGTTGGAGTGGAGCAGTCGATAGAGTTCAAGACTGCGAAGAAAATATGACCCTTCACGAGCCCCATCCGTGAAAAAATACTCCAAGATACTTAACGAGCTTCCAATAAATAGGAAAAAAAGTCCACTGACTGAATTGACCATATTAAGTGATGCAATGTTTAGTTTACATTAACTACATATAAATAAAATCGTGCCACTTGACTTTGACTCAATATAACTTCCACAGATCCCGTGGTGTACGTTCTATAATGAGAGATGAAGGTGGTTTGTTCGAACTTTAGTTATAAAGAAAACCACATTTGCTCCATATGGAGGAAAGACTTACCAAAATACAAGTTTTAAAACTTAATACTACGTGTAATTTATATTTGTATAATATATAATATATATATATATATAATATATATATATATATATATATATATATTTATAACCCGAATAAGATTGGTACGACATTACTATGTTTTATGCCACATACTCATGAGGCACAGTTATGTATGGGCTGCCCATTTCTAGTCAAGTGCTGAAAATCTGTTTGGCTGACGTCTTCTAATTAAGCCGCTTAGCACTGAAGCGCTATCAGTATAGCCCAACGAGTAAAAGGCCCACAAACTTTTATAAAAACGGTAAGGTATAATCAAAACGATTATATAATTAAATTTTAGAATAATTCATCCACAAATATAAGACAAAATGTAAACTGATATCTCTAGCACATTTAAAATATGAAGTCGTAACTAAAATCGAATAATAGATTTGACAATTAGTAATACCAAAATAACAGAAGCATTTGAGTAATAATTGTTGTACTTAAATTTTGTTTAAAACGATAGGCAAATTACAGTTCACGGACTTTTGATTCTATACTTATCTTCATTAATTATCTGGTTCCTTATATAGTAAATTTAAAATATACATCATAGTAAAGAATTTTTTAAAACTTGGTGTAGTAAACTAGGTAACTTGTTGGTACGACAATAAGACCAAATAGGGAGGAAACTATAATAATTTATTTTTTAACGTAAGCATAATTATACATATAGTCATACATATTTACATGCTTAGTTGCATACTGTTTTCAACATATTAATTTATGCATAAATTCCCTTGTATTTTAAGTTTAGGACATTTACCTTAGATTAATAAATAGATGGGTTACAATAGGATTGATATAATTTATTCAACAAATCAATATAAATATGTTCAACGTTCACCGTACATTTACGGTCATCTGAAAAGAAGAAAACCTACAATTATTGCTAAATCACATCGACCAGATGAGTGATGCCAACATTGTTACTTTCAAGAAGGAAACAGAAGATTATCTGACATTTGTGAACATATATATTAAAATAAAAACACAGGTTCATCACTGTTTAATCAGACAAAAAGAAAATATGATAAAAAATTATAACCATGATACAAGGAGTGGACATAAAATTCACATTTTTTTAAAATTTGATTGTGGAGTGCCAGTTTCATATTTTCCAATGCCGCGTTTTGCGTACACGGG
The DNA here is from genome assembly GCA_029291075.1 of Eudiplozoon nipponicum. Lineage (NCBI taxonomy): Eukaryota > Metazoa > Platyhelminthes > Monogenea > Mazocraeidea > Diplozoidae > Eudiplozoon > Eudiplozoon nipponicum. Next base: position 115,067 of record JAQBSW010000387.1, read on the forward strand.
TTGTAGCTTGGCACTAACAGTTTCACAAAGATCCGATTGATCACAATTTCCATTTCCATTTTTTCTTCGAGCGAGCTGGGTTTGTATTCGACCCTTTCTTCCGAAGGCTTCAACATCTGTCATAGCAACCAATGGAAACGCAGTTCTATCACATCATTTTTTAATGACGACGTTACGGTGTCAACTTTCCAGCACCATCCTGAAGCAACTCTACAAAGCACAATACTCAGAATAGCAAATTTAAGCACATGTGGTAACTTCGTTCCTAAGCCGCTCTATGTATATTTTTTGACTCGCCATTGGTTTTAAACGTAGAATTTGTCTCAGTTACTAACCTCAATATATCTAGCGCATATGAAAACCCTCACTCAACAACTAAATCTATATATATATATATATATATATATATATATATATCCACATCTATTTGCAATCCTTACCTCAGTATAATCGCAGGGGAGAGAGAATGTATCGAACATTTTTGTTATAACTGCACTGTTACTATGTAACGGTAATCAAGGTTAAAAATTCAAAACTGATAAAACAAAAAACTTGAATGTCAAATACTGTGTTTTAATGTGTACAATTGCGTATGAGATATTGCACACCTAGTAACAAATTAGTACAAATATGGTACATCAAGTTACCTAGATGGAAAGAGAGTGAATGTCAAAGCGACGCTTAGCTGAGAAATAAAGAGAGAAAAGAAGATATATTATAAATAAACTAATGTTCTTCAAAACTAATAGTAAGCACACTGCGAAGTTAAGCAAATCCTAGAAATAATTGCATAAGAAAATATGCTCATATTACTAATATAAATCATTATGCTTATATACATATATATGTAAATATAATATCATTAATATCATATATATATATATATATATATATATATATATATATATATATATATATAATTGCTAGCTATTGTCATGAATATTTTCTCTTATTGGTAGTAATTTATTACTATCGGATAAAGAAATATGCCTTAATGCGGATAAAGGTGGTGCAGCGGTACTAATGAACCAGTTAGATTATGAAGTTAAAGTGTGTGAACAATTAAATAATTGCGAGGTTTATAATAATATAAATAAAGATCCATCGGATAAATTGCAAGGACAAGTTAAGACTATAATCAATAGAATGATTGAGTTGGAGGAATTAGATCCAGGACTTGTGAATTCATTAATAGAACGGGACATAGTTCCTCCGAGAGATTATAGTTTAGTGAAGATTTATAAACAGGGGAATCCACTTAGATTAATCGTTAATGTACAAAACTCACCATCTTATAGATTGACTAAATTTGTATGCAACAGAATTAGAAAATACACTTATTTTTAGATTATACTTTAAACAAATAATTTTAATGACATTATTAGTAGATAAAATTTGAAGGATAGTGATAGAATGGCTCTAATGGCTCTATGGGACAACTAATATCATCAGTTGCTAATATTTTTATGCATTATTTTTGAAAAAAATCATTGAAATCTCCTCTCAAATAAACTTGTATATAAGATTTCTAGATGATATATATAATTTGGAATCATGGTGATAATGAGTTAAATAAATTTCTCCAGTTAGCCAACCAATTAGGTGAATTAAAGTTTACATTTGAAAAAGAGAATAATGCTGGATTACCCTTTATGGGTGTGAAAATAAAACGGAATGCTCCCAGATTGGAATGAGATATTTTTCGAAAAGAGTTATCTGGGAACTCCTTAATCTCTTCCCAAATCACCGATTAGGAATGAAAATAGACATTCCTAAATTCATGATATTAAGAAGTCTTATAATAGTGTATTTAAAAAATAGAGATAACGAAATGAGGAGATTAAAAGAAATATTCGAACTAAACAGCTATCCGTCAACTATAATGGAGATTATTAAATGAGATGCTGCTGAGATTTAATGGTAACATAATAAACAAGGTAAAAAAGGAAACAGAAATGGATAAGCACAAAATTATGATATTACCTGGTTCAAAATTGGATAGAAAAAATAGAATAATAGCAGCTAAGTACAATATATTGAGTTTAGTTACTATGACAAATTCTATGTTTAAAACCATTTTTGAGTCAATAAAATAAAATATAAATAGAACGGTGTCGGAACGAGGTTACAACATTCGCTTAAATTTGCTATTGTAGTATTGTGCTGTGTATAGTTGCCTAGGTATGATGCTGGAAAGTAGGCACCGAAACGTCTCCAGTAAGCAAAGATGTGATAGAAACGCATTTCCATTGGTTAGTATGAACGATGTTGAAGCCTTCGGAAGAAAGGGGCGAATATAAACCAGCTCGATCGAAAACAAAATGGACATGGAAATTGTGATTAATTGGATCTCTGTGAGACTGTTAGGGCAGAGCCACAGCCCGCGTACGCAAAACGCGGCATGGTAAAATAACTCACAAATTTGTCTAGTCTGCTGTAGGCACGAAAACGTATTTTTAATTTTTTACTAAAGAGACGCGCTTTACACGAGCAAACACCCATAAATAACTGATTAAAAATGGTTAAAATGGCTTCTGATGTTGGTATGAAAAACTTAATTCCAAAATTATCAACACAGATGAGACACATAACTGCAGAGATACGAGAGGCTGGATGAAACAATCATAGTAAACACTGAGGGAATCCGTAATAACTACTCAACTAATATTGGTGATCAGAACAATGTTGACCGAGCTCAGGTGGCAATAGAACAATCTCTGTCAGCGTTTACATCAGAATCGTCCATTTATTTTCGCCTTGCATCAGAATTTAAGCCTGTGCTTGTACCACTGAATATAGAAATGCTACATTTTTGTTCGACAAATTTAAAGCTTATACGTGCACAAGATTTCTCGTTATTTTTATCAAATTCATGCGAGGCCCTCAAGAAATTAGGGGATCGTACAATGGCCGTCCAATTATAATTGACAATAGAACTGCTGTATGCATAATATAAACGGTTGGTATTAGATCACATCTAGCGGTGGTTGTCCAAACTAACGGAGTCTTTATCCCAATTTCTATTGCATGAGGCCATCATAATTATGCTGCTGGACCCCACTAGATATAGTGCACAATCGAGCACGCGAGGAGGCCTGGAAAAAATATCCTAAACTCTACTAAGTTCGGCGATGACGTCGATCACATTCTGGTTGACGACATGACGTCATAAAGGCGACCCACCTTATTGGAATTCTTCGCAGTATATATAGCGGTGGCAGCAATCAGTATAGTTCTCAGAGAGAACAGCTAGTACAATGGCGCTGTCCAAATAAAAAATAATTACGTTGCACATAATTATGAGTTGACAGAAGAGGAATGGTACAGCACACTACAGTCTGCTCAGAATCAAACGCTACAACACAAGGATTTTAATGAAGTTACATTTTTAGGAATCTTAAACAGACAGCTTTTGGCTCTGCAATTAGATACTGGAGCTGATGTATCGATATTACCCATGGCTTTCCCGTTAAACAACGTATAGCCTACGCCGATGACGGATGCGGAAGAATAATTCACCAATTTAATAATAAATAAAAACAGCTACCCTTTAGTTTGTTGTAGCGAATACCCTGACATCCTTGATGTGTTGAGAATAAAATAAAATGGGCTTAAACCTTAGATTGTCAAAATAAACCGGGTTATCCGACACCCATTAGTAGGATACAATCGCGCCAGTTTACCAGTATGATGAAATTCGGTAGATCATATCTCGCCGGGACGGCGATTACTTAATAACCCTTGTCCAAGTTAGCTAGAACTAAGATACCACTTCGTTTGACCGAGCAGGCCTAAGATACGTTTATCCTATGTATGCAGAAATTGATAAATCAGAATTATTAGCAGTTGAAATTCTGTCAAAGAAATACCGGCTAGATGCAATCGAATATGTATTTATTTCAAGCTCGCAAACTTTATTTAAATTATTGTGATTTAAGTGTGTTGTGTTGTGCATCAAATGCGAGCATCCTCAGAAGGATATTTGAGAATCGATTGAGCTAAACTAGGCTAAACCAGACAAAGTATGGATCAGGAACTGGATGCATAAATGGAATTCATTCACACAGCCAGTCTCATGTTGCACCACAGTCATTTTTTAGACAACTCAGCCGATTTCACTTGAACTACGCTTAATGATGCTGACCCGGACAGACGTTCCATTTGTTGACGCCAGCTATAATCATTTGAAGACTTGTTATAGTTCAACCAGGAAACTTTCTTATCGGTTGTATTAAAAAGCGTCTTCGAATAATTTTATCTTTGGTCTCTGGTACACTACAAATTTCAGACTCAATCGAGATTTCCATTCATGTTAGACTAGCCTCAGCTGCTTTTCGCAAAATGTATCAAAAATTCTGGAATTGCCCGTCTATTTCATTAAGCACCAAATCAAGGTTACCAAATTCAAAATCTATTGAACCACCTTTAAACAGCGGCTAATTAGATGACCGACAATAGCTGTCATCACATACACGTCTTTTTAAATCGATGTTTTGGGTCAGATTGGTTTAGTTCATCACCAGCCACGCGTAAGGGGCATTATAAAAAGGCAACATTTATGAATATCTCATCAGTATTATCCCGATAATTTATTTGCCATTACAATAAAACATTTTAAAGAAGCTTCAATTTCGTTGGTTGGGACTGTTCATAACTACACACTCCACACGCCAATCTACTGAGGCAACACCAGTGGACGACTGAAAGCGCAGAAAAGATAGGCCAGCAATCTCGTGACAGAAGAAGTTTTATGCGATATCAACCATTTGATCATGCCGCACCATACACTAACTAACACATAAGCAACTGAATAGGCAGCCTGTGGGAGTCTAGTAGCCTACAAGATTCAGTGGACATATCTACTTAACTCTGCCATATTTCCATTGGCTCAAAATTCGAGAGATCTATCTAGACCAATATTGAATTAAATTTTAATGCCACGGGTGGTAGAAATGAAACAAAAATGGAATAAAATATCATTGAAATCAAAGTTGCGAGCTTGAAATATATGCTTATCCCACTATATAAACTTAGCGTTGTATAATTTGGAAAAGTCAACTCTTTTAGTAGACCGGTTACTTCATTATTAGGAACTCTTCAATTACATTCCGCGGCAAAATTCTGGACAGCACTTGACGAGTCACCAATAAGTAACAAGAAATTTTATATCACGCTCTCAACCTTGATTTACATAGTTGTCATCACCACCTGCTCAATCAATGATTGAAAAATAGCAAAAGATGTCCCATTTAATTCCTCTACTATCCCAATCACTTCTTTAAATGGCACATAATAGGAGTAACCCAAATTTTCGCAGATTGGATTTGAATCTTAGTCCAACTTTGTGAGGTTTATAACTTGTCTCCTACGCCACTACATCCGACCACACTGTGTGCAATTTTCAGTGCGGTACAGAATTGTAGTTTAGTCATGCAATAAACGAATAAATAGGAAATAGAAAAAAAATGTTGCAAAAAGACAATTTCACTTACTTCAAGTAAATCCGGGTTGTCAGTTCCAACGTCTAAACATAACGGCAAGCAATGGTGCGGTTGAACCCCTGCGAGTGCGGTGTATAGTGATATTTTACTAACAGGTATCGCCATTCCATTAGCGCCCAAATCTCCCAGTCCTAAAATGCGTTCACCATCAGTCATAACAGCAGCCTACAAATAAAAAATGAGAATTACGATCAGCCTTTATAAACAGGTTGAAAAGATATTTTCTTGGACTATCGTTGATAAGCCATTGGGGTTTAGCTGATAACACAAAAAGATAAATGCCAACAGTGATCCATCGAACAACTTGTCAGAGTTTAACAAACAAATAAATAATTGCAAACTGCACAATAAGTAAGAGTTTAAGAATTCATATTAAAGAGTATAGTGATATCCCGTTTCTACTGGAAGGTTCCATGCCACCGCTGCCGATTAGCTACTCTCTGTCGGGCAACAGGCCCGACAGTTATATATTTATGGGCTAGAACAATGATTAAGGAGACAAAATATTAATATAGATGAATAGAAAAAATAAGTTGGAATATAAAAACAAAGTACGATAAATAGATGGTAAGTTCATGATGAAATATTCGAATGCATTTCCACCCGTCTCTAATTGAACATACCTTTACTGATATTTATATAAATATAATACGCTTAAATTTATTTTTCAGTAGTGATTTAATTGATAAGATAGTAGAAACCACAATATTTTACAACACTGATTTTGAACAATTAACCTTTCAATTGTGACATAAAACGTGTTATACCAAGACTTGGTCGTTACAAAGATTCTAACCAATACGGAAACTCTAGCACCACTGATTTGAGAAGAACATCATAATCTTACTAGCACACGAAAGCCTACTGCATCATCAGAACAGAAACCAGAAGTAGATCCAAGTAATGTGTTTAAATGTCACGTTCATCGCGAAAAGATATTTCACACTTAACCTCAAGTTGTCGAAAAGAACACGAGGTAATAGATGCTTTGGTAAAAGCGTTAACTACTTTTGATTGATGAAAAGAATACGTTTTTGGTCTACATATATGGGGGCACAAGACTAACAAAGTATCAGCAATCTTCATAATCGCAAAAGTTTAATAAAAAACCTGATATTTTGATAAATATAAATACCAGTTATAATGACTCATAAAATTTTACGTTTCATACATTTTTCTTTATTCGCCAGATTTAGATAAAATTGTTATTTACATATAACGTCTTGCTGGTATTCATACTGCAGAGTTACTATCTTTATATAAGCGTGTTTTTGCCTTCACCAGGATTTCACAAAATTGTTCGCTGAGTTTAAACTTAGCACTTCTTTCATCTATTTAAATAGACAAGAAATTTTCCATGGCCTAAATGGTTAGCTAATATTTATAATAAATATTCCTGGCATTCTTTGCATAATGTTAACGAATATGTTAAAATCAAGATCCAAATGTTATTAGTATTTATGTTATTGGTCTACATTACGTTGGGAGTTAACAACAATAAAGAAAAGTAAGTAGTAGTTTCGATTACCAGAGATATGCCCTATTCTTTTATATTTTAACATTAACTTGTGAAGCTCTTCTTAAAAGCAACCCATTTTGGTTTGTATAAGAAGTTTGTTTTGGATATTCTTTTGACCCAATCTCAGTTGATTACATGACTTGTAAAAGTATGACGATTTTAAAATCATATATCGCTTCATAAATGCAAATTTTCACCATTTTGTGGTAAAAACTCCTATTATTAATAGGTTTTAACTCGCTGCAATAAAGACACATGTAAATATTCGACACGCAGTTTATACTAAAAATTATTTTAAACAATGGGTAGTTTTTTACATTTTGTGATCACGAAATTGTCGTTACTTATTACTAATGTTCCAACGCCGTATTCATTTGAGAATTTCCCCGAGTTGCTATCGTGGGTTGTCGCTTTACACTATCAATTTCGTAAAGATCCGATTGATCCCATTTCCAAGTACGCATTGAGTTCATATTTTTGGTGGCTGGCTGCTGATTCGTCCCTTTCATCAGAAGGCTTCAACATCGTTCATAATAACCACTGGAAATGAGGTACGATCTAATCTTCGTTGACTGTCGACGTTGCGGAACAGCATTCCCCGTTTCATCATCAGGCCTCTAATCATACCTACGGTCAAAGTGCTCACAATAGCAGACCACATTTGCTTAAATCTGCTATTGTTATCATTCTGACTGTGGGTGCCATTAGAGGCCTGATGATGGAAAGGGAAATGATGTTCCCAAATGTCGCCAGTCAACGAAGATTAGATCGTACTTCATTTCGAGCAGTTAGTATGAAGCCTTCGAAGGAAAGGGACGACTCAACACCCTGCCACCACGAAGATGAACTCGATGCGTACTTTGCGAAACTAATAATGTAAAGCGACAACCCACGATCGCAATTCGTGGAAATTCTCAGAGTGACGCCCGCACTGAGCAATCTTTCAATAAATATCCAGTTTTGATGTTATATATGTAGTTACACTATACTTGTATTAAACTTAGTAACAAACTTGATTCAATAGGATTTTATGCCGTAAAGGCATTTAACCAGGCTTCTCAATCCCTGATGTCCTCAGCTAGATTCCCGCCAATCTAAGTATCTTTTGGTTAATAAGAGCACCTTAGAGCACCAGATTCCGAAACAGACGTGCCCAGGTTCGTATCCTGTCACGCAGCAAATTCTGGCCAGTACTTGATGAGTTCCCAATGGGACAAACCGGTCTACTGGATGAATTTTTCTACCTTATACAATTCTTAGTTTATACTGTCATGTAAGTAATAAATGGGTCAGTGTTTATATCAGGTCAAGCCTTGATTATAATAATTATCACCGCCCGCGCAACCAATGTTTGTTTAATTAGAAGTACGGTCTAATCAAATGGCCTAAATCTATGATAGTAGTATCAGACCATGATATCGCTACTCTGGTTCATAATATCAGCCATTTATCATTTGTTTTGGCAGCCTGGAGACAATTGTTTATAAGCATCTTTCTTCTACAAAATTTCACTCAAATTAGATGTCATTCCATAACTAGATGGAACTGATAGCACATAGATTAGCGGCCAGTTAAAATTAGGCAGGTCGTAAATCTCGTTCTCGATTAAAGTCACTTGACGCTAAGCTGGCTATGACCAAAAAGATGGCACCAATAATCTTCCATAATTTACTCAGACAGTATACATTAAGACCGTGTCTCAAGTGATTAGTGATATAGCGCACGTACACACAAACAGCTAGCACCAAAACTACAGTAGATGGCGACGTTCGCGAACTCAGAGATTACACCAAGACTCTACAAGGAATTTTCTGTTAACCACAAAACGAATTATGAACAGTACAGATGTTGATAATGAGTTAGAAGCAGCGTCGAATAACGGCAAAATTCGAATTGTGTGGTCGAAGCCATAATAACCTTAATCTTCCACACATTTTAAACAGCGTGGTTAGCGATGAAGAGACTCGTCAATCTTATCACGCAACCGGTGCTAAAACTTCTAATTTTAATGAATTGAGGATCTGTAGTCCAATGAGCAATTGTTAATCCCTTGGAATAGACAGACCCCTTCGGAATTAAGTAATTACAAATATATACAAAAGAACATGTACGAACTTATCGCTGCAATCTGGAGTAGAGATGGTAAAAAATGAGTTGAAGAGTGACAGTGTAGCGCCTGCGCACAAAATATCAAACACAGAAATAAATACGCAAATATCATTTGATGCTTCATCACGAAGCAAATAAGAAAATAAACAGTTATTCAAGGAGTGCTAAGGTTGACTCTTTCAGTAGAATTCATAAAAAGACAACACTGGTACTCCAGCCAACTCTCGGGATATCAGTCTTCCCTGTGTTACATCAAATGAAGCTTGTATTATTATCCTCAAAATAACTCAAGAGGGAGAGAGCAAAGCTAGGCTAATTTAAATAGTGATTCGACCTGAAATGGAATGCATAGACAAATTTAATGCTCTCTGTCCAATTTATTTAAAGCATGACTAAAAGCTTGAACTAAACACACACCTCGTTTTTTATCTAACCAGAAGCAGAATGTGGAAAGTTACAATCAGTCTCTAGAATTGCCGTGTTGTAACCTTCTACGGACATCCTCAAAGCCCGACAGCAAGCCGATTACCAAGGACAAATCTAGAGCACTTACATAAGGTATTAAATATCAGACATGCGCGTCTCCCCTCGGTTGCCTCGCCTAAACTGTACTGAAATAACGGCTTCACAATGGAATCAGAAACAAAATATGACCAAAACTTTCGCTACAATCATATGTTATACAATTAGGCAATTATTGATAGCGCAAGTGATAATAACTATTTAAATAATATATGCGAACTTGAGTCAAACACCAACCCGTTAAATTTAACTAATCGAACGTAATTAATATACTTTTTGTCGGGCGTTACTATCTTCAATGCTGATCATCTGAGCACAATGGAAAACTGATTCACGATGATCAAACCGCAAAGCATTTATTGTGTATAGAACAACAGATATACGACCATATTTAGTACCTAAATAAGATTTAAAAGAAACATGTTGCGCGACAGGAAATAGATAATTTACCTGATTTTAGGATTGCGTACCGAAATATTTGAATCCACTGTCATCATGATTTTTCCAAATATTTCGAAAAATCATGAAAAATCTTATTTAGGTATTAAATACGGTGCTACAACAGTGAAGCTGCAAAATCGCTATCATCACATAAAAAACAGTTAGTAAGGCAAGTGGAAAATATTCATTTCATTAAAATATGTTTAAAACATTGCGTAATTCCTAAATGTTTTAAATTTAAATTGCCATTTCATTTAAATGATAAAGGTAGATCTCTTAAACATGAACTGACTTTGAACATAATGAATACATTGATTAGCGATTTAGAAAAACGCAAATACGAACTAATCAGAGAGAAAACTAAAATAAGATCTTTGTTACTTTCCTTTTTGCACGTGGATGACTTTAAATGTATAGAGGATTTTACTGATGGCGCACGTAATAGAGAGATAAAAAAGGTTCAGGTCAGGCATGATAAAAAATTAGGAAATTTGGGCATCTATAGACAGACCATAACTAAGACGTTCCCTGCTGTAACTAATCGAGTGGTAAACCTTTCTAAAATAAATCTTAATGAGAATCAGCTAGAAATGCTTAACCGTGGTCTGAATACAGCTATCCATATTGAGAAATCACCAAAAAATGAGATAATTACTGAGGCTGTTAAAACAGCACAATTCCTCTCAGACAAAGATAAGGTTATGTTTGAAATAGACGTAGCCGCAGCTGTGCTAACGTGCGAAAATGCAAAATATAAACCAAATTATGCAGTAAAAAGTCTCAGAAAAGAACTAATAGCAAACAGTGTGATATGCTTGAAAGCAGACAAAGGAGGAGCGACGGTTCTAATGAGTCAATCTGACTATAATGCTAAAATGTATGAACAACTAGACAATATAGAGGTATACACTAAAATTAATAAAGATCCTACTGATAAGCTACAAGGAGAAGTTAAATTATTGATCAATAACATGATTACTGAAGGAGAATTAGATCAAGCGCATGGTAACGCTCTCATACAAAGAGATACAGTCGCTCCTAGAGTGTACGGTTTAGTAAAGATACATAAACCAGGCAACCCTTTGAGAATTATTGTTAATGTCCAACACTCTCCAACATATAAAATGTCTAAGTTTCTATGCCATAGAATAAAGAAATATTCGTACTTCTTAGACCATACTTTGATGAATTCATACCATTTGGTTGAGATTGTCGATAAATGTGAGCTACATGAAAACGATAGATTGGCGAGTTTAGATGTGGTGTCAATGTACACCAATATACCAGTACCCAAAGCACTAGATTATTTTCAGCGTTTCCTGGTTGATCATCCAGTAATATTAGAAGGAAGTAAAATGACGATGAGACATGTCATGGAAATGATGGACTTATGTATGTCCTCCACTTATTTTAAATTTATGAATGAATTTTATAAACAGATTAGAGGTGTTCCAATGGGACAACCACTGTCAGTTCCGATAGCTAATATCTTCATGCATTACATGGAGAAGACCCTCTTAGATATAACGCTCATTAATCCTAAATTGTATGTAAGATATTTGGATGATATATTAGTTATTTGGAATCACGGGGAAGATCAACTGATAAATTTCTTAAATATAGCAAATCAGGTGAGCGAGCTGAAATTTACTATTGAAAATGAATCATGTGGTGAATTACCATTTCTGGATGTCAAGTTAATTAGAAATGGTACAAAACTAGAACGGGATGTTTATAGGAAGGATACTTACTCAGGTATCCTTCTTAATTTCGATTCAAATCATCCATATAGAATGAAAATCAGTATCTTAAAATCGATGATAGTAAGAAGCTTAAGATTAACAGATAAAAAGCATAGGGAGATTGAATTAGGTAGACTGCGAGAAATATTCAGTGCTAATGGGTATCCTCTAAAGTTAATTGAAGCCACTATAATGAGCGTTATAAGTAAATTTAATCATGACTGGAAGTACGTGAAATCAAATAAAACAAAGGATGATCGGAGGGTAATGGTAATACCTGATTCTAAACTAAGTAGGAAAATCAAAATGATAGCATCCAAATACAATATACGTACTATTTTAAAACAGACCGTTACCCTAGGTATTAAACTGCCCAACCAAAAGGAGAAAATAGAACAATTAGACACATCAGGAGTATATGAAATTCCATGTAACGACTGTAACTTGATGTATGTAGGTGAAACCATGCGTCCAATTAGGGTAAGAAGAGGGGAACATAAAACCACATGCAAGTATGGCCATGTTAATAGATCGGATCTTGCACGCCATACAGTAGAGACAGGACATTCAATTAATTGGGATGGGTGTAGACGTATATCAATTTGTGGCCGTAATAGATCGACTAGATTGATTAGAGAATCCATAGAAATTAAATCGAGAAATGATATCATGAATGAAACAGCCGTAGAAAAATCACTAGGTCCTATTTCGGAATACAGTATTAAATAATGGTAGGAAACGAAGATTGCACGAATCTGAATCAGAAACTCGCTCAAGTAAAAGAATAAGAACACTGGATTGATATTAACTTCTAGAGGTGGAGGGTGAGTAATTCAATATCTTATAATTTATTATCTGATTGTCTTATATTTCATCCTTGTTTACTTGTTATCTTATTTATCTATTATCTTACGTTCTGTTGTTAGTGTAGCGCCTTTGACAAACATTTATCTATACATGATGGCAAGGTTTATTTTAATTTTATTTATTGTTCCTTTTTTCTAAAAAAGCCAAATTTTCTTTGCACTATTACTAGTATCTTCTTTATCAGGCAATTTTTAATTTCTTTTACGAACCGTTTAATTTAACTTTCTACCCTATTGAAACACTTTATCCGTTTCTAATTTAATTTTGCTACCTCTTAATTATTTACTCTATTCATAGTATCTTGCCCCCTCCTCACCGAAATGCCACTCGTAATTACTTCATTTAGAAAAGTACGTGTAAAATAGGTCTGACGTGTGCAGCTAGGAAATGACAGTTATCATTTTAGTTTTACTTGTATGACCGTTACACGTGCCTGTAATTACATGTAACAGATTAGCTCTCAGTTTTAAGTAAACGCTCACGCACATACACACAAACACGCTTATCAAGTGAATAATCAGATGTTGCCAAATCTCTGTAATTTCACTGGGATGAGTATACACGTGCATTAACTGATTACTCCTCAATCCAAAACAAACGAGAACACATACACACAGGCATGACGTACGCTTATCTAGTGAGTTGTCAGTAATTGTCATTAAATCACTGTAATCTCATTGCGAAGAGTGTATACATGCAGACATATACACAAACCAATTTAACATACACTTTCCTAACATTTTTTTATAAAAAACGTTATGCTTAAGAGATCTAAAAACAAGTATAAATGAGGCAGTTTAAATTAATATTTCCACTTGACATATTGATTGTCAACTAAGTGTGTGATGTGTTTGCCATTGAAAAAGACCTCCGTACCCGGAGGTCGAAATATCTGCAAAAATCATGATGACAGTGGATTCAAATATTTCGGTACGCAATCCGAAAATCAGGTAAAGAGAAAGAAACTTTTCTGGCATCTGATAGTCTTTAGTTTTGCACTTGAAAGTGGGTACTACAGTCATTTTCTTTTATGGATATATATATATATATATATATATATATTTCGCTTATCTAGTGAGTTGTCAGTAATTGTCATTAAATCACTGTAATCTCATTGCGAAGAGTGTATACATGCAGACATATACACAAACCAATTTAACATACACTTTCCTAACATTTTTTTATAAAAAACGTTATGCTTAAGAGATCTAAAAACAAGTATAAATGAGGCAGTTTAAATTAATATTTCCACTTGACATATTGATTGTCAACTAAGTGTGTGATGTGTTTGCCATTGAAAAAGACCTCCGTACCCGGAGGTCGAAATATCTGCAAAAATCATGATGACAGTGGATTCAAATATTTCGGTACGCAATCCGAAAATCAGGTAAAGAGAAAGAAACTTTTCTAGTATCTGATAGTCTTTTAGTTTTGCACTTGGAAAGGGTACTACGAAATATATTCTTTTATGGATATATATATATATATATATATATATATATATATATGTGTGTATGCATATCCAAACAAATTAATAAATTTATTTATTTATTTAGTGAATTGAAATACTATGTTATGATTTGATTGCCAAAATTATATATACCATAAAATTAAGAATCAAATATTCTATTTCTTTTAATCAAGGTTGCGATCTTGATGTGAACATTGGACTCATTAAGTACATACATTTGGCACTATAAACTAAGTATAGAATAACCGAAAATTGTGTATAGTGTACGACCGCGTGGCTCAGTAGTTAGAGCACCATATTCCGAAGTAGACGTGCCTCGGTTCGAGCCCTATCCGCAGCAAATTCTAGCCAGTAATTGATGAGTTCCCAATAAGGACGAAACCGGTCCACTGGATGAATTGCCTTATCTACACTATAAAATTCTTAGTTTATACTGATAAAATGTAAGTAATTAATGGGCCAGGTGTTTATAACAAGACCGCAATCTTCATTACAAAGTAATTGTTTTCACTGCCCGCGCAAACAATGTTCGTTGAAATATTCTATTTGACAAAGATATTTATCACGTATACGAGAAACGGAATTCCCTACGAAATCATGTAATTTGAATAAGCTGTACCAGGCAAATGTGAAAGTGGTTTACCATAAAATTGTTCACTTGCATGCCGTAAGCAAAATCTCGTCCATGTTCTCGTAGGCAAGCGTGTGTTTTAATATAAGTGGTATAACTGAATGGCATGTCCCACTTGAAATTATCGATCATTTCTTAGCTTACTTACCTTCCGTCGTAAGGCGTCAGTTTAATTAACCCTCCTCTTGTCTCCAGAACAACAATATCTGGTCTGAATATTTCACGCTGTGATGGACAAGTTGGCAGTACACATTCGGGAAGCCGAACAGCAGCCTTTAGTTTTGCATCAAATATTTTCTAAACATCCAAAGTCTCCATGTGGTTGCGTTTTTGTTAGATAAATAAATTAAAGCTTTATTTATTTAATTATTTCTATATTTATTATTCTTTGCTTATTGCCGACAATTCAGGACAACCCAAATCTCTTTTGTGTGATGGAGAAGACGCGTCTTTACATCTACGATGGTGTGAAACCGGAAGCACCTGTACAAACGTCTGCGTATCTGTGCAGCTTCACTGATCTCGAGGTGCACGGTGTTTTGCTAGACGAACTGATTGCCATGGAAACGGCCGTGCACCAATCAGTGCACGGTAATGTGAGCGTTGACAAAGACTGCGTTGTGGTGGTTGGCACAAAGGCAAGTTATAAGTGGCCGAGTGTGGAATGCTTCATCAGAACAATTTAGCACACATTTCATGATAACTTCGTGAATCCCTTCCAAATGGCGTTATACTTATTCTGCAGCTACATTAAGCACAAAGTAGCTTCTCAATCTCTTCACTAACCTTTCGTTTTTACAACCAGGTATGTCACTGCATGCGGTGTCGCTAGATTTTTCGTGTATACCTGATTTCGTAACGTGCAAAAGCTGTTCGTTGCATAACACAGATCTTTCACTCCATGCTGATAAAACAGTTCAAGTTAAGTTGTTTAATGTTGCTTTCGACTCGTACTCTTTGTGCTCGCTTAGACTGTAAGAGGTTCCGTCAAGGTAGGTGGGTGCTACCCCGAGGCAAGTTTAACTTTATGCGCGGGTGATGATAACGACTCTGTTTACATTGCTTACGTACTTGAACAAAATGCGATTTTTATTTTTTGTATTTAAAAGGACACTAAATAAAATATTTCCACACCTGCGCACGAAGGCAAAACAAATCACGTGGATGGAGCTTAAATTTACATGAATTGTTTGAAAATCTGATGTGCAGCTCTCAACTATTTTAGTCGAATGTAGATTTCACTGTTTAGCAATTGTACACATTCTGTCTCCATCAAGTTCATCGTATTTTTCGTCAGTTATCCGTCATGCTGCGATACTCAACAAGAAAGATGACTACGTTATCTGATCTGTGTTTTGACAAACGCAGTACTGATTACATTTGTTTTCTTGCTTCAATAGTTTCATTAGTTTGTTTTGTAAAACTGGCGAGGATGAACCGACTGAAGTGGACGGCCGAAAACGCTAGCCAATATACTTTGGAAAAAATAAAAGTTCGCGTATTGAACCTGAACTGAAGGTGACGCAGGCAATTGATTGGTTGTTCACTTACTTCACACTCTCTCCACGTTGACATTTATATATATTTTTTTCAATGCAGTTTGATCCTCGCTAGTCAGTTTGCCGTCCTACTCTAATGATGATCAAGGAAGGTCGAAACGCGTCAGTGCGTTGCGGCTGGCGGTAGTTTTGTTATGTTGTTCGACGACTGGTTAAATACAATGGGATTGGTGTTTACTTCAAGTTCGCAAAATTGATTTTTAAATTTTTTAAATTTTTATATTTTGTTTGGTCTTTAAAATTACATAAAATTAGATGTTCATTTTTAGATACTTGCGAAGAATATGAGAAAGAAGCTGTTCTTGGATCTCACAAAATTTATTTTTCTTTCTTCACACTGCAATGGTACTATAAATATTATTTTTTGCACAAATTGATGTCACGACACCGCGCATTGGCCACAGAACGGAGCCAGTTAACTTATTTGAAGGGATGGAAAATTGCGAAACTGGCCACAAGGATAAACTGTGAACGTAAATTATAATCTCGTGCACATTCGTTTCGTGCTTACTGGCGACTCATCAGCAGGAGCTGGTATTACACCATTTACCCACTATTTATTTTGGTGAAGAATGTGGGATAAAGGACGGTACAATCTGCGCCACAAACAGTATCTTGCTGTTACATATTGAATTGGATGATGTCATGATTACCGCGAAATATGATAATTGATATCGATCAAGGCCAGAGTTAATGTATTTACTGGAGTAACAGGTGTTCAGAAATAGTTGTAATTCTCAATTTCGGTGAACTATAGCATACAATGAAATCCATCGTGTTGGTACCATGTGCCGACTCGGCAATAATAATGTTAGTACCACGCCCCATTTCGATACTGTAATGTTGGTATCGGTTACTAACACAATAGCCATAGTGTTAGTATCCTTTACAGACTCGGTATATATTATATAGTGTGAGTTAGCGTTGAAGTCGCATTGTCGTTGACTTTAGATGATGTTAGCTTCATTATTGCAGGTTCACACATTCGTCTAGGAGATTGTACCGTCCTATTATTCCACATTCTTCTGACCAAATATTCAGTGGTTAAAGGGCGTAATACCGGCTCCTACTGATGAGTCGCCAGTAAGCACGAAACGAATGTGCACAGGAGATTATACTCTCCTTTCCTGCTGTCTTTGGTTTATCCTTCTGGTCATAATTAGACTAATTTGTTTCTAGTTTTGCAACACGTAATACATACTTGCAAATTAACTGACTGTATTATCACCGAATTAACTTTGTTCTTCCTTCTAAATAGATTAAGTTAAATTTTGTTAAATAGTACACGGCTCCGTTATGGGACCAATTCGCGGTGTCATGATATTGTCTTATAACAAATTCAAATGACAATTTGAGCAATGACGTGAAATGAAGGGTCATTGCCATAACCATTAACAGGCTCTTTACTCACTCTCTCTTGCTTTATTTTAATCGAAACAGTTTTTCTTTCCTCTTTCTTCCCCATGTACATCAATTTAGGATCTACGTGAGTGTCAGCAACTGCTGGAAACACAAGGTCTGGAGAAAGCGCGTCAATTTATTGAAAGTCGTCCTCACCGACGCCTATGGTAGTCATTCACTGTGCCGGACATTATTGTTCTTATGGTCTATCTATCCTTTTTCCATTAATTAATGTTTAAAGGACTCTTTAACTTATTAGACAAGTAGCCCTATACAGGTTGCACAGTAAAACTATTTTGCACGTCAGCATTTCCGATGTGCGAATATTTGTGTACCACCAGCCATTTTCCGCACCACCAACGTACCCCGCCTACTCGGTTAGGCAATGAGAAGCGCAATCTGAACAACGGCTAACAACGGATGACCTCTGTTTGCTTTATAATTTATTTATTCTTCATGTCTTAAAAGCCAGGCTAAAGACTTCATTGTCGCGTCGCAGGCTACATCGGCGTCGAAAAAAAACATGTGACTGAAATTTGTGTGTAATGTGCGGCAGCGTGGCTCAGTGGTTAGAGAATCAGATTCCAATTCAGACGTGACCATGTTCGAGACCTGTCCGCGGCCAATTCTGGCCGGTCTACTGGATGAATTGCCTTCCCTGCACTATACAATTCTTAGTTCAAACTGACATGCATGTAAGTAATTAATGGGTCAGGTACTTATATAGAGATCGTAACTTTGATTATAGTAATTGTTATCACTACCTGCGCAACCAATGTTCGTTTAATTATATAAATGTTCATTTCAATACCACTTCCCCATGTAATGTGGTGTCTGTTCAGTAATGACAGATTGGGCATGGTTAGTTGGAACTTTGGGTCTAAATGGATGCCATATGAGCTCCACCTAAAGGAAAAATTGACTAACCAAGTTACATTAGTTAGTATATAACTGAAAATTGTGTGTAGTGTAGTGTGCGGCAGGATAGCTCAGTGGTTGGAGCACCAGATTCCGAAGCAGACGTGCCCAGGTTCGTATCCTGTCCGCGGCAAATTCTGGCCAGTACTTGATGAGTTCCCAATAAGGACGAAACCGGTCTACTGGATGAATTGCCTTTTCTACACTATACAATTCTTGGTTTATACTGACATATGTAAGTAATTAATGGGTCAGGTGTTTATATCAAGACCGCAACCTTGATTATAATAATTGTTATCACCACCCGCGCAACCAATGTTCGTTTAATTATATAAATGTTCATTTCAATACCACTTCCCCATGTAATGTGGTGTCTGTTCAGTAATGACAGATTGGGCATGGTTAGTTGGAACTTTGGGTCTAAATGGATGCCATATGAGCTCCACCTAAAGGAAAAATTGACTAACCAAGTTACATTAGTTAGTATATAACTGAAAATTGTGTGTAGTGTAGTGTGCGGCAGGATAGCTCAGTGGTTAGAGCACCAGATTCCGAAGCAGACGTGCCCAGGTTCGTATCCTGTCCGCGGCAAATTCTGGCCAGTACTTGATGAGTTCCCAATAAGGACGAAACCGGTCTACTGGATGAATTGCCTTTTCTACACTATACAATTCTTAGTTTATACTGACATATGTAAGTAATTAATGGGTCAGGTGTTTATATCAAGACCGCAACCTTGATTATAATAATTGTTATCACCACCCGCGCAACCAATGTTCGTTTAATTATATAAATGTTCATTTCAATACCACTTCCCCATGTAATGTGGTGTCTGTTCAGTAATGACAGATTGGGCATGGTTAGTTGGAACTTTGGGTCTAAATGGATGCCATATGAGCTCCACCTAAAGGAAAAATTGACTAACCAAGTTACATTAGTTAGTATATAACTGAAAATTGTGTGTAGTGTAGTGTGCGGCAGGATAGCTCAGTGGTTAGAGCACCAGATTCCGAAGCAGACGTGCCCAGGTTCGTATCCTGTCCGCGGCAAATTCTGGCCAGTACTTGATGAGTTCCCAATAAGGACGAAACCGGTCTACTGGATGAATTGCCTTTTCTACACTATACAATTCTTAGTTTATACTGACATATGTAAGTAATTAATGGGTCAGGTGTTTATATCAAGACCGCAACCTTGATTATAATAATTGTTATCACCACCCGCGCAACCAATGTTCGTTTAATTATATAAATGTTCATTTCAATACCACTTCCCCATGTAATGTGGTGTCTGTTCAGTAATGACAGATTGGGCATGGTTAGTTGGAACTTTGGGTCTAAATGGATGCCATATGAGCTCCACCTAAAGGAAAAATTGACTAACCAAGTTACATTAGTTAGTATATAACTGAAAATTGTGTGTAGTGTAGTGTGCGGCAGGATAGCTCAGTGGTTAGAGCACCAGATTCCGAAGCAGACGTGCCCAGGTTCGTATCCTGTCCGCGGCAAATTCTGGCCAGTACTTGATGAGTTCCCAATAAGGACGAAACCGGTCTACTGGATGAATTGCCTTTTCTACACTATACAATTCTTAGTTTATACTGACATATGTAAGTAATTAATGGGTCAGGTGTTTATATCAAGACCGCAACCTTGATTATAATAATTGTTATCACCACCCGCGCAACCAATGTTCGTTTAATTATATAAATGTTCATTTCAATACCACTTCCCCATGTAATGTGGTGTCTGTTCAGTAATGACAGATTGGGCATGGTTAGTTGGAACTTTGGGTCTAAATGGATGCCATATGAGCTCCACCTAAAGGAAAAATTGACTAACCAAGTTACATTAGTTAGTATATAACTGAAAATTGTGTGTAGTGTAGTGTGCGGCAGGATAGCTCAGTGGTTAGAGCACCAGATTCCGAAGCAGACGTGCCCAGGTTCGTATCCTGTCCGCGGCAAATTCTGGCCAGTACTTGATGAGTTCCCAATAAGGACGAAACCGGTCTACTGGATGAATTGCCTTTTCTACACTATACAATTCTTAGTTTATACTGACATATGTAAGTAATTAATGGGTCAGGTGTTTATATCAAGACCGCAACCTTGATTATAATAATTGTTATCACCACCCGCGCAACCAATGTTCGTTTAATTATATAAATGTTCATTTCAATACCACTTCCCCATGTAATGTGGTGTCTGTTCAGTAATGACAGATTGGGCATGGTTAGTTGGAACTTTGGGTCTAAATGGATGCCATATGAGCTCCACCTAAAGGAAAAATTGACTAACCAAGTTACATTAGTTAGTATATAACTGAAAATTGTGTGTAGTGTAGTGTGCGGCAGGATAGCTCAGTGGTTAGAGCACCAGATTCCGAAGCAGACGTGCCCAGGTTCGTATCCTGTCCGCGGCAAATTCTGGCCAGTACTTGATGAGTTCCCAATAAGGACGAAACCGGTCTACTGGATGAATTGCCTTTTCTACACTATACAATTCTTAGTTTATACTGACATATGTAAGTAATTAATGGGTCAGGTGTTTATATCAAGACCGCAACCTTGATTATAATAATTGTTATCACCACCCGCGCAACCAATGTTCGTTTACTTATATAAATGTTCATTTCAATACCACTTCCCCATGTAATGTGGTGTCTGTTCAGTAATGACAGATTGGGCATGGTTAGTTGGAACTTTGGGTCTAAATGGATGCCATATGAGCTCCACCTAAAGGAAAAATTGACTAACCAAGTTACATTAGTTAGTATATAACTGAAATTTGTGTGTAACTAGCGGCAGAGTGGCTCAGTGGTTAGAGAACCAGATTCCAATTCAGACGTGACCATGTTCGAGACCTGTCCGCGGCCAATTCTGGCCGGTCTACTGGATGAATTGCCTTCCCTGCACTATACAATTCTTAGTTCAAACTGACATTTGTGAGTAATTAATGGGTCAGGTACTTATATAGAGATCGTAACCTTGATTATAGTAATTGTTATCACCGCCCGCGCAACCAATGTTCGTTTAAATAGAGACAATGCTGAAATAGAACCTTGAACCGGAACTCGGTTAGAGCCAAAGGCATCAAGTTTTCTGACGGCGGTGCCGCGACAGGAAGCCTATTTAACCTGCATCTGTCACAGATTGAGCGATGCTTCCGCCTTCGGGCTGAAGAACAGCACGTGCAAACGTGCACTCACTCGATTGCTAGCTGCTTCTCTGTTTGCGGTGCGATGTTCAGCTCAAAACAATTCTCTTGTTGTCATGCAATGTGTCCAGTATTTTGAAATATTGTTTTACTGAGTGATACACATCCCTTAGTGAAATTACTACTGGCTCCTTAAAATGTGTGTGGCAGTTTGCTTTCGTGTTCACGCTGTGTGTTTTACGAATAAAATTTCATGTTTTTAACCCAGTTGACGTGCCAATTAAAAATGCATCCAAGGGACGTGTTAGTGGCCTGCTTCTTTAAAGGTCTGCGTTTCGCGTTGTTGTAAGTGTCTCCTACCTGGTAAATTGAGTGCCTCAAGACATTGCATGTTCTCACGCAAGACTATAGTTAAACTTTAAGAAAAAGTAAAACAAATGTAAATAATATGGTTTATCTACTGTAGATCGCCGGCTATATCATATAATCCTTTTATCCATTTGATACTTCAATCCCTCACTCCGTCCAGCTAATGTTCTACTAATAAAAACCAGCCCTAAAACTGGCCATTTATGTAATTAGGACTTGAATACAATCCTTTAATTTGGTTTGCTACTTGCCTTACTCTCTCTTTTTTGTAATCTATCGTGCGTCATTATGTCTGCATTTATGTGATTTTAAACGTTACATCTCCATGAATGACTGTTTGGTTGTCGACTTGGACTTCGCCATCAGGCGACTGTTAGCTGAGGCCGCATTGGAACGCCTCGATTTGAATATGGCCGACTTGGCTTTTGCACACTGTCGCCACTATCCGGGCATACAGTTTGCCAAGCATCTCCGAAAAACACAATCCGAGACTGTCAGAAAGGTAAGAAATAGGTTTAAATTCGATGAATGCATGTGCTTTCAATTTATGCTAAAATGGTTACTAAACTTGCAACTGGACCAGTTTGCTACAAAAAGAAGCTTAACTTCCACTATATGTTAATTTTGATAAATACATGTTTTTCTTAGTAAATATAATTTTTATTTCAGTGTTTGCTTCATATGCAGAATTTTAAAATCAGGTTTGCGAGCTTGAGATAAACACCAATTCCACTGTACATAACCAGTCGCAAAATATAGCAAAACTACGGTCAGACACAGATACTAACCCGTTTCAACCTCTCATGACCACCATCGACTGAGCTATAATCACAATGCATATGGAAACACAGTTATTCTGTTCTCAGCCCCAAGTGGTCTCTCACACATCCACCTGACTGCAAATGTTACCTTCACAAATTCTATGAAGTCACGAACTGCCGTTCTTGGTATATCGGGAACAGCAAAGGATGGCAAATGCAATTCATCTACTAGATCGGGTTCATTCTTATTTCGAATCTTATTAAAAGTATGCACATTTGATCCGTACATTAATCAATTGTACGACCATTTTGTGTGTAATATTATTACCCACGCATTCTACCTCTGGACACGCTTATTGCATAAGATTTTCAGGTCTCACCAACTGGCGTTTGCTTAATTACCCTTAAAAATATAAAAAGTATATGAAATCTCATGCAAGGACTGTAGCCTCGTGTATATTGTTGAAACCATGCGCTCAGTCAAGGTCAAAGTGAGTAGAACACAGAACTAAACGTAAGTATGGGCATGTTACTGAGCGTCAATTTGCCCATCATTCGGGTGAAACCAAACACGGAATTAACTTAGTTGACTGTATGCGCTTAAAAATGCTTTGGTAACAGACCAACAAGGTAGATTAGGGAATTTGTTGTGATTTAGTCATTTTAACGAACTATTTACCTGTACCATTATTTAACATATCATGTCATCTTATTTTATCTATTACTTTGGGGTCTTATTGAGTTTTAACACTTATTGACAGAATCACATGCTAATTATTACCTTTCCTTGCAATGGTCATTCTTTCGCTTGGTTATTTTTATACTTTTCCTCGATAGTCTTCTTTTATTTAGACTTCATTTCTTATTTACGTGTTTCAATTCACTAACAGTTTGATCACTTGATCTGAGACTATTTCACTACTGGTGTAATTGTACGTTTATGATACCACCCATTTAACCACTAAGGTCATAAGAAATTGCGTCATTTCACATGGTAAGGATAATTACTTTAATCAAGGATGCGATATTGACATAAGCACCTAACCTATTAATTACTTACATATGTCAGTATAAACTATGTATTGATTAGTGTAAAGAAGACAATTCATCCAGTAGACCGGTTTTGTCCTTATTGAGAACTCTTCATGTACTGGCCAGAATTTGCCGCAGACAAGGCTCGAACCTGGGCACGTCTGCTTCAAAATCTGGTGCTCTAACCACTGAGCCATCCTGCCGCACACTACACTGCACACAATTTTCAGTTATATACGAACTAATGTAACTTGGTTAGTCAATTTTTCCTTTAGGTGGAGCTCATATGGCATCCATTTTGACCCAAAGTTCCAACTAACCATGCCCAATCTGTCATTACTGAACAGACACCACATTACATGGGGAAATGGTATTGAAATGAACATTTATATAATTAAACGAACATTGGTTGCGCGAGTGGTGATAACAATTATTCCAATCAAAGTTGCGGTCTTGATATAAACACCTGACCCATTAATTACTTACAAATATGTCAGTATAAACTAAGAATTGTACGGTGTAGTAAAGGCAATTCATCCAGTAGTCCGGTTTCGTCTTTATTTGGAACTCATCATGTACTGGCCAGAACTTGCCGCGGAAGATGAGTTCCAAATAAGGACGAAACCGGTCTACTGGATGAATTGCTTTTACTACACCATACAATTCTTAGTTTATACTGACATATGTAAGTAATTAATGGGTCAGGTGTTTATATCAAGACCGCAACCTTGATTATAATAACAGATTCATATATGTCAGGTCTACGCCACATTTGATGCACATGCATATAACAAAATATTAATTCATTCGATTTTATTCACCTTTTTGAGTAAATTATGTGAACTACAACAAATTAAAGCCTTGCATTGAATACTTCAGGGTTTCGCAGTCGTACGGCTACAAATTAGTTATTAACCGATTTTTTGGGGACTAAAATTCATCAAAGATTTTGATCGTAATTTACGGAAATCTAATTACAATTTATCTTTCAATCGAAGACAGCTAATTTGTGCTATCGAAAATTAGCCTTAAAATAAATTAATGTGCACATTGATGATATTTCGTTTATTTATACCCAGTAGCAAAAACCTATCCAGCAAACTGGTGGAAGTTAATTAAAATTTTGCATTATTTCCATTGTGTTTTTGAAAGAAAACGTCACAGTTTTGCGAAAAGACTATAAAATATATGAATATAAAAATTGAACAAATAATCTATGATTTCATCACGTCTACAACGATATCTTTGACAGCGTAGAGACTCTGTGACTAATAAGTAATGGGTGCCTCGAAGCTACTAAGTCGGTATCAGCCTCGATGTGTCTGTAGGAGTCTGATGTGAGATGATCGATGTTTGAAATGCAGTTTAATGGATTAATCTTTCCTTCCAAGTGTATCAGACTCATAAATGCGACTCATTGGACCATGCTATAAATGTCCTCAGATTAGCCTACGTGTTAGATACATGTATATATAAACATATATATATATATATATATATATATATATATATATATATATATATACTTAATTAAATAATAAGCAATTGGATTGTGTAAATTGTATGCAACACTGCACACCGAACGTCGGATCAAGAAAGAAATTCGACTCCCAAAGCAGAATAATTAATCAACCTGTTCATGACCGTTCCCAGAGTGCTCGAATAATAAAGTAATCTCGTGGTAGCAGGAGTATATTCTGAGGATCTAAATTGTAAAATTGGTAAAAAAATAATACAATATGACTGCTAAACGTAGACAGAGGAGCTCAGGCAAGTAAGACACAGATTAAAAAACTCAAATCACGAAAAATTAAACGGTATGAATACTCGATAGGATTTAATCGTGTCCTTAATATTCTTTTAATAATATTCGTTTTAATCAGCCACGGGTTTCTAAATTTATGAATAAATTGTTATTTTATTTTTGTCGAGGAAATATTTGCCTCTACAACAGGCTCCATGTACAAACTACTGACAACAAATGTCAATCTTTGAAAATAAACGTCAAACAAATTAGCAAGCAATATTGATCGGATCAACGTGAAAATCGCCATTAATACTATTATAGATCCGGTAGTATTGGATTTGGAAAAGAGCTTTGGTTACGCTTTTTCTTTCGCTGCCTGACTCGTTAACACTCAGACGTGGTTACAGCACAGTTTTAACTAAACACAGCGAAATCAACAGTAAATTATAATTACCCTATTCTTTGAGTCAAGTTTGTAAACTCGAGATAAACGCCAATTACATTTTATTCAACCAGTTGCAAAGCATACCTAAACTACCATCTGCCGCATGTAATAGGAAATTTCGGCATGACATGAACATCATCAGAGCACTAATTCAAACTGACTAACATTCGCAACTCATATTTATTTAAATTTATATGCCACTTCAACTCCTAGGAGTATTGCATACATTTAACTTGATAAAGAATTATGGCTGCCTATTTTCTGTGCATTTACAAAAATAACATGCTTTTCAGCTTTCGCCGTTCGTATACAATCCTCTTATAAAACAAGCATAGATTGCGTTAAGATAATAATAATTCTGTAAAGCAAGCCTGAGAATTTAAGATAAACGCCAATCAGATTTTATTCAACTATTCATGCGGAATATAAAATTGCTCATTCTGGCGTACAAGCAAAACGGCGATTAAATAATATAGATAATAATTAAGTGCATTGTACACCTATCCCTTATTGTCACCCTAATATACGACACTGATGATATATGAAAGAAAAAGATTGCATAAAGTGGTATAAGTGTGTCGTTCCTACGAATATCCATATCCTTTGTGAGATAAACATGCCGATGAAAACGGTTCATCCTCAACTCAATTTATTGTGTGAATAGAGCAACATTCTGCAATAAATTTCAATAACACCCAAAGATTAGGAATTAATTTTCAATATAATGCTTATTTTAAGTTTAGAAATAGACCATTATGCAAAAAAGCAACGACACATAAATGATAATTTGTATGAGCTAAACACATACGGATGCATTACTCGCTAGCGTATACATACGGTTTATAAAGTAGATAAAATATACTAAATTTATAAAAGGTATTAAGAAAAAGTAGTAATCTTGATCTATTAGCTGAATGCTAAATGTTATAAATCGGTCGTGCAATAAAATATAGCGAGTCAAACTGAATATATTCTTATTGAATTACTAATCCTTAAAAATAAATTGTATTTTTCATCGGCTTAACTAAGGTCGGAAAACTTCTACATTTATTATATCAGGAAATAAATCATTTAAGTTCAAATGCAAGGATAATGGTTTCAAAGAATATAGCATCATTCCTTTAAGGCAAACTTAAAAACTAACAATAAACTCATGTACAGAATCCAGAATAAAGCCCATTTATCATAATTCATTGAGATAATAAAATATATCATCTATTAACAGAAAAATGTGCACATTCAGAACCCGAGTTGTTATGAAATCAATAGTGCCAATCAGATTGACAAATAGAAAGGTAAATCTCATTAGATACTATAAACGCTTATTTCTCATTTTCCACTCAAATACCTCACAAAAATATTAAATACTTAAAAAACCCACTCTCTTGCCATGTCACGGTTCAATTTGATTTTAAATTTGATTGTATCTAAATATGTTCATTTTTAGATAATTGAGACAAAAAATAGGGAATAACTTTTCTTGTATTTTACAAAATTACATTGCTATTTTATTCATGGGAATAATAATATTTACGCGAAAAAACATTGATGAATCATTTGGAAGCTGTGCAGATGTGTGCACAATTTATCAGAGAAATTAAATCGAAAAATACCCATGGAAGATGAATTAGATCTGCCAATTACATTCTTATTCAGTTATTATTTATTTTAAACAGAGGTGTTTAAAAACACTTTAAAAAGACTTTACGTAATGAAAACAATGTAGTGTGACAATAATTATAAACCTAGACTTCATGGATTAAACCAACATTGGTTGCGCGCGTGGTGATAAAAATGACTATAATCAAGTTTGCGATCTTAATATAAGCACCTGACCCATTAATTACTTACATATATCAGTATAAACTAAGAATTGTATAGTGTAGAAAAAGCAACTTATCCAGTAGACCGGTTTCATCATTATTGGGAACTCATCGTGCACTGCTTCGGAATCTGGTACTCTAACCACTGAGCCACCCTGCCGCACTATACACACAATATTCAGTTTCTTAATAACTAATGTAACTGGGTTAGTCTATCTTTGATTTAATTGGAGCTCATATAACATCCATTTAGACACAGAGTTTCAAATAACCATCCTACCCGTGTTTCATTTATTACATCCTCTCTTGATTTGAATTCATTGGATTAGTTAGTATATAGCTGAAAATTGTGTGTGGTGGTTAGAGCACCAGATTCCGAAGCAGACGTGTCCAGGTTCGAGTCATGTCTGCAGCAAATTCCGACCAGTACATGATGAGTTCCCAATAAGGACGAAACCAATCTACTGGGTGAATTAATTGCCTTTTTTACACTATACAATTCTTAATTTCTGTGATTAATCGGCTTAAGCCAAATGAAACTTTACATACATGCATATAAAAGTGTGCAGGTTTGCGTATATAATCAATGAAAAAGATTCAAAATTAACAGACATATCTAAAGCATGATACACCCAGGGCTTGTAGATACGCAAGCAAACAAAATGACGACATGTAATATTGTTTTACGAGAATGAGTTCTGCATTGCAACATTGAAAAATAGACGTGGCTATGATTTAATTTTTTACGATAAGTCTACGGTTATGATTAAATAAACAAAAATAACACTCATGAATCCATGATATCATCTGTTGGTACTGGCAGAAATGATGTTTATCAGTAAACGTTTATGCTTTTTAAAATGTTTTTCTTCATCATATATATATATATATATATATATATATATATATATATATATATTTATATATATATTTATATTCATTGTACCCTTTTTATGTGCAAAAACAAAAAGAAATTTTATCAGATATAAGAAAATTTTCTTTCGCATGGTCTTCTCAAATATCTACTAATGAAAATATCTTTATATATAAATTGGAAAGCAAAACAAGATAGAAATATGTGAACATAGAGAGTGTGAAAAATAGAAACCAATCAAATTGCGTGCGTCACATCCAGTTCAAGCTCAATTCTTGTACGTGCTTCTTCTGCTTACATAAATCCGGCTGCAATTTGTTTATCCATAAGGCTTCGTATGTGGCTAGCTCCCTTTTGTTTTGGCATTTAGTAATTACTTTGAATGCTACGTCTGGAGAACATACGTGCGATATTTCGATGATGTGTTGTGCAATAGCAGACGTGTATTCACCATTTGATTTGAAACAGGCGTTTAAGTTGCAATGTTCTCTCATTTTAATTTACTTAATGACCTATTTATTTCCTCCAACTTTTTCCCAACTTACAGTAGAATTAATGCCAAATTTCACCATATCAAATTTTCTAAATTTAAAATGAATTACCTATAATGACCTCTCAGTTATTTCTTTCAAAACTTGTATCACTTCGTCGACTAGAAACTATTTTCTACAAGCTCATCAAATCTGCACTTGAATTGTTATCTAAGATACAGATAAATTCAAGCAGTAACTATTAGCACTATTTGTCACAATTATTTTCAGCAGAAGCTTGACTTTTTCCGTTTTTCACAAGTCTCGACTAAGATGATAATTGAGAATTCGCCTGAATCTAACTTTTTGAGAATTGATAAATACAGGCGCGACCATGTAGATCCCAGAAATTTACAATTTACTTAATGACCTATTACATTCCTCTAAGTTTTTCCCAACTCACATTACAAATACTGTAGAATTTTACCACATTAAATTGTCTAAATATAAAAGAGTTACCTATAATTACCTCTCAATCATTTCTTTGAAAAGTTGTACTACTTTTTCAATTAGAAAATCTTTTCTACAAGCTCATCTAATCTTCACTTGATTAGTTACCTAAGATAAAGATAAATTCAAGCTGTTTCCCATGTCTCGACTTAGAGGAAAATTGACAACAGGATACCGAGCAAAGTGATATGTCGATGTTGATTATATCCACCAGTAGGCCACTATCGCAGAATGCTGTCGTAAGATCCAAAATATTATTTAGTTATCTTTACTTCAATTTTCGGTGTTTTAAGTTTAGAATACCATACCTATTTGTCATTTATTTATCTCGCATATATCAACATCGCTGTTGTATTTGAACCCTACTAAGATGATATTTCGTATAGTCTGGTCATATCTCTTTTAAATTCATGAAATTTAAAATTTTCTTGTCTAGAACATGCTTGAATTCATTATTAATTTCCCAAAATTCTATTTGAATTTTTAAACTTATTAGTTTAACTGAGCTTATATTAATTCCTGAAAAAAAGTAATTTCAGAGTCGATATTTCTTTGCGTTCGTGTAATATATGCATTTTTTTCTAAATCTTATTTTGCTTATTTTGTCAATTACATATATATTAAATGAAACTTTTCTTTGCGGAGAACTAATATATATATGTGCGATTGTTTAATAGGTATTGCATAACAAGTAACACATTAGTTCAAATAAAGCCAGAATGATATTCCGAAATCAGCATGAACCGAAGGTATAATCTCATGTACAGGAACACATTTAGAATTTAAGACTAAATGTCAAACAGTTAGTGCATGCAAAAACGATCTTTAATAATAGTATTTACTCAAATTCGTGATGCTTTTTTACATGGTTTTTGATACGTTACATTTAATTAGTCTCCAATCATGTATGCGTGTTCTCTCGTTGAATGCATTATTGAAAAGTAAATAAATTAAATTTGGATTCTTTGTTTAATTAAGAATCAAGAGAAAAAGTTTTTTTGTTAATATATGTGTGCATGAATAAATCTTCTAATCCACGTGTTGATTTGCACTATTCTTTGATCTGTTTTTGAATTTTTCAATGCCATTTTAACTGTCTATGCTCATCTATGTGTATAATCATTTGAATTCAGTCTAGGCGAGATACTTTGTGGAATTTAAAATGTGGTTTATTTTTTTATTTTACTACAAAATTAGAATAATATTTTAAAACTTATTATTCATAACTTTATTGAGAATATATGTTATCACCAAGTGTCGTTATTTGTTATTGCATTTAATTCTGTCCAATCAGTCGAAATTCACTCAAGCATAGACTATTCGATTATTACTTGTATTAGGTATTTAACAATACAATATTTTAGGTTGAAAAATAAAAATTTATCTTTGTATTTTACTGCCTAGTGATTGTGATTGATTTACTAGATTACTGTAATCGTAATTGTTGGCTTCCGCCTTGTAAACGTGGATTGTTTACACAAAATGACAGAACTAAAGAAGAATTAATTCATTTAAGCTAAATATTCTCACTCATATATCTAAACTTACATTAAATTTTTCTGGTATTCGATTGCTCTTTAATTAAATATCTGTTCTTATTAGGACTTCGACTACTTTTTACAACTGTACGATTCTTCATTTATGAATTATTGCATAAAATATAATAACTGCTATTCCAATTAGAATACTACAAAATGGTTTAGACTGATTGTCTGTATTATAAAAAATATTATTTCAATAGAACATTTTGATCACATATTTTTAGAGATTTGTTGTGCTGCGCAAGCTTATAATCCGACTATTTCTAAATAAAAAAGAGTATAACTTCTTTTTATTTTTATTCTTGCACGATTGCATAATTGATCTACCTCGAAAATATCACAAAAATGTGACAGCTTAAAACCATCTTTGCAAATAAAAAAGGACGCAGCCTAATCTAGTGAGAATTAAGAAATAGCATGTGAATGAGGAAAACTTATTCCATTTATGATTATTTCAATTCTTTCGAGATAAGAAAATGAAATCCAGAATCTGTGAATCATACAAAATTTTGATTTCAACCAGTGCTGCTGATTATTACTGTAGCTTTTTCATAAAACAGATTTGTGCAACACAGTAAAAAAATAGAATTTTCGTTTTGCCAGATCACAACTTGATTGCAATACTTGTTAGTTTGTATAATTCATTTTAAAATACACCTCACTACAAATTACAATAAGCGCGAACAATTCACCATTTTATTTCTATACCATTTACGCGTATGTATTGTTTAGCTGAGTGTAAAGGAAATTACTCATCAACTGACTACTTTTGCAATTAGCATCTCTTTCCTGATTTTATTTAAAAAATGTGTTTTTGGCTGTTGTTGAATCGTTAGATGCTTATAAATCGAAAATGCACTTTTTTGTAATATGTTTATCATTTCGGCATAACGCATTCAGCAGCTTTCGCATGTGTGTTAAAATAATACTTGAACACTTAATTTCAGGAAGATGACATTTCTTATTCACGCGTAGCGGATAAGTTGCTTATAAAATACATCAATTTTTTTAACAATCATCTAAGTGACTTCTTCGATTTTATTTAATCATAAAGAACTATGATGACGCAAAAATGATCGGCTTGTGCCATAATTTTCACACAATTCAATTTGTTAGCTGAGGCTTTTGGAAAATTAAACAACCCTCGTCGAAATTAGCCTTCTATTTCATTGAAAATTGTGTCCACGCTCTTAGAGTCAAGCATAATTTCAGACCTGTTTTTTGCTGCAAAGTCTTCGAAGATGACACAATATTGTTGCCACCGTCTGAGCAGGTGTTTTCATCGCTTTGATTTATTTCATTGACAGCTGGGTGTCAGGAGGAATTCGCCAAGAGCAATGATTAATTTTCATATATTGCTATGCTACCGTTCTTTGACAATCCATCACCAATAAATTTCGTTGCACAACGTCAATTTTCCTAATTAGGGCACTGTTTGAGAAAGACAATTTTAAATCCTGCTTGTCAGGGCACCGAAGCAACTCCAATGTCTAATTAATCTGGATTTGGTTTTCAATATCAGATAGGGATATATATATATATATATATATATATATATATATATAAACTTCAGCTAGTAAAATTTCTAATAGACTTCCTATCTCCATGTCATCGATATGCGTGAAATAATAACCATAGAACTTGAAAAACACTTCCTAAGTTCAATTTTTAACAAATGTCAGGATGAAATCCGGGTATAGATAACAAAATTTGGCTATTATTTTTTTAATTTAATGAGAAATTCAAACGCGTTGTCTAAAGTAGTCCTACTAAAGTAATTTCATCCACCTTTTCTTAACATTCGAAACGTTTAATTAGTTTACGAGCACAATTTGTTGGCAGCTTAATTTTTATTTGATTTCCGGCCTATTTGTGCTGTGGACTGTTGATCGTAAACGTAATTTGTCTTGATGGCGGTAAGTTGCTTATTCTGGCTACTTCATGTAAGTATGCCATTTCATATGATGCGGCTGTGCGCACTCAAATTCCTGTTTCCTGGATAAGATTGCGCATAACGATATCTTTTACAGTAAAATCTGTACCGTCAGTCCTTCGCTGTATTACGTCAAGTGCACTCTTGAACACTATTCATAGTACATCCCTATGCATGCCTTATTTGTGTTTATTTTTGTCGACCGGTTTGAAATTTTTGCAATCACCAACAAAATTATTCATTTAATTAGCATAATATTTTGGCGGACATCTTTTGAATGTTTGCGCACTGCGAGACTCATGCGTTGAATCTCTGCGATTTACGTTCGCGGGTTGACGCTTTGCACTATCAGTTTCGCAGGGACGCGATTGCACCCCCATTTCCAACTACGCATCGATCGGTCTTCGTTTTGGCTGCGTGCATAGTAACCACTGGAAATGCGCAGTAATTACTACGTGTGGTGATCGTGGTTTGTGGCTTTGCACTATCAGTTCCGCAAGGATCTGATTGCTCCCCATTTCCAGGTGCGCATAGATTTTGTGCACTTTTTGTCTGGGTGCGGATTTGTCCATTTCCTTCGAAGGCTTCAACATACTTCATATTAACCATTAAAAATGAGGCACGAAGATTAGATCGTACCTCCACCTAACGGAAAGACTAACCAAGAAACATTGGTTTCTTCTCTTTTATTTATTCACAATAATATATAACAAATATTGCATTTAAATGAGACGGCAGCAAAAATGGCCATCTTTAGCTTTTTTGTACAAATCTGCATTATAAAAATCTTTTGTTTTAATAAAACAGTTATTTCTCAGTTTAAATTGCATTACTATGTGACTTTATAGATCCTATTAAGTTTGCACGGTCTGTTTTTACCTCGGAAAAAGGTATATTAATAGCATGTAATTTTATTTTAAATTTTTGAGGTCTACAAATTATATTGCTAATTGATATACAAAATACGGAGTAACAAAATGTTTATGCGCTTTAACCTTCTAAATTGTATATTTTCACAATGTAAATTAACCTTAATAGCATGCCTCATTTTCTACAATTTACTCACTGCAATAATTTAGTGAGTGAAAACAGAACCACGCCATAATAAATTCTATTTTTCCGAATTTTCGGCCTCTGATTAGAATATAATTATTTTAATAGGAACTATTTGTAGTAGATGGAAATATCAAACGATGAACACAGCAACTTGCCTTAAAACTTCCCCTATCAGAATAATTCTGATAAAAATATTCATAAAAACCATCTTCCTGTTGAAAATCCTTAAAAAGAATAATCATAAACTTATAGAGTTTAAACTTAGAGTACGATGGAAAACTGACCAGCGAGAATCAAACCGCAATACATATATACGGAAAGCAAAATTAGATATTCGGCTGTCACCTCTAATATTCTCACATAAATTTTACTTGACTAAAAATGTCGGCTGTACAATTTCTATGCAGTCTGAACATCAACTTATATGCAGCTTTCGCCACATATATAGATATATTACGAAATACTCGCTCTCTCTCTCATAAATCTCTTTATTAAATAGTGTGCCTAAATTATTATTTTGTCGTTATTTAAAAACAATTTTTGTTTTTATTGTTTCTTTTATTATGGTTATATGGCAATGAGACATTAGTTAATAATTGATTGTGTACTGCTGTGCATGAAGATGATGATGATGATAATACGAACAATGTAGAATCAAACTTGAAAATTAAGCAAACTTACATTCTTCAAAGAAGATCGAGAAAAAATAGATCCATAATAATAAATTGCATAAGGATTCCAGAACAGGTTGTCATCAACAACGTTTTGCTCATGCTTAATTAGATAAAAAGCTATAGAGCGTAAAAGAACTCAATTTTATAGAAGAAACTTATTATAAAATATCATCAAATCACCACTTCGAGCAATTGCGCTACGTCCTACTCTGTAGAAAAAAATCCAACATTGACTAATCCAACTAATTTATTTCAACTTAATCCAAATTTACGTGACGCACTCAATGATTCTCAGTAATCTACAACCAAAAATCACAAACGCCATAGCCCCAGTTTCTTTATAAATGACAGATCCACCTTTGTGAAAAATGAAGGTTTCTCCATGAAGCCTCAGTTTCAAACAACCAGTGCTCAATAAAATTCACGATCATATCAACTTTGAAATCATGAAGCCGCTGTTGGAATTACGAGATACTTATCAATAGGAAATTATCCAAAACTGAATATATACGACCTTCATGGTCACTTGTTTAGATAAAATTCGTAATATTCTATCCTTCAATTACAAATGCAGTGCAATATTTGTAAACACCTCTAAAGCTTGTTAGATAAAATCCATATAGTCAATATTTATAGAACATGTTCAAATAAACATCTGCATAAACACACGGAAATTCATGTGCAAATATCACTCGAACATATAATCTGTCGTCTAATAGACGGTATACCAACTCTTTCCCTATCTATTACTACTGTGGTTCTCCGGGTTTCAAAATTTTTTTCATTTTTTTCTTGGCATCATTTGCCTCTTAATAAACAAAGCAGTTAAACAGTGAAAAATTTCCGAATACTCAGAGAATACTTTTATTTTGAAAAGGTGTACCAGTCCTCGTGTCATTATAAATTACGCATAATTTCTAGTTTCCTTATTAAAGAACCTTAAATAGTCTACTTTTTATCTGTATATTTATCCTTTCAATGGTTCAGCTATATGGCCCCTGTTGCCAAATAAGATTGTATAAATATTTATTATCATTATCTCATGAAAGTGTTTCATTTGTTACATAAACTGTTCATATTTCAACATACGCTCAAGCAAAACATAAGCATTATTGGAATTTAAATTTACAATTATTAACTTCCACGTGACATGCTTCTGAATCGGAATAGTATTTAATTAAACAATAACTGATTGCGCGGGTGTTGAAAACAATTCTTTAAATCAAGTTTGCAAGCTTCAAGTAAACAAAAATCCCGTTTTATTTAACCAGTCGTCGAATAACCTATCAAAACTACCGCAAATCGCACGCAATGACGTGTTTCGACATTCAGTGATCATCATCAGAGTACGACGGCAAACTGACCATCGAGGATCAACTCGCATTGCATATATAAATAAAGCAAACCAAATTAAGAGGCTCTCACCTCTAGTAGTCTCGCATAAATTGTACTTGATCCTCGCTAGTCAGTTTGCCGTTGTACCATATTGATATTCATGGAAAGTCGAAACGCGTCAGTGCATGCAACTGGCGGTAGTTTTGTTATGTTGTTCGACGACTGGTTAAATACAATGGGATTGGTGTTTACTTCAAGCTCGCAAACCTGATTGGAGAGAATAGTATACAATTAGAATTTGTTTGTGAACCGTAGATTACATTGCACCCAGTTATAACGTTATAGTTTTAACTTTACCGCCAGGTTTTTGAAACTTTTTCGTTCGTGTTATCTAAAATTTCTGTTCATGGATATCTAATCTTTTACATGTATTTAACACAAAGGTGTTTATTTGGAAACGTGTTCAATAGCAAAATAAATTAAGTGAAATTTGAGTGGTCTTGCACACTTATCTCTGAGTGCGCGCCTCTGACCCAATCCACTCGGCAAGACGCACAAGTCTAGGCAACTTATAGCGGGTTCTTCATGCGTTAGGT
Organism: Eudiplozoon nipponicum; assembly: GCA_029291075.1. Taxonomy (NCBI): domain Eukaryota; kingdom Metazoa; phylum Platyhelminthes; class Monogenea; order Mazocraeidea; family Diplozoidae; genus Eudiplozoon; species Eudiplozoon nipponicum. The sequence goes on from JAQBSW010000387.1 coordinate 152,071, forward strand.
CAGTTGTGAAGTTAACCAACTGTGCTCTGTACTGAGCAACCGTTGCCAGTAAAATAATAGAAAATAATGTACCAAGCACAATTCAGAAGTACGCAAAAATGCAGCCTTCTGCTCTCGATGCAGCATTTGCACAATACCTTGTCCATGAAAATTGTACGCTTCAGTAGGCCTTAATGTTTTCCCTATGGAATTCATAGACGTTGCTAAAGGCTCCGACATAAATTGGCTGCCATGGGTAGTGCTGACTTCCACCGATGCACAATATTACTTGACACTCAACTGTGTTGGAACATGAATAGGACTTTCTGAACAGTGAAATCTGTAAAATGTACTGCCTCAAACTAACCACTAAATCTACTTACTATTTTAAGAATATACTTGGACATTTCGGAAATGTCCAAGTGCATATCAATTAACCAATCATCGGCTATCTGTTAATTCTTTGCCTCCGTCTTGATATGCTAACACTGAAACTTCCGAGTCAGGTGTGGTCTAGGAATCTTAGTCATTTAGCTAGCCTTGTTTTACGGTATCTTTGCCTATTCCGGAAAATTTTGGAATGCAATGAGATATCCGGCCCTCTTTTCGCAATTATTGCAGTGGCTTCTATCAAAGACAATCATTGTAATAATTAAGTCGTTCAGTAATGACAGATTTGGGATGGTTATTTGGAAATTTGGGTCCAGATGGATGCCATATGAGCTCCAGCAAAAATTTAAAAAACTACCCGTGTTACATTAGTAATTATATGACTGAAAATTGTGTATTGTGCGGCAGGGTGGCTCAGTGGTTAGAGCACCAGATTGCGTGCCCTGATTCGAGTCCTGTCCGCGGCAAATTCTGACCAGTGCCTGACGAGCTCCCAATAAGTACGAAACCGGTCTACTGGATGAATTACCTTTTCTATACTATACCATTCTTAATCTATACTGACAAATCAATGTATCTAAAGGGTTCGGTGTTTATATCATGTTCGCAAACTAGATTATAGTAAATGTTATCACCGCCCGCGCAACCAATGTTCGCTTAATTATAACTAAAGTTTGAAGTGACGCGAGACATCATTTTATCCCTTCTTCAATCCTTATTTGCAACAACATTCTTCAGCTACTTCTTTCAAATATGCTGTAATTTTTAGATTTAGAGAACTCCTCTAATATTATTTTAATTTTCAATATAAAAATATGCCTAAATTTGTAAGCGAGGCAGGCGCGATATGACTTCGAGTCGAGGTGAGTGGCGATTTTATTGAAAATTTCTAGCAGAATCATCTTTCTAACTTTCTCTTCTTAGTTGGGTTTAGCTGTGTTTAGGACGTGATACATTTTAAATCGCAATTAAGCTGCAATGCCGTTTTTCCTGTTGTAAAGCTGGCTTGGCCAGATTGATTTTGTGTACAGGTTTAATTTGCCTCAATTCTGGGCGTTATCTTGGTAAATATATTCATATTAGCTACGTCGCACCCTCCCCTCATAAATCACTCTCAATTAGTAATTTGTTTGCCTAAATTATTATTTTTGTCATTATTTTTACTTTTAAAAATTATTTCTCTTTATTTTACTATTTTGCTTAAGGTTATACGGCGGTGTAAGATTAGTTACTGATGACTTTTGTAATTCTTCCATGATGATCATGATGATGATAATGATGATGATGAACCATATTGTGGTCAGATCTTGTTGAAATTGATTGCTCCTTATCTGGTTACCAATAATGGACTGTGAAGTGCAGTAAAAAGGATTGAAGAACTGATGTTGATGCTGGGACATAAATCTTCCTATAAGTGGAATTTTTGTTCGTTAAGCTAAATTACACCATAATCGTTTTGACTTTGATACGTGGAATGTAGCTATATGAATAGGTTCTTGGTTCTATATAAAACAGAAATTTGCTCCAGTGCAGTGAGTTCTGTTTGGTTACAAAAACAACATATGTTAAACAACTTCTACCATAAAATCGAGAAATACATTGTGGTGTTTCACTTCACACAGTGTTAGTGGCACTGATGTACATAAATGGTGCAGCAATAATTTAAATTGTTGAGAAACTTAGCCGTTTCGAGATACAAAAATGTGTTTACAATTATGCAATAGTAATTGTGCTTCATCGTATCAATTGATGTAATGGAAAAGTAAACTTAGAAATTAATTTTGTTTAAGTAAAAAAAGTAGTCCATATAAATTATACACAGTGCGTAGAACCCTTACTATTAGCGGTTACACTCTACATTTTATAGTTAAGTATACACTAATGATATAATAAATTCCGTTGTGAATGTCTGCACTGTAGATAAGAAACCGGTGTATACTCAATAACAATACAAATGTAAATAGGCAATGTAGCGCATATTATATAGATTTCGTTCTGATTTAGCGTTTGCATATTTTGCAGATGACTTAGTTTTAATGGCACGCACCGGCAAACTTCCTATGCATGATGTGAAAGACAAAATTCAACTAAAATCTGCATATAACGTTATCTATGATTGGTATTCCTTCATTTTGAAACTCATAGGTATGCCGATGCAATAAGCGATTGAATTCACGTTTGTCTGAGCACATACTAAATTGGATCAAAATGAAATGCGTCTTGCATGTATATCGAAACTTAAACATGATTTAACCTATAAAAAATAACGACAGGTAAGAAATCGCTTATCAATTTTAATTACGGTTAGGTGTGCAAGCATACTTCTTTATTTGGAAGCAATTTATATAAAAAGGCGTTGTCCAAAATTGAAATAGAAAAAAGAATTTTTCCTGCACAGACATTAGCATAAGGTTTTCCAAGTCCAGTTCAAAACTGGAATTATATAAGTTTCCTTGTCTTTTATAATTTTGGACTGATATATATTTTCAGTACTTTGTATTTGGAATTTTTTCGATTTAAAAATTATATATTTTTTTGTTTATATTTCCAGTAAATCCACTAATAAGATGGAGCAAAGCGAAATTTATTGATATTTGACATAATTTTGATTTCCATATCAAATAATAAGTGTTTCGTGTGTTCGGATATTAACTGTCTAACAAACGTTGACGTAAAATGAGATAAAATTTAAATAATTTCGCCCGCCAAGTGCTCGTTTATTGGCGCCGCACAACGTACAGGTTGCTGTAGAGCAATTTAGGCGACTGTGTTGAGATAGGTTGGAATTGAAGTGAGCCGACGAAATACGTCTGGCATATAATTTCCCTATTTTGTGATTGGTTGTGCGTAATCCGTAAAGAGGCACACTTAGAGAAAGGATGTCCCGCCTAGCTCCAACAAATTCAGAAGTGCTATGCCTAAGTGAAATTGGTGCTCAAAGTAGAAACTTGCACTGCATGTCTTCAATGACACAAAGAAGAAATTATGAACTAACTATTACGAGTATCGACTAAGAAAGGAATCCGTGGAATAAGTGAAAAAGAGGACAGGATATCGCTAGGTCGTGGCGTTTCACAATTTACTAGGGTAGACGAAGGCAGCGGTGCCAAGAACGCAAGTGTTGAAAGAGCAGAAAAAACAAGATGCGCCGAAGGAAGCAGAGTCACCAGTTGGTAAAACATGACTAAGAACGATACACCATTATCCAGCGCGATGAAATTAGCTTCGTTTCTAAGTCTTTTTCTTAAACCTGTGGACATATGCAGGAGTTAAGAACGTCTCAGATAAAGTCAAATTAATAATTTATTTAGATTACTTTAATCAAGTTTGCGAAATAAGCAACCAACTCATTAATTATTTAGATTTGTCAGTAAAAAATCGATATTTTATTGTGTGGGAAAGGCAATTCATCCAGTAGACCGGTTTCGTCATTATTGGGAGCTCATCACCTACTGGCCAGAATTTGCCGTCCTGGGCACGTCTGCTGCGGACTCTGTTGCTCTAACCACTGAGCCAGCCTGCCACACACTACACATAGTTTTCCGATGAGATTAGCTCTGTTTCTAAGTCTTTTCTTAAAACTGTGGACGTATGCAGGAATTAAGGACGCTTCAGATAAAATTAAATTAATGATTTATCTAGATTTCTCAATTACCATTGGACTCTTAAACATTGCTGCACTGCCGCAATTTGCGTAGGCGGGTTGTAGCTTTGCACCATCAGTATCATGAAGATCCGATTGATCCCCATTTCCAAATACGCATCGGTTTTGTCTTCGATCAGGCTGGGTGCATATTCGACCCTTTCTACTGAAATCTTCAACATCGTACATACTAACCACTGGAAACGAGGTGCGATCCAATCTTCTTTGACTGGCAACGTTTCGGCGCCTTCTTTCCGGCTCCATCATCAGGCCACTATACACAGAACACTACTCACAATAGCAGATTTAAGCAAGTGTGGTCAGACCACATGCAAATGAAAGTAGAGATTCCTTCACACAACTCAAACACACAATCAGCAACACTTACGATTTGCATCATTAATCAGGCACTGCCGATTTTCAACGTATAATTAATATATTTCAAAGACTGGCGGATTTATTAGCTCTCCTCAGAAGTAAATTCAAACAAATAGACCGTACAGTTAAGAAAAAAGTGTTAGACTATCGTATTAAAATAGACAAAAAACATTTTAAAGAGTCTAAATTCTCACTGGGCATTTTTTTACCTTCAGGGAGGAAATCTCTAATCATACGAATAATATTTGCATAAATTCAAAGTTTATTCAATTTTTAAGCAACGTATTTGCAAACCTGTCAATCTCATATCTAACAGGAAAAAAACAATAATACCTCTCCTTCAACATCTTAAGTGTTTGACCACTGAGACTATCTGAAACTCAAAAATGTTTCAGAAAACATGATATAGAAAACCATGCTTGCCAAAAAGACCTACTCAATATTTCTATTAACATATTAAATCACTCAGAAAACTCACATAAAAATAGTGGCATATATTTACATCAACATGGTAACCTTCAAACTAATTATACCGATTAAATACTGTTTGTTGCGGAGAACTATATGTGGGGTGTATAGATAGTGATAAATTGAAGACAGTATGAATGGAGTAGAATTGTAATATTTGTGCTCAGGTTTATTATGATCAGAGCTTGCATACGCCTTTTTAACCACTATATACTTGGTGGAGGAATGGGATATTCTTGGGAAAGGCGTAATACTGGCTCTACTGATGATTCGCCAGTGTTATCGAAACGAATGTGCATGAGATTATACTTTCCGTTCATGCTGCCTTTGGCTTATCCTTCTGGTCACGACTGAACTAATTTGTTACTAGATTCGCAACACCTAATACATACTTGTAATTATACCGATGTTTCATGCTTAAATCTGCAATCCAAATAAATTTATCCTAAGCACATCATGTACTGCATACATGATCAGGCATCTAAAAGGAATAAAAAATATTGTCTTCATAAATAAAGATGTCATTGGTATATTTCGAAACATAGCTCAAGCTTTTAGTACAATATCTGTCAACAAAACCTTTTTCAAACTTACTAGTCAAAACAGTTGTACAACTACTTAGCAATTGATCTCTACATTCCTATCAAATTGCCTACCAGTACTTGAGTTCCACAGAGTTCATAATTATGACTACTTTTATTTAACATTACATTTCTGTCAGTAAATGACGAAATTGAACATGGCAAAATTATCGGATATGTGGATGCCACTTGAAAGTTTTACCAAGTCACCTCAATAGGTAAGGCACCATTGTACCAATATTTTTAAGAAGACATGCAGGGCATCCAACGCATACGCCAAATTAAGTCAATTCAAATCAGCATATCTAAATCAGCTTTCTGAATGTTTTGCTAGAATATATTCCTCAAAGACAACTAGGAGAAATCATTCAGCTAAAATACACGAAAAATCTTTGTCAAAAACAGCATATTACCTTCATGACACTCAATCCTAATTGCGTAATCAACCTGATACAAAGAAAAACAAGGACCTATCCTTGCATGCACAATATTTTATTTGGAACACCGCAAACAATCCATTATCTGGCAAGTTGGAATGACTCCAATCATACTTCTTAAACTACATATTCTCTAACATGTTGTACTCAGACAATCCTGCCCAGGCCAACCTCTAGCCGATGTGTCTTCAAATAACAGAAATTTAAAACATCTAATCTCATACATATATAAAATAACTGTATCTCTGTACATTTAGAATTCTTTATCCATTATGGACCACCAACCAAATTTCAACAATGGTATTAAACACGTATCAGTAACTTTAATGCGGAAATCGTCGTTCACATAACATTTTCTCGTAGCTGACGTAAAAAAATCATTGGGATGGATTATTTTCTCCAGACTATTGAACAAAGCAAGGGATTATAGACGCCTACTAAGACTGGGACTTCAGTTCACCAACACTAACCCGTCGGTGCCAAGAACACCTGGCAGTGTTTCAACCGCTCTCTGTCAAGCGCAATGGTCGGAGGAAAAATATAGTATACCAAATCGTGTTGACGGCACCATTACATTGTTCGCCCCGAGCTCAGACATTAATGCAGCTTAAGTAACAAAACACCATCGCTGAAATTATATGATTCAAGGAGGAAGGAATTTGTAGACATTCAAATTCCAAACTGGCGTCTCTATTTGTGGTAGGTCTCATACCTGAACCGGGATAATTGAGGGTTTATAGTAATTTTCGACTTTTGAACACGGTAACGAAAGGTGATTGGTAACTACTACTGAACTTAGTTCATGAATATAACTTGGTATAAGTTTTACACTACGTTAGACCTACAGGAAGCGTAATATCAAGTACCCATGGTGATGGGGTCTGCACTATTCACAGCAGTACGATATCTTGTGTTTGTAGTGCACGAGTGTTTACAAATGCTATTTCGACAAACAAATGCGCCCGAAATTCCAGCGTCTGACGTAACAAGTTCTTTAGGATGTCCATTTGCTCGAGCGCCCGTAGTCAACATCATTATATGTAGTCGATCTCGGGGAGAAAACCGGGAGCACAGGGACAGTTTTGTTTGTGCAGTAAAACTACAATTTGATATTTAAAACAGAGATAAGGTGCAGACAATGAAGAATAAGCTTCAGCTCCAAACTGTTTGACAACTGCGTAAATTTTTACGAATGATCAATTATTATTGCCTAATTAATGCAATTTTAGCTAGAATTCTTGGATCGTTAACTCGATATCTGGTGCGCAAATATTTACGATAAGGAAGTCGTATTTTTGTCAAATTTAGGCAAGGATATGCTAAGTAAAACAATCACACTAGTAGCCATGAATTCGGCTAAGCCCATTGAGTATGTCACAGGTGCTTCAGATGTAGTCGTAGGGTGTAGTGGAGTTTTTGTAGTCCGATAGGGTTATACAGTAGCAAAATCCAGAGATATTTCCTCATGATGGTCAACGTTTTTAGTCGAAAGTTTAAAGTTGCAATCTAGGAGAATATGACAGCCCATGAATTTCAACTTGTGTTATTGCATAATTTTGTATCACTTTATGGTGTACCGCAATAGGCCACTATTGAAATTGATATTAATTTATGTCTGAACTGTTTATCAGGTCGGTGAATGCTATAGGGACTGAAGAGTGTTACGTGGTCATATGATCTCAGAGCTAATGGTATTGTTGAAAGGTTGCATAGAGGACTGAAAGCTGCGTTACGATGCACCGGAGTTTCTAGGTTGGTGCACACTTTGCCTAAAATCTTGCTGTCATTGCAAACAGGTATAAGGCACAGCTAGGAACATCTTTAGCAGGGCTTGCTTTTAGAATGCCATTGAAGTTACCTAGAGATCTCCTTATTGAAGCTCCCTGCTGATTCAATTGGGCATCCAGTCTAGCAGATTGGTTTGTAAGATTTTTCCGGGCCACAATGAGTCACTTAGCTCAATCTAAGAGTAAAAATGAAAAGTGAAAGTGTTGCCTAACTTCAGACTTAACTATAAGAGTTAAATTGTCTGAACCCGTTTTATAATGAGCCGTGCAAAGTCAATCGTACGACTGACAAGAATGCATTCTTAGAAGTTAAAGATAAAAAAGTATATGAAGCTTTGGATCGTTGCGTTTCACAGTTTACCTGAATGAAGGAAGAGACTAAGGAGCACGACCAATCAAAGTACCAGGAGTCTAGGGCGAGATTTGACTCAAAGATGTCGTGTGAAAATAACGAGCGTTGACCAAACGTAAACAGGAAATGAAGCTCAACTCATAGTTATCAATAGAAAGAGTGCGAATGATGGCATAACGCGTTATGCAAATGAAATTTAGCAAAGTGCTAGCACAACTTTGAGAAAAAAGGTCCCAAAAAGATTAGCCAAATGACATAAACATAATGAGTACGTTGATATATGAGTATAAATCTTAAACATGAAGCTGTACGTGGAGGATAATATCTCACTATATTGTAGAGTAAGATATTTCTTCCGACAAAATTAAAATGACATTTATTAATAAATTTAAACCACCGTGGCTGATTGAAACGAATATTATTTAAAAAGAAATTATTCGTTTAATTTGTAAAAAATTCTTAAATAATGTTTAAATAATTTCCAGTATATATACTTTTGAATTTTGCGTAATTTGAGTTCGGTAAACTGTATCTGATCTTGCGTGACATTCTTTAGCAAGCTGCATTTGTTGTTTACTACATCTTCGTGTTTAAAAATTCTTGATCTTCACAATATACATCTGCTATCGTTTTTGTTTTTTAAACGTGCATATTGAGGACGTTCTGGAGCAGGTAATTTAATAATTCGGTTTTTCGCGTCTTATTTCTTTCCAGATTGTTTCATTCGGATGTATTGTTACGTAAGAAGTACACAGTTCGTTGCCTAATAAAAAATTTTCAAATATATATTTAAGTTCGATCAACATGGAAACGAATATTAATTTCTATATTGCAGGCATGAACTTAATAGATGTAGACGATGATGCTCGTTTATCAAACTCAAATAGGTGTATTAAGACTGAAACCGACTGGGCTTCTATGGGGTTCTCATTAACCAATATGATTGGAGCCTCTACAATATGAAAATTAATCATTTTTATTTTTGGACATTTGATTCAATTAAAAGAAGCTGTTTTAAATAATAAATTTTGCTGGATTTTTCTTTGGTTAAACTGTCGGAGATTCCGGTTTATTATTATTCACTTGAAAATATACTTTTTGAGTTTTTGAGATCGTGTCGTGTTGCTTTTGATGTTTACCTGCAAAGCCATATACTAGTCATTTTAATATTATTGTTCTTCTTGAGGAATTGGCACAAATTTCCTGAAAGCCCGTTTCTTTCTCAACTTCTATCTATTTAAGAATAGTAAGTCATTGCTTCAATCACTTATACATAAACCTATATTTTAATTGTATATTGATGCTTTCGACTATTAAGCCAAAAATATTTTTTTTATTATTAGTAGTTGTATAAGTAGTTTGGAGGATAATATCTTCTCATATAAAAAGTAATCCATTTGTAGAGGAAGATATTTCTTCCGACAAAATTGAAGTGACATTTATTGATTGAACTATCTTGATGTTAATGATAACTTTTCCCTTCCCCAACCCCTCCCCCTGCTATTAAATACTTTTCGAGTCAAAATTCCACTCACCTCCACATATCCTACCCTTGATTTGTTATTTCAATGGTCGGGCCAGTTGGCCTTTGATGCCAAATAAATGTATTATTATTATAAATTTAAACCACCTTGGCTGGTTGAAACGAATTTTGTTTAAAAAGAAATTATTCGTTTTTTTTCTAGAACATTCTTTATTTAAATACATGACAGTATACATAATTGTGAATTGTGCGTAATTTTAGCTTTTGTAATCTGTACTTGACTGGCAATCTGCATTTGTTCCTTTTTTCCAATTTACGCTTATAATTCGTTTCAATCAGCCAAGGTTATTTAAATATTTCAATAAATGTCACTTCAATTTTGTCGGAGGAAATATCTTGCTCTACATATTTTTATTTTTGGAGACATTCGTAAATGTATACAATAGCAACTCTTATTTAATAAAATATTTATTAACATATTATTTTAAGTGAATGGAAAGCAGAGGTAATTGTGGATGCAGAGAATTTGACCGAAAATATTAGAAAAGTTAGGCAGAAGAAAGGGATGAGGAATTTACGTGTTCTAAATTTAGTGACTATTCTAGTAATATTGGAAATATAAATGTGGCGTCAAAGAGTCTCTTTGTAAATAGTGATCTACTGTAGAGGCTCCTAAACTATTGTCGTCTGAGAACCCCATAGATGCCAGGTCGGGATCAGTCTTTAATTGTATAATTGAATCTGAAAAACTTGTAATCTCATTCACATCTATTAAATTCATGCCTGCCCTATCTTGAGCTTATTTCCTAGTGGACTCAAACATAAGATTAGCTTCCATTTTGATCGTACTTAATTATTAATTTGATGCTTAATATTAGGTAATCGGAATTTGAAACCTCGTATGTAACAAAACACCCGAACAAAGAACATGGAAAAAAATAAGACGTGAAAAATAGAATTATTAAATTACCTGTTCCAGAACGTCCCCAATATGTACGATTTAAGAAGACAATGTGTTAGCAGGTATATATTGTGGAAATCGAGTAAAAGTAAAATGGAGGAAATTAAATAAATGCAGCTCGCCGATGAAATGACAACCAGTCACGTTGTGGAGGTTAATTTAATTATTAGACACCAATTAACTCCTCATATAAAAATAAATCAATTTTATTTTTGTAATATTGTATATTTTGAAAAATATTGTAATTTTTTTGGAAGTTCTTTTGTTCATATTGTCGAAGTTTTTGACTTGTTTTGTCGAAGGTGAAAGGACAGTTTTTTTCTGAATTTCTGAAGCGCAGAAGCGGAACACTGCGTGGTTCCATCTACGATATCGTTGCTAATAAACTATTGTAATATACTCATCTATTGTTCTGATTAATTATCAGCGAAAAGAACAACAAATTTGCTTCAGGTAATTGACGTGGATATTTTTTTAAGGTCAAATCCCGTCTTGTTCTGTAAACCGTGAATATCAGCGTATCCTGGTAAGCTTAATTAATATAATATATAAATTGCAAGTAATTTAATAATATTATGGGTGGTTTATTAAATATTGAGGATACAGAGCAGTTAGCAAGTGGACTTAAGAATTGTAGCTTAAAAGATAGTTCAGAGGAACTTAAGTGTTCCAAATTAGATGATCATACCGCACATATTGATTTTCCGGGTCTGGCATCCCAGAGGCTCTCTTATGGTAATGGCCAAAGGGACTCTACAACGTATAAATAACCTAAACAGAAACTGCGCACAAGTGAAAGTACATATACTGTCCGTAGAGGGGTTAACAATTATTGGGCACCACTAACCTCTCATAAAATAAATCAATTTTTTATTTTTGGACATTTGATGTTATCGCTGGTTTCTGTAAAACAATAATGTAATTTTTGAAAAATATTGTAATTTTTTGGTAGTTCTTTTGTCTATATTATCGAAGTTTTGGACTTGTCTTGTCGAAGGAAAATGAGAGAGTTTTTGAACTGTGTTGCTGTTTTGCATAAGCGGGACACTGCGTGGTTCCATCTCCGATCTCTTTGTGAATAAAACATTATAATCTTCTTGTCGATTTGATCTTTTTAATTATCAGCGAATAGAACCACAAATTTGCTTTGGGTATTTATTGTAAATATTTGTTTTAAGGTCTCAATCATTCCGATTCAGTTTCCTGTGGATATCAGCGTATCCTGGTAAGCTTATTTAATATAATATATAAATTGCAAGTAATTTAATAATATTATGGGTGGTTTATTAAATATTGAGGATACAGAGCATTTGGCTAGTGGACTTAAGGATTGAAGCTTAAAAGATAGTTCAGAGGAACTTAAGTGTTCCAAATTAGATGATCATTCCGCATATATGGATTTTCCGGGCTTGGCATCCAAGTGGCTCTTTTATGGTAGTAACCTAAGGCCCTCTACAAAAAATGGCGACCGCGCCAGGATCCTCTACGCGGAAAGCTATGATGTAGGTGATCGCTTTTGCCGCAATTCTATGGATATCAGTGTTGAGCTTAATATGTACAGGCCAGACAACCATTCTGAATGGGTCGAAGAAGCAAAATTTTATTTTAAACTAAAACGGATGACCGACCCTATAGAAAGGTTTGCCTCGGCCTGTTGGTGCTTACCTGAGCCATTAAAAAAGAATCTGTTTAGACTCAGGAAATTTGTCACTGAGAACGAACCAGAAAATGCATTTGAGCTTCTAGTAGAAGAACTCCATGGACGATATCAACCCGAGAGGATTGAACGGATGACTGACTTATTACGTCAGGAAAAGATGGGAAATCTACTTCCATCTGAATTTTATGACAGACTTATTTCAAAATCCATCGGGCTTGATATATCTGAGGAAGTTATAAACAGTATATTTGTAGCAGAATTGCCTGCTAGACTAAGAGCCACCTTGGATGTCTATGATACATTGGAACTAGAGTGGCCAAAGAAGCTCAAAGGGTTGGACAAAGTGTATCGTCAGAAGGAACCTAAGGTGTATGCAGTAACCGCAAATTCACGCCTGGAGCAGCAACTCAGACATCTCTCAGAGAGACTCCTGACCATAGAGAATGAATTAAGTACCCTCCGCAGGGATGTGGGTTGGATAAAAAGCAATAAGGCAAGTTCCAACAGAAGTAGTGTAAATTCTCGGAGTCAACGTTCAAATTCCAAACATTGTAGTGGCGAATCGCGTGAGTGTGTACAAGGACCACGCGAGTGGTGCATATCGCATCGCAAATACGCCGAGTTTGGAAAATGTCAGGAGGGGGATGCACGTTTCCAAAGTTGGGTGGTCCCCGATAGAAAGGAAGTAGTCTTCCTGTAGCCTGGTCGAAGCTGCCGGAAAACTAATAAAGCCTCCGCTAATAGGAGCCGTAGGGGGGGTTGCGCATGCAAGGCTCCAAGGTATGCATATTCTTGGCCTACTAAAATCATCGAAGTTAGGTTCTGAAGCTTCGATGAAAGAGACGCGCGGTAATACAGTCCGTAAATCTGTTAGATTTCGGCTGGCAGGTAATCTTAAAGAGGTTGCTGGTTATAGCAAAAATAAGTTCGTTATAACTGATGATTAGCGGCTTGAATTTCTTAATTAACACGGGTGCAGAGGTGAGCATAGTTCGATCTGATGTGGTGGAAATTGATAGCCCCACATTCGATTACCAACTATGGGTTGCTAATGGAAGTCCAATTGAGATTAAGGGAGTTAAAGAATTGTCAGTAACATTGGGGCAGAAATCTCCATTTTCATGGAATTTTCTGGTCGCTGATATAAAGGATAACATCATTGGGATGGACTTTTTTATCCATTTTAATCTCGCTTTAGATTCCAAATCTAGGACCATTGGACAAAGCATTGGGATAGTGACTTATGCTGAGACTGGGACCTCAGTAGTTAGGTCAGTGAGACTACCCAGACCCGTCGTCGCCGATGACTTGGCGGATGTCATCGAGAAACACCTGGCCGTGTTTCTGCCATTCAATGCTAAACGCAATGGTTTAAAGACAGGCATCGAACACCAAATCGAGTTGGTGGAGCCACTACCTTGTTTGCCGAAGTCTCAACCGTTAGCACAACACAAGCAGCAGGTTGCTATTGAAGAATTTAAGCGGTTGAGAGAAGAAGGAATTTGTAGGCGTTCAAATTCCAACGTTGCATCACCAATCGTGGTTGTTCCTAAATCTGAACCATGTCAATGGAGGGTTTGTGGTAACTATCGTCTATTGAACTCGGTAACGAAATGTGATTCGTATCCTCTACCGAACCAGAGTACTTTGCTCAGGGATATAATGGGGTATGAGGTATATACAACGTTAAATCTGCAGAAGGCGTACTATCAAGTACCTATGGAGGCAGAATCTATACCGCTCACAGCAGTGCGATTCCCTGGAGGAGGATCGCATGAATTCTTATGTATGCCTTTTGAGTTGAAGAATGCAAGTCAGACATTCCAGCGTCTGACGGAGGAAGTTCTTTAAGACTGTCCATTTGCTAGAGTGTATATAGATGACATCATTATATATAGTCAATCTAGGGAGGAACATCGGGAGCACTTGGACGTCGTTTTGTCTAAGCTGGAACATTATGGATTGGTAGTGAAACCAGAAAAGAGCAGGATTGGTTGCTCTACCGTAAAATTTCTTGGACACACCATTTGCAGGGATGGAATCAAGCCCTTGGAAGATAAGGTACAAGCAATCAAGGATGTGCCAGAACCCAGAACTGTACGCCAGTTGCGTAGATTTTTGGGCATGATTAGCTACTATCGTCGGTTCATACCAGGTTTAGCTGGAATTTTGGGGTCGCTAACTCGACATTTAGTTCGTGAACGGAGCACGATCAAGAAGTCCTGGCCTATTAATTTTAGCCAAAGACGACAAGGAAAAATTCCAGAGGGCCAAAGATCTGTTAAGCCAAATAACCACATTAGCACCTGTGGATTGGACTAAGCCGTTTGAGCTGGTCACAGATTGCTTCTGATGTAGCCATATGAGCAGTGTTACATCAACGGGATAATGGTATAGTCAAGCCGATTGGATTCTATAGTCGGAAACTCCAAGATCGCGAGAAGCGATATGACACGCTTGGGAAGGATTTACTAGCAGTTTATTCTGCAGTGTTGCATTTTGAGCACTACCTAGATGGACATCAGTTCATAAAATTAACTAATCATAAACCGTTGTTGAGTATCCTTGGGAAAGCGAATAGGCTAAATTATTCTCGGCGGGTGAATTCACAAATAACCCGACTCGCAGAATTTGATTTTACCATTAGTCATATCTCAGGAAAAGATAATGTGGTGGCAGACACTCTCAGTAGACCAGACGTATCAGATGAAGATATGATTCGTTCAGAGTCACTCGTATGCTCTATTGTATCTTCTAATGATTTTGTCCAGCAATTGATGGAAGCACAAGGTCTTGATCATTTAGTAGCTGTGTTGGAAAAGAATCCTGCATATACACGCAGGAAGATTGGAGATAAGTGGTTATTATGTGAAATCTCCAGGAGCCAACCTAGACCTTATGTACCGCTAGAATTAAGGTATAAGGTAATTCAGCAGCTACATGAATTCAGTCATCCTTCCATTAAGGCAACTATCAGGATGGTCACTGATAGATATGTATGGCCAAAGATGTCGAAAGACATAAGAGCCTGGGTAAGGACATGTGCCCGGTGTCAAACTTGTAAAGTTTGGCGTCATACGAAAACTGAAATTAAATGATTGGTATACCAGCGGGTCGTTTCATGCATGTTCATATTGATATAGTAGAAATGCCTGAGATTTCTGTCCAAAAGTATTTACTCACGATGGTCGATCGATTCAGTCGTCAGTTTGAGGTAGCAATCAGGAGGGACATGACAGCTCAAGAGGTCTTACTTATGTTCTTGCATAATTGGGTGTCGCGATATGGTGTACCGGTAAGGGTAACTACTGATCGTGGTAGTCAGTTTATGTCTGAACTGTTTATCAGATCATTGAATACAATGGGGATAGAAGTAAGACACACGTGTGCTTATAATCCCAGAGCCAATGGGATGGTTGAGAGACTGCACAGGGAGCTGAAGGCTGCATTACGCTGCACCGGTGGATCCAGTTGGATACATGATTTGCCCATAGTTTTGTTGGCAATGCGAAACAGATACAGAGTTCAGTTAGGAACATCCATAGCAGAACTTGTTTATGGAGAGCCATTGAGGTTACCTGGAGATCCTCTAATAGAAGCTCCAAGTTGTCTCGATTGGGCCTCTAGTTCAGTAGATTGGTTTGTTGGAGCATTGAAAGATAAAATGAGTCATTTAGCTCCAACCAAAACTAGAAGTCCAAAGTCTAAATGCTATGTATCTTCAGATTTAAAGCTGGCCTACCGATCCACCAACGGTTCACTTCGGACTTCGACTCTCCCTGGTCTTCTTTTAATCACAATCACGTTCTACGGATGCCTGCGATCCTTGCAAGACTCGCTCGCCTCAATCCTGCCGACTCCATCAATTCATTCGTCACGACAATGGACTCCATCGGTCGACGTCTACCTCCGGGCCGCCATCTTTTCATCTTCATCTTTGTTTTCGATCTCACATTCACCTTGAAGATCTGATACTTCACGGACTATCTCCAATTGATCTTGTCTAGTCAAATGGAACTTCGTTTATATTTATTTTTCACCAGATTGAACTATCTTGATGTTAATGATAACTTTCCCCCTCCCCAACCCCTCCCCCTGCTATTAAATACTTTGCTAGTCACAATTCCACTCACCTCCACATATCCTACCCTTGATTTGCTATTTCAATGATTGGGCCAGTTGGCCTTTGATGCCAAATAAATGTATTATTATTATTATTATTATTATTATTACATATATATATATTATTATTATTATTATTACATATTATTATTATTATTATTATTATTTTACATATATCTAATATATAAATTGCAAGTAATTTAATAATATTATGTCTGGTTTATTAAATACTGAGGATACAGAGCAGTTGGCTAGCGGAATTAAGGATTGTAGCTTTAGAGATAGTTCAGAGGAACTTAAGTGTTCCAAGATAGATGATCATTCGGCATATATGGATTTTCCGGGCCTGGCATCCAAGAGACCCCCTTAAATAAAGAATGTTCTAGAAAATAAACGATTAATTTCTTTTTAAATAAAATTCGTTTCAATTAGCCAAGGTGTATTTAAATTTATCAATTATTGTCTGTTTAATTTTGTCGGAAGAAATATCTTCCTCCACACAACGAAATCCTACAAAAAAATTTGAAGCTTATTTTATCAATGATGAGTGTGTTATTGAAGTAAACGAATTATAAATAAATCAAAATAGCAAAGTAATATACTGGAATACGAATAGTAACACATATTTAAACGCCACTTACGTTCACTTTCTCGTACATTTCAGCATGCAGACTAAGACTTAGCTCATTATTATTAACATTTTATATATACTACCCACTTTAAAACACACTCATTGATCGTAATTTATTTGTATGTATATCCTCCTTATTTTAGAGCCTGACAGACTTTACAAATCAATAAAATCTTATTATCGAATAATTACCACAAAAACTAATAGTTTATTCAAAAATAAGTACGTACAATAAATTTAAACAAGAATTAAAATTAAATTATTATTGGCGATGTAAACACCCTAGTTACAAGTTAATGCCGTGCAACGTTCACAGTAGCAAGCGAGCATAGATAATGGAGACTGTCAAAGTTTGTGACCCTTATTAAAGCCGGAATTGCGTCTTGGATGATACCGAAAAACTATGGTCTTGCTGCAGTGTTTAGAAGTACTCCTAGACACTTTTGGCTAGCCCTGGTTGACTAGGTGACGGGTGTTTCTTCTTTGGGGTTCACCGCGATTAGTAGAATTGTAGAAACTAAAGAGGTGAGGTGCTGTGTAAAGGCTCAGAATTGCCCTTTTGATGATCTGCGTCAACACCGTGGTGGCTGGTACACGTAGAAGTGCGATTAATAGATAACCAACCCATGTGACGAGTTATGCAGCAAAAAGAAGATTGGCGTGACTGAAATCCAAGTGACTAGTTGACGCAACGTGACAGACACAAGTCCAGAAATCATCGTTATTAGACAGAGAGAGCGAAAGCAAACACGCGTTGTGCACAGGACGAAATATCAAACGTATGTGTTGGTACATGGTAAATACACCGTGGTTATATACTTGTGCAAGCGTAAGTTCGCACGCCATTAGTTAACTGAAAATTTCGCTTTTTTAATTGGTACCGCATAAATTAAATTTGAATTATTTATTGGTAATATATCGACGAATTGATCTGAGCTGTAAATTAAATTCAATTCAATTTACGCTGCACCAATCAGAAAAAAGCGAAACTTGCCGTTGACCAATAGTGTGCAAGTAGCCAACCAAGGCTATTCAAGCACGGTGAATATTCCATGCAAGACAGTTGTCGTGTTTACCTTCTCATGTGCGTTTCTCCGACGAGCTGTCTTCTTTCGTCAATTTTGCTATTTTTGGGACTTGCTTTATACACATTGGCAATTTCAGTCACGTCAATCTTGTTGCTGTGACTCTAGTGAGACGATCCAGTTACTGCAGAATTTCAATGAGTTTATTCAGCGGGATTTCAACGCCACAACAGAAGGAACCACATCTCAAGTCAACCCGAGCTGGTCTCAAGAGTCTATGAGTACTTCTGGACACTGCTACACTAACTGATCTTCTCGGCATTTGCCAGAGAACGCAAGACAGGCCATGTCAACGGCCCCCAACAGTACTAACTTAGTATTTTGGGCACTCTAACTGACATTGTAACGTCGTACGTCATTTACTTGTAACTGGAGCGTTTACAAAATTGGCGACGGCGCCAGGATACAGAGTACTGTTTTGTTTTATTAGTTATCAGCAAACTTTTGGTATAAATAAAATCGACTTTCTTTTTCATTCATTTGGGGATGAAATAAATAAAAATTTACGTTTTCGTTTTTACTCTGGTTGTTAATCTCTCTAAAGTCGTGGTCATTAGGGTAATTTTGTTGGGTATATATATTTTTAGAAGGAAGGTTTTCTATTCAATTTTCCTACGTACAAAACTGTACATCTTGGTGATCTGTGACCAAACATTGACTGTACGAAAGAGTAGAACTGACGTGCTCAACAGATTCAACTGCGGAAGATTCTGTTTCAACTGTGGAAGCTGTTAGTTGGTAAGCGTTTTTATTTAAAGTCTTTTTATACATTTTCATCTTGCTTATAAATTTATGTTTTAAGATCCCGTAATATTATTAGAATGTCAGATCCAATTTTAGATATTGATGTTCCTGTTTGGCTATGGAGATAGCAAACTATTCTTTATGCGCGTAGACTCCGCTTACTTCCCGTTTCCAGATTATGAAATTCATTTAAAACTTTCAAAGGTTTTTGCTAAACTAGCTTTTGAATAACAGCTTGAGGCCATTAGGAAGCTACCTAATCCCATTTTGGGCCGAAAAAATGAAGTAGAATCCTTGCTGTGTCCCACAGAAACCGAACAGATAATAAATAAATACGCGCAGTTTGACATACCAAACCTTAGACCCATCGAGATTTTAAGGGAATTACGGAAACTTTAGTATAAAACAATATTTCTGACCATAAATCTAAGGTTGGTTTTACTAACAATCTTCCACTATCACTAAAATTATTCGCCAGACAGCTCCCCAACTCTCTCTCTCTCTATAGATGACTTATCTGTGAGATGAGTTAGAATTTAGAGTGTTGGAACTTAAGTTAAATTCTTCATTCTTTTGTCCGCCCTCGCAGGATGATAGACTCTCCTCTTTAGAGAGGATAGTAGCAAACATGGCTAAAGTTCTAAAATGGTTGGCCATAGCGAAATCTAAGCTAAATCAGGTGATTGCTCGACGAAATTTCATGCCCAAAACACATAATAGCAGTAAGCGGCGATCGAGATCTCCGCAATCCTTTAACAGATATGCCCCAAAGAACTGGTGTTATAGTCACTAGAAGTTTTTTATTCATGTCAAGTCTGTCTCTGCCATTCCGAAGAATTTCCGAATGAATTTCAATTTCCACTGTTGACGGGAAAAACAACAGAAAACAGGCGCAGTGGTGCTTCAGGATCGGGAAACGTATGGCGCAGAAAGTAGAAGAACGTACTTTCTGTGCATCAAGGTTATCAACGGCTCCACAAGGAAGAAATCACTTGCAATACGATGTTTCTGTAGACTCTTTTCGTCCACGCCGAATTTGCCACATAGATATTCAAACGGACAATGCCAGTTGCAATCACCCGCCTACTTGTTTGCATGACCCAGCAAAACAACCAAACGAATTTATGCACATTCTTGATTTCAAAACTGGCGAAGAATTTATCGGAGACACAGGTGCAGCAGTCTCAGTTCTCAGGAGTGATTCAGTGGCCGAGATGTCGCTAGGCGTTCTACTTGCAACAGCTACAGGCGAGCCCATACCTACTTATGCCTGCCGGTATCGCATACTAAATATAGGTTTACGGCGTAAATTTACTCACAACTTCATCATTGCCAAGGTCTCATAAAATATAATAGGCCTTGATTTCCTTTTGAAATTTCGGCTCATTGTTGATCTTGCCAATCAAAAGATCATCGTCTCCTCCACCGGACATGACCAAAGTTTTTGGACACTTGACTCCGAGCGTTTGGAGTTACAGGTCATTCAGCCAACCTCAGTGCATCATTCAGCAGAGATATCAGCAGCTCTTCGAGAACACAAGTTGCTTTTCGATCTTAACAAGCCAGAGCTATGAGTTTCCAACACGATGCACGATATCGTCACAGAAAGACAACCTATTGCACTCAAGAAGCGGCCACTGGACCTGCCCAAGAGGAATTTTCAAGGCTTTTGGAAAAGGAAATTATCAGACCATCGAAAAATTCATGGGCGTCACCACTGCACTTAGTCTCCAAATCAAACGGATCGTACAGAGCCTGTGGAGACTACCGTAAGCTAAATTCAGTGACAAAATCTGATGCATATCCTATTCCAAATATTAACACTTTACTTGAAAAATTCAACGGCAGCAATTTCTTCTCAGTGATTGACCTCAGACAAGCCTACCATCACATCCCGGTAGCACCAGAAGATATTGAAAAGACTTCAGTCATCAATCCACTTGGCCTTTTCGAATAATTTTACATTCCTTTTGGACTTAAGTGTTTCACACAGACATTTCAAAGATTCATGGACAACATACTTCGCGACGACGCCACTTATTGTTTGTCATATCTCGATTACATAATGGTAATCAATTCAGATTTAGAATCTCATGCCAAGCATCTACGAAATGGCCTCTCACGCTTATCGAACCACGAACTCAAGATCAATTTGACAAGACTCAGATAACAAATACATCCGTGGACGTCTTAGGGCATCGTATCACGCCACACGGTATTCAACCATTGCCGTCAAAGGCAAATTCAATCAGGAATATCAAGTCACCGAAGACTGCTAGCGAGTTGCAGGAAATTCTGTGAGTACTTAACTAATATCGCAAGTCCCTTTCAGGCCGTCACTGGGACGGCTTACCTATTGTTTACTTTACGGGTTTGCAGCTCAACTAGCCAGTTCTGCCGACTAGCCGTCAGAGAAACGTTTTCGACTCAATTCACTCTATTTCTCTCCCAGGAAGCAATGCGACTGTCCGACTTCTCACAGATCGTTTCTGGGGTCACAGGCTTGGGTAGAATTCTAAACAATGGGTCTCCGAGTGTGCCATTTGCCAGAAAAACAATATCACACGGAACACTCGTTCTATATTTGCAACATTTCCAAACTAGTTCACGCATAGCCATCGTCCACATCGACATAGTTCATCTGACTCAGGTTTAAGGTTTCAATTGCCTTCTAACTATGATTGATAGATTTACACGTGTCCTGCGGCATAACCTCTTGGCACCATTTCTGCAGACTAAGTAACAATAAAAGTAAGAAGAGGTGAATATAAAACTGCGTGTAAGTATAGACATATTGCTAAATCAGATCTTGCTCGTCATGTCATGGATACAGGGCATACTATAAACTGGGAGGAAGGCAAACGCATAGCAATATGTAGTCGTAATAGGGTGACGAGATTGATTACGCTAGATCACTGCCTGCCTTCCACAGGGATCAAGTTTGGAGCCAATTTTATTTAAAATTGTATTTGCACATTTGGAAACTAAGATCCCTAACGGTCGAGTTTGCAAATTTGCTGATGATTTGAAAATAATCTTTCCAATTGATCCAAATAATGTAGAATTCTCCAAAAATAATGTGACACTAGATTTGTATGATTTAAGTAGATACTTGTTAACACTAGGGCTGAGAATAAACAGTAAAAAGACGAGAGCTTTAAAAATAGGTAACAGAACTGATTTCAATTATGTTTATTTTCATGACGCCGAGATTAATGATGTTTTTGAGATTAAACTTATGCAAGAAATTAAGGATTTAGGTATAACTATTCATTGTAAGGCTTCTGCTGAGAGACATATTGAAAGGATAGTAGGCAGTGCCAAGAACAGATGGGCATTAATAAATAGAAATATTATATCGCATGAAATAAAATTTAAAATGTTTATAATATGGATTAGACCGATACTAGAATATGCTGCCGCTACTTGGAACTCCCTTAACAAAGGGTTTGTCTAATAAGATAGAAGCTGTACAAAGAAAAGTTGTGAAACAAATTAGTCCTATCTCCTGCACTATATACGCCACTAGATTACAGTTTGTATCACTGCATCCTTTATGATTTCGGATAATGTGTTATTGCTTAAAAGCTTTCCATTTGAACCAGTGGTCTGGTGTCTATCTGAATCCCATAAGAAAGAGTCATGAAATTGGAACTAGATCTGGTCATTCTGCAATATCTCCCTAATTGGTGGGGAATGTTGCGAGCAAGCTATTCTCTTTTTCAAAAATTTACAAAATTTACAATCAATTGCCAAAGGGGCTTAGAGAAACGCCTCCAACTAAAATGTCTTTTAAATTTTTATCTACCCAACTATTAAAAAATGTTTAATCCTGCTGATATTGTTAATTTTGATTATGATAATACTTTCTCATTGATAAATAAAAGACAGGATTAATTGTTTTTCAGCAATATAATTTCTCGAGATTCTATCTTCAAATTTTGTATTATTAAAACTGAAATATTATGCATTATATCATCTTGTTAATCAACAATGCACACAATCAATTATTAGTCATGGTTCCCTTTTTTTCTTACAAATGTTATACTCGAATTATAACTTAAATTTTCCTAATTTTGATGAAGAATCTATCACTGTTTACAGCTGAACTTTCTGATGCTGATAAATTGTACAGTACAACTAATTGCACATTTATATGTGATGTGATATCTTTTTATATTGTACATTTTCTAATTTTATTATTTGATGGAACATGTGTGGTTTGAATCCAAATAAAGATATTCTATTCTATTCTATTCTATTCTAACGGTATGGTAGTAGAGAACGCATAGGGAACTCAATGCTGCTTTAGCATCCTCGTTCATTAATGGCAACTGGGTCGATGCACTACCTTTAGTATTGCTTGCCATGCGTTCCCGTACTCGTAAATCCATAAAACGTCTGCGTCACAACTCTAGTATGGCATGGATCTACGCCTGACTAATGAGCTCCTACGTCTACTACCCGCACAGGATGGCTCACAATACGAAGCTATTTGCCTTCGACTTCATTTCAGTAACATGTCTGAACCACAGCGAGACATATGCTTCGTCCAGTCTTCGTTCACCCGCAACTCCACAGCTGCAAGAGAGTACTTGTTCGCAACGACACTACTGTTACACCACTACAAACAAAGTATCGCGGTTCTTACACGATTTTGCTCAGACAAACCAAATACTTCATTATTATGCAAGGCGCGACACCGACATCAGTAAGCATAGACAGGTTGAAACCGTTCGTCGAACCGCCTGATCCTGAGAGCATTCAAACTTCTACACACGTCTCAGGCTCCATCTGCTTACAATCTCAATATTTTGCTTTGTATAACGCGTAATGGTTTTTTTTAAACATTAACATTAACTATCAAAATTTTTTTAACCTTACGTTATTTTTCGTATTTGTCTCACGTGGCATAACCAGCTGTTCTTAGCTAACAACTGTGTAGCATTTTTGAACAGTTCTTTGGTATTATGCCATCTCTGAGGCAATGTTCATGTACATATTTTTATGCAGTTACCTTTGATTTTAATGTATATATTTTTACATTATAATGTATTTCTCACACATGACATCACACTGCCTATTTTGGTATGACCAGCTACTTGGAGCTAACGCTTTCGTGTAGCAACACTAAGTAGTTATCAGTTTCATATTATGGTATAGGCCACGTTCAATGCATACCTCAACTTCATCAATTGCACAAAGACCACTCTAGAAATGTCATGACCACAACGTCGAGCACTCTAGCTCCTTCGGTCGTATACAAACACATTAACGACGATCCAACCTGCTTAGGTTTTAACTTAAACCTGGCAAATTCAGAGGCGATTTACTTCGAAATCTTCACGCTGCGGCTCCAAAAACTTACACTGCTCTATTTTGCCTCACGTGCTATGACCGTCCACTAGAGCTAACAATTTGTGTAGCAATTCCTAGTGGTTACTTGGCATCATATCATTGTTGAAGCAACCAACAAGCATACTTCAGCCCAGCATTTATGGTACATTATTTTTTGCTTAACTTGGTTCGAACTCTGCCATGCATTTCTTATCTAGCCTCGCCGAGAGGAATAATTTTTTCCTTTTTTCAGAGAGGAAAGTGATGTAACGACACAAAGCAATTGCCGACATATTGCATAAATTAAATTCAATTCAATTTACGCTGCACAAATGAGAAAAAAGAGAAATTTGCCGTTAACCAATAGTGTGCAAGTAGCCAATGAAGGCTCTTTAAGCATGGTGAATGTACCATGCAAGTCTGTTGTCGCGTTTGCCTTCTGATGTGCGTTTTTCCGACGTGCTGTCTTCTTTCGTCACTTACGCTATTTTTGAGGCTTGTTTCACACACTTTGGCAATTTCATTTAAGCCAATCTTGTTGTTGTACAACTGGAGAGACGAGCCATTTACTGCAGATTTTCAACGAGTTTACAACAGAAGGAGCTACATACCAAGTCAACCCGACCGGATCTTAAGATACTAGGAGTAATTCTGGACACTGCTACTCTTACTGATCTTCTCGGCATTGCCAGAGAACGCAAGACCGGTCCTGTTAAGGGCCCCTCAACAGTACTAACTTAGTATTTCGGGCACTCTAACTGACTTTGTAACGTCGTACGGCATTTACTTGAAGCTGGGACGTTACATTTGTATTCATCTGGCTAATTCTGTCCTAGGTGCAAACTTCTGTATAATGAGTTAGTATTTTCCTCAAAGATAATCAGAATCAGATTTGCAAATCCTCAAGCTATACATATTTGATCTTAATTTAAGGATGAGCCTTCATTCTAAACACGAGTGGATCTATAGGGATATTTAGTAAGTTCCACCACTGATTGTATTTGTACAATACTACATACCAACCGTTTGATCTATAATGAAATTAGACACGAAAAACAGAATAAATAATTGAAATAAATTGAAAAGCTAATTTAAAATATTCCACTTGAATCAGTGGATTGGTGCCTGTATGAATTCAATAAGAAAGTTTCATTAAGTTGGAAATAGATCTGAACATTTGGCGGTAGCTTGTCATTTGGTGGGAAATGTTACGCGGACGTTATATTATTTTTCTAAAATTTATAAAATTTTCAATCAATTTCCAAAGAGAAAAACCTCCATCTGAGATTCTTTCAAATTTTTAAGTACTGAACTCCAAAAAAATATTCGATCCTATTGATATTTTTACTTTCATTATGACAATACTTTTTTGTTGCAAGGCCGCGACTTGCGTTCGAGGGTTGTCGCTTTGCACTATCAGTTTCGCAAAAATCCGATTGATCCTCATTTTTTCCTCGATAAGGCTGGATGCGTATTCGTCCTTTTTTTAGAAGTCTTCAACATCGTGCATACTAACCACTGGAAATGAGATGCGATCTAATATTTGTTGACTAGCAACGTTTCATAGCTTCCTTTCCAGCTTCTTCATCAGGCCACCATACACAGCACAATATTCACAATTTCAGATAGAAGTAAAAGACAAAGATAAATGTGATCGGCAATATACCTTCTTGAAATTTTTGTATATAATATCTGTATTATTATAATGGATAAACTATGCATTATATCATCATATTAGCCACAATAAGAAGTAAAAAACTGCTTGATATAATTCTCATTTATGCATAATACTACACTCGAATTGTACCTGAATCTTTCCAATTATCAGGTCAGAGAGCCCCGATAATAAATTTATTATTTTTTTATATAATCAATTGTTTTATAAATGCGATGGATTAAAAAGACTGCTTTTTGTCCTTATCATAATAATTATATCAAAATTTGATATAGTGTAAGCAGTGATATTACAGCTGGATGTTCAGATGTTGATAAATAATATAAAAAAATGCTTGATACTTGTTTAATTTATATGAGACATATTTGGCACATTTATATGATGTGATATATTTTACTTCAAAAGAAACATGTTGCGCGACAAGGAAAAGATTATTTACCTGATTATTGTTTTGCGATTCGATTTGTTTGCATCACTGTTTTCTCATTTCGAAAAGTCTACACATGCAGACATACACTTACCTAGTAGTTTAAAAAAAAAAGTTATGCTTATGTGATCTAAAAACAAGTATAAATGAGGCAGTTTAAACTAAAATTTCCACTTGACATATTGATTGTCAACTTAGTATGTGATGTGCTTTCCTTTGAAAAATATCTCCATATCCATAGATCGAATGTTTTGGATAAATCAGGAAGACAGCGGATGCAAACAAATCGGATCGCAACTCGATAATCAGGTAAAAATCAGATAAATACTCTTTTGTTGCGAAGAACTAATATAAATATATATATATATATATATATATATATAATAGGACGATACAATCTCCTAGACGAATGCGTAATTCTGGATAAGTGAAGCTAACATCATATAAAGTTTCGACAAAGCAAATTTGACGCTAACTCACTCTATATAATAAATACACTGAGTCTGTAAATGACACCAGCACTAGGGCTTTTGTGTCAGTACCCGACACCAACATTATAGTACCAAAAAGGTACATGGTACTAACACTATGTTTGCCAAGTCGGTACATCATACTAACACGACGGATTTCAACGCATTCTATAGTTCACCAAAATTGGGAATTCCAATTATATCTGAACAACTGTTAATCAATTAATTCCATACACTCGAGTCTTGATCGATATCAGTTATCACATTTCTCGGTAATAATAACATCATTCAATTAAATGTATTGTAGGAGGTTTTGTTGCTAATGTAAGAGGTTTTGCGTGGTAGCTATCTATTTTGTGAAGCTATACCATTCCTACATATGCCTGGTAGCTGCTGTTGAGATCTGTGCTTATGATTAGTCCCCCACCTTTTCCCGATTGGTGATGTGAGAAGGCTAAGTCGAATCATCATACGTATATTGTACACAATGTTGCAAAGAAAGAAAAAAATCACAGTTAGTCCAAATTGACCGTGCTCTAGACGGCAACAAAACGATATATTGTCAACGCAAGTAATTATCAATTCACAGTTAAACAAACGTCTGAACCGTGATGAATACATGTAAATGATTGAAAATATATGATGATATATATAAAGTCACTGGAAAATATTGTCACTGATAATTGATGGATAAAAATCGCGTAGAAACAGTCTTTTAAACATCACAAATAACTATTCCACTTTTTGCTAGGTTTTTCAATTATTTAGTTATAATAATCAATTAAGCTATAGAATTTCTGAATGTGATTGAGGAACATCTGATGTCCTGATGCGTGAAACCATATCTGAATGCAAAGAAAAAACTTTCGATCCACATATGCACTATAATCCACCGCATGCTCCCTGTGTATTGCGCGCGAGGGTGTATTTTTATTATGCAAAACCCTATTAATTACAATTACAATTGCAATTCAAGAAATCTCAATTAAAACTGCTTGAAAATAACAGAGCATGTTTCTAAAATCTCAGTTAATAGAAATATTGTGTAAAAACAGAGTTAGATTATTTGACCTTAAAGAGCACTATATTTGTCAAAATTTAACATCGTTGGGTTGTAACGCAGAGCCGCGTTTTACAATATAGCAGCTAGATACTCTTTGTTCCGGAGAACTAATATTTATGCAATTATGTATAAGGTGTTGCGCTTGAGATTATACTTTCCGTTCATGCTATTTTTGGTTTATCCATCTGTTCCAACTGAGCTTATTTGTTACTAGGTTCGCAACACCTTGTAACACGCGGCTCCGTGTTACAACCCAACGAAGGTCGATTTTTACAAACGTTGTGCTTTTTAAGGTCAAATATTATAACTCTGTCCTTAAACGATATTTCTCTTAACTGTAATTTTAGAAACAATCTCTGTTAGTCTCAAGCAGTTTTAATCGATATTTCTTGAACTGCAATTTTATTTGTAATAAATAGGGTTTTTATAAAATAGACAGAACCGCGCGGGAACCGAATGAAAAATGCGGTGGACTATCGAGACATAATGAATTTATTTCTTGTAGCTGGATTATTAACAATTTTACTGTTATCAGATGACTGTGCCATTCCAAATTTCAGAGAGCAATAGCTTAAAAGAATCTCATTGAACTAAATATTCGTGCGTTTTTGGTCAGTGAAGTATTTATGTTGTTTACCCCTTCATTTTAGTGATTGCTTTTAACGATGACCTTTTATATATCTTCATATGTTTTAAATCGATAATAAAAATACAATTCAATCCAGACATTTGTGTAAGAATAACTGTTTGTGTGTAAAACATTTTCCTCTATAAACATAAATCATCTTACTATGTTCATATTGTCATGTATTTTTAATCGTTTGACTATTCTCACTGTGAATGATGTTTAAGACTTATTTTTGCATAAAAATCTATTTTTACAGCTGACTAACATATATACAATTTGAACTAACTGTGAATTACATTACTATTTGCAACTTTATATCTAATATACGTATGACCAGATGTTTTTGCCTTCTCACATCAATCATCCGAAAAAGATCAGAGACTGATTAGGCGCATGGGTAATAATAATAACCACCATTGATATGTAGTAGGGGTAAAAGTCGCGAACTAGAAAGCAACAGCAAAAAGTACCCCTACATAATGGTGCCCCGGTTCGTCGAACTCACAGCCAGCAAAGAATTAAGAAACATTTAGATTCTAGAAATTCAATCACCTTGGATGACTACTACAAAGATAAGCAAACTCTAAGACACAAATCACAGAAAAACTCTCTCTGGATTACAATGCTCGAAGACAGCTACACGATGGCGGATGAGGACGATGTTACACTGCCCTCAGTTCTCGACAACACCCATACACTTAAGATGAGGGCCAGTTCAGGAAATACAGGAAGCCCGATGGTGAGCCCAGCAACAAACCGCATCACCACATGGACACAGTATAAAATATGTCAATTTGATCCAGAATACCTTGATGCGTGGGTCGACGATGTCACTTTACTGGCCAAGGTGTCCAACATAACAGACGAGGGCTCAATATTTCTGAGGGCTTGGGAGACGATTCCAATATCTTTCAGACACGGACTCAAAGATATACTGCATCAATACACTGAGGGCACATGTGCACAGCCATGGCAGAGCCTGCAACGCGCCGTCAAGCAACGTTTGACACCAGATCGAGAAGACAGGCTTACAGAATTAATGAGCCAGATGTCCCTAGGTAGCCGCACGCCTTCTGAGCTATTTAGGGAAATGGAGCACAAAGCCTTAGAATTCAAACTGCCCAAGGAAGTCGTAATGCGACTGTTTATACAGAATCTCCCACCGGCACTACAAGAGATGGCCACGTTCTTGCGCGAATCCCTCGAAGTACAGGATGACGTTCTGCCGGCACGTCTAGACAAGTGGTGGAAGAAACACCACCACAGCCTACCGGCCCAAGAGAAAGTCCACATCACCCCAAGAATGTTCGAATCACAACCCACCACATCATCAGCCGGAACAAATGTCACGAATGAACGCCTCATCAGCCTACTCGAGAACCTCACCATAAGGCCAAATTTGGCCTCAGTCGATGCCATCCAAAACAGACGCGACCAAAGCAGGCGTGACCACCGTCATCCACCGACCCGGAATAGCGCCAGGAGGTCGACGTCGAGAGACCGAACCACAGTGCCACAGTTACCAGCGGAGTGGTGTCCGAATCATCGCAGCTATGGCCACTCCACACGTTACTGCCTCGGAAACGGCTGCACCTTCCCGCGCACAGACGCGACGTTCATATGGACGCGGTCACGCTCAACTATTCAGGAGGATACGCCCAGGGAATGCTCGGAAAACTGGAGGGCTCAGCCTCCGCGGCGGCAGTAGAGGCTGAGCACCCCAAGATTGTTAGCCGCTCCACATCTGATGGCTCGAAGCACGTTGCTTTCGCGGTAGAACACAATCAAACTATTGTATTTACAGCGACAGCTCCAGTCAAGTCATGCTTCAAACGCCCAAATACCAACAACCAATCACATCGTCAGTTGCCACGATCAACATCTTTTCTCATCCGTGATACAATCTCTGGCGAATTATTTCTAATTGACACTGGATCAGATGTAAGCTTACTACGCTACAATTATTTCGAACCCACCCACCCAGTCGACACCAGCAGTCTGACTTGCGCCAACGGCTCCAACATAGCGACGTTTGGGGTACGAGTACACACAATCTCGTTCTCCAACTCAAAAAGATGTTTCAATTATCCGTTCATCATCGCCAAAACGACACGAAACATCATTGGACGAGACTTCCTCGAACATTTCGACCTGACCATCCGTCCAAGAACGCGAGAGATACGCACTGCAGACAATCAGTTGCTTACATCAGCGCTAAAACATACGACTCGCGCCAAAGCAGTCTCATCCATACAGCTTATTCCTCCAGTTCCTCATGTACCGCAACTGGACGATGCTCTGAAACGTCATGAAGAAATTTTCAAACCTATTTCCTTCATGCCCGATCTCAAGAGGAAACGTGCCATCACAGCTCATCGTATCATCTTATCCAAACCACTTCCTCATCCTCCACGAGCACGTCCATTGGCACCACACAAACATAAGGCTGCCGAGCAAGAATTCGCCATGCTACGTCAACAAGGCATCTGTAAACGATCTAGCTCACCTTTTGCGTCGCCTGTGGTAGTAGTACCAAAGAGTGAACCAGAAACATTCAGAGTGTGTGGGGATTATCGTATTCTCAATTCCTGCACACAGTCTGATTCGTATATCCTACCAAATCCCGCCGACCTACTCAGATCTGCTATCGGTCATGCTGTGTATTCCAAACTTGACTTGGTAAAAGCATACTATCAAGTACCAATGGACAAAGACTCAATAGCATATACTGCACTCAGATTCACCGGAGGTGGCACACACGAATATCACTATATGCCTTTCGGCCTCAAGAATGCCTCACAAACATTCCAACGCGTTATGGATGAAATATTAGATGGTCTACCATTTGTAATTCCATATCTAGACGACATCCTGGTATTCTCCAACTCAATGACAGAACATATACAACATATTGAGATCCTGCTCACACGTCTAGCAGACTATGGTCTCCGACTTCATGGCAACAAATGCGTCTTTGCACAGAAATCAATTGAATTCCTTGGTCATCAAATTTCCCAAGAAGGCATGACACCTATACCTACTAAGGTTCGTGCTATTCAAGATCTTCAGCCTCCAACCACTGTTCGAGCATTACGACGATTCTTGGGCAAGATGAACTACTATTCTCGTTTTGTACCCGGCCTTGCCAAGATTCTGGCACCTCTTCACAAATATCTCGTGCCAGAAAGCCGTTTCGTCAAGAAATCACAACCGATTCAGCTCAATGTGGACGACATGCAGGCTCACGAGGATGCCAAAAGGGCCCTATGCGAAGCGACCATGCTACATTCCCCGGATTGGTCTCAACCTTTTGAATTGAGAACTGACGCATCCGACGTTGCCATAGGCGCAGTACTTCAACAATCCATCAATGGTATACACCAACCGATCGCCTTCTACTCACAAAAACTACAACCACGCGAGACTCGATATGATACATTAGGAAAAGAATTACTCGCAATCTACCGGTCGATCCTACACTTCCACACTTATCTGGATGGCCGGAAGTTCAAGATCTACACTGACCATCTTCCACTTCTGCCGATGCTGAGAGGAAAGAAAGAATATTTATATTCACGACGTGTCAACTCACAACTTACACGAATACACGAATATGAATATGAGGTCACTCATGTCAAAGGATCAGAAAATGTGGTCGCAGACTCCCTAAGCCGCCCTGCAGATCTTTGTGCCTCAATATCGTATCCTTCACCAATAAGCACACAGGAATTGCAAGCAGCTCAGCAAGATGATCCATCACTTCGGACATTTGATGTCAATCGTCTGAAAACACTTGATTACGACGGAACCCTACTGCAGTGTGAAATAACTGACGTGGGCCCTCGACCGTTTATACCTGAAAAACTCCGTCACAAGATCTTCGAAGTCTACCATTCAATGAGCCACCCATCGGGCGAAGCATCAGTAGAAATTTTATCCAGGACGTATTTTTGGCCTGGCATGCGACGAGATATCAAGATGTGGTCAAAACAATGTCTAGAATGTCAGAAATGCAAAGTGACGAGACACACCAAAACGGCGCCAC
This sequence comes from Eudiplozoon nipponicum, assembly GCA_029291075.1. Lineage (NCBI taxonomy): Eukaryota > Metazoa > Platyhelminthes > Monogenea > Mazocraeidea > Diplozoidae > Eudiplozoon > Eudiplozoon nipponicum. The sequence goes on from JAQBSW010000387.1 coordinate 184,417, forward strand.
AAGTCATTCAAGTGCCCAAAGTCCGGTTTACGCACATACACGTTGATCTGGTAACCTTACCTGCCGTGAACAACATGCGATATCTACTGTCAATACGGGACCGCACCACTCGATGGTATGAGGCCATACCACTTCCAGACATAAAGCAAGAAACTGTTAGTTATGCGCTTGAGCTCAATTGGTTCGCTCGGTTCGGTGCTCCGGCTGAAGTGACAACCGATCGTGGCGCACAATTCCTCGGAGAAGAGTTCGCAGCCCTACTGCAATACTACGGTGTCAAACACTCCGTGACCGCGGCTCGCAACCCGAGAGCAAATGGATTCGTCGAAAGGCCACACCGAGAACTAAAGGCGGCGCTCAAGGCTAGCCCAGAAGAAAATTGGCTTGCGGCTTTACCCAAAGTACTCCTATCAATGCGTACAAGACCTCGTGAGCCGATTAAATGTAGTTCCGCTGAAATGGTATTTGGCGAATGTCTACGGCTGCCTGGCGAACTAGTTCGATCACGCCCTGAAACTACATCAACGATGAACGATCCAACATTTTTGTTTCCGCTTCGCAGTATTCTACAATATAACGCTCAGAATCGGCCGATCTGCCCTACACGTCAGCAACATGGTCCAATCTATAAACGCAAAGACTTTGATAGCTGCAAATGGTTCTTCATCAACAACGATATGGATAACAGAATTTTAGCCAAACCGAAGCGCGGTCCTTATCGTGTGTTAGATCGACGTCAGAATTACATCATTCTAGAGATTAATGGGAAAGCTGAAGCGGTCTCCAAACACAGACTATCCCCGGCCGACGTTGATCCAAATGACCTGCTGTTCCGCGATGTAGACCTATCAGGAGGTGAAGAAACGATAACGCCAGCCCCAGACAGTCGTGCTGACAACGGATGGCCCACCGACATCCCATCAACAACCGAGCCAGTTGAAGCCGACACGCCGCCGCGAGATATAGAAGAACCAGAATCAGTGATGACAGAGCCAAAGTCAATAGTTACAAGGTACGGCAGAGCAATAACACTTCCTATAAGGTTAGCCCCCTTCATTGTGTACTAATTTTCACTGTCGGGGGGGTGTATGTAACACGCGGCTCCGTGTTACAACCCAACGAAGGTCGATTTTTACAAACGTTGTGCTTTTTAAGGTCAAATATTATAACTCTGTCCTTAAACGATATTTCTCTTAACTGTAATTTTAGAAACAATCTCTGTTAGTCTCAAGCAGTTTTAATCGATATTTCTTGAACTGCAATTTTATTTGTAATAAATAGGGTTTTTATAAAATAGACAGAACCGCGCGGGAACCGAATGAAAAATGCGGTGGACTATCGAGACATAATGAATTTATTTCTTGTAGCTGGATTATTAACAATTTTACTGTTATCAGATGACTGTGCCATTCCAAATTTCAGAGAGCAATAGCTTAAAAGAATCTCATTGAACTAAATATTCGTGCGTTTTTGGTCAGTGAAGTATTTATGTTGTTTACCCCTTCATTTTAGTGATTGCTTTTAACGATGACCTTTTATATATCTTCATATGTTTTAAATCGATAATAAAAATACAATTCAATCCAGACATTTGTGTAAGAATAACTGTTTGTGTGTAAAACATTTTCCTCTATAAACATAAATCATCTTACTATGTTCATATTGTCATGTATTTTTAATCGTTTGACTATTCTCACTGTGAATGATGTTTAAGACTTATTTTTGCATAAAAATCTATTTTTACAGCTGACTAACATATATACAATTTGAACTAACTGTGAATTACATTACTATTTGCAACTTTATATCTAATATACGTATGACCAGATGTTTTTGCCTTCTCACATCAATCATCCGAAAAAGATCAGAGACTGATTAGGCGCATGGGTAATAATAATAACCACCATTGATATGTAGTAGGGGTAAAAGTCGCGAACTAGGAAGCAACAGCAAAAAGTATCCCTACAACCTAATACATAATCAGGTAAATATATTTTACTTATTGTAAATTTTCTAATATTATCATATATTTGACGGAACATGTATGGTTTGAATCCAAATGAAGATATTCTATTCTATTTAATTCTACATTTCCAAAAACTTATTACAAAAGTTTCAGATATTTTTAATTGTTGATCTTTTATGTTGATCTTTATTAAATTTTAAAAGTGGAAAAGATTATATAATTAAATAACGGTTGAATTCACAAAATAATTATATAGTTATTTCCTCTGTTTCGTAGTGTAAAAAATATGCATTTTATCAAACATAGAATAGAATAGAATAGAATAGAATATCTTTATTTGGATTCAAACCACACATGTTCCATCAAATAATAAAATTAGAAAATGTACAATATAAAAAGATATCACATCACATATATATGTGCAATTAGTTGTACTGTACAATTTATCAGCATCAGAAAGTTCAGCTGTAAAGAGTGATAGATTCTTCATCAAAATTAGAAAAATTTAAGATATAATTCGAGTATAACAGTTTGTAAGAAAAAAGGTAACCATGACTAATAATTGATTGTATGCATTGTTGATTAACAAGATGATATAATGCATAACCTTTCAGTTTTAATAATACACAATTTGAAGATAGATTCTCGAGAAATTATGTTGCTGAAACACAATTAATCCGGTCTTTTATTTAACCATGAGAAAGTATTATCATAATCAAAATTAAAAATATCAGCAGGATTGAACACTTTTTCTAGTTCGGTAGATAAAAATTTAAAAGACATTTTAGTTGGATGCGTTTCTCTTTAAAAAAGAGAGTAGCTTGCTCGTAACATTCCTACCATTGGTGGGTTGACTTAAATAAAATAGAATAGGAAATCTTTATTTGGATTCAAACCTTACATGTTCCATCAAATAATAAAAATAGAAAATGTACAATATAAAAACATATCACATCACATAAATATGTGCAATTAGTTGTACTGTACAATTTATCAGCATCAGAAAGTTCGGTTATAAAGAGAGATAGATTCATCATCAAAAATAGAAAAATTTAATGTATTATTCGAGTGTAACATTATGCAAAAAAGGGAACCATGACTAATAATTGATTGTATGTATTGTTGTTTAACATACTATGTAATGCACAACGTTTCAGTTTTAATAGTACAAAACTTGAAGATAGAATCTCGAGAAGTTATGCTGCTGAAAAATAATTAATCCTGTCTTTTATTTAACCACGAGAAAGTATTATCATAATCAAAACTAAAAATATCAGCAGGATTGAACACTTTTTCTAGTTCGGTAGATAAAACTTTAAGAGGCATTTTAGATGGAGGCGTTTCCCTAAGCCACTTTGGCAATTGATTGTAAATTTTGAAAATTTTTGAAAAAGAGAATAGCTTGCTCGCAACATTCCCTACCAATGGTGGAGATATTGCAAATTGACCAGATCTAGTTCCAACTTCATGACTCTTTCTTATTGGATTCATATAGGCACCAGTCCACTGGTTCAAATGGAAAACTTTTATGCAATAGCACATCCTCCGAAACCATAAAGGATGCTGTGATACAAACTGTAATCTAGTGGCATATATAGTGCAGGAGATAGGACTTATTTGTTTCACAACTTTTCTTTGTACAGCTTCTATCTTATTAGACAAACCCTTTGTTAAAGGATTCCAAGTAGCAGCAGCATATTCTAATATCGTTCCAATCCATATTATAAACATTTTATATTTTATTTCACTCGATAAAATATTTCTATTTATTAGTGCCCATCTGTTCTTGGCACTGCCTACTATCCTTTCAATATGTCTCTCAGCAGAAGCCGTACAATGAATAGTTATGCCTAAATCCTTAATTTCTTGCATAAGTTTAATCTCAAAAACATCATTAATCTCAGCATCATGAAAATAAACATAATTGAAATCAGTTCTGTTACCTATTTTTAAAGCTCTCGTCTTTTTACTGTTTATTCTCAGCCCTAGTGTTAACAAGTATCTACTTAAATCATACAAATCTAGTGTCACATTATTTTTGGAGAATTCAACATTTTTTGGATCAATTGGGATGATTATTTTTAAATCATCAGCGAATTTGCAAACTCGACCGTTAAGGATCTTAGTTTCCAAATGTGCAAATACAATTTTAAATAAAATGGGCCCCAAGCTTGATCCCTGTGGAACTCCACTCGTTACTCGTTTCGATTTTGATATCAAATCGTTTACTTGAATACTCATTCGTCGATTATATAGATAGTATTTAAGTAATCTAAAAATATTCGGATCAATATTCAACAAACTAATCGCATTCAAAATAGCATCAAATGATATAGAGTCAAAAGCTTTTGAGATATCTATAAATACAATTAATGCATCTAACTTTTTCTCATCTAATGTAATTACATGTTTCCACATAGAGAGAATATTAGTAGTTGTCGACCTGTCTTTTGTAAAGCCGTGTTGGCACATATCAAAATCAGCCGGCAACATACGTTCTAAATGATCTAGTATCAATCGTTCTATTATCTTCAAAAGAGAGGTTCTACCATTATTAATCACTCATCAATGTATCCACACAGAAAATTAATAACTGCCATTTAAATACAAGGAAATGTAATTTATTATAATATGGTTGACTTTCTTCTTCCATTTAATCTGTACATTTACGTTTAAAAAAATTTTACGTCCAAAAATTCGTTGCGCAATTCAAAACTACAGATGAAATTTGTAACAGCTTGAATGCATTAATTTTATCCATAAATAACAAAATATTACGAAGCAACACTTTAAATTTAACAATAAACTCTTGAGTGCGATAATCCGTAGGAAATCCTGGTTGTAAAAATAAAACAAGCATTGTTAATTAAAAGACGTAATTTTGATTTTTTCTTGGGTTTAGTTAAGAGTATTTGTCTCACTTTCATCTACATGAACATTAAATAATCGTAATTATTTATCCAATAAATTCAGAAATATCTTTTTCATGTGTTTTAATAAATAAAATTGAATAAATTTAACCCTGCGACCCTTTAGATTATGAATATTATATCGAGTTTATATCAAGCCGTATCAAGTCAGACCCATTTATGAAATAACGACAAATAAATGACATACTTGCATTACAATTAGATGTGATTAACACATATTAGATTCTGAGAACTAATTTAAAAAACATATAACTGATAATGCCAAGGACGGAGAATCACACATTTTCATTATTTGTTCATGATAAAATTCATTTTTCAAATTTAAAATTTCATACGATTATTTCATTTACGATTATAGTCGAAGTAAGCATATGATAAAAACACTCCAAACAACTAAGCTGATCCATCACTATGTAGATTTAGATTGGAATCAAGAACAGACCATTTAGTTTGAGTTTTCATCATTTTAAAATACAATCAATCAATTAGAATAGTATAACGCTAACTTCTTTTATATTATATAAAACATTATTAATTAAAAAGACCGTTTTTTCATTTATAATTATAACTTTATCAAAATTGATATAATTTATGCAGTGCTATGGCTGCTGGATTTTTAGATGTTGATATATCGCATATCATAACTACTGAGATTTACAACGATCAAGTTTGGAACCAATTTTATTTAAAATCCTAATTGCGCATTTTAGAAATAAGATCCTTAGCGGTCGAGTTTGCAAATTTGCTGATGATTTAAAAATAGTCTTTCCAATTGATCCGAAAAATGTCGACTCTTCCAAAAGAAATGTGACACTAGATTTATATGACCAAAGTAGGTATTTGATAATACTAGGGCTGAGAATAAACAGTAAAAAGCGAGAGCTTTAAAAATAGGTAATAGAACAGAATTTAATTATGTTTTGTAGGAGTGTTTTTGCGGGGTAGCTATCTAGTTCGTGATTCTGTACCCGTCTTACATATCCATTGTGGCTATTATTACTACCCGTGCACATAAACAGTCTCTGGTCTTTTTCGGATAGTTGATGTGAGAAGGCAGAAATTTTGTGTCATACATATATTGTACACAATGTTGCAAATAGAAATATAATTCACAGTTAGTCCAAATTTACCATGTGTTTGTTTGCAATAAAACAGATTTTAGCACAAGTATGTCTTAAACACCATTCACAGTTAAACTAAATTGTCCGTCTTCTAGCCAGCAAAGTTAAAATGATTTATGTTTATAAAGAAAAATGTTTTGCACACAAACAGTTATTCTTACACAAATGTCTGAGTTGAAATGAGTATAGGCAATTGATTGAAAATACATGATGATATGAACATAGTAAAATGATTTATGTTTATAAAGAAAAATGGTTTGCACACAAGCAGTTATTCTTACACAAATGTCTGAGTTGAAATGAGTATAGGCAATCGATTGAAAATACATGATTATATGAACAAAGTCACCGTTAAAAGTTATCACTAAAAATGAATGTGTTATCCGTGTAAATACTTCAATTACAAAAACTCACAAATATTTAGTTCACTGCTTGCTATGGTTTTAACTCATGTCATTATATTAATCCATTATTCTCTCAAGTTCGGTTAGGCACAATCAAATGTGAACAGTAAATCCTTTGCGTAAATAACGAATAATCCAACTAAGCGAAATAAATCCGCAGTAACACAATAGTCCACCGCGTGATCCTCGTGGATCGCACGCGGTTCTGTTTATTTAATAAAAAACCTATTGATTACAAATAAAATTGCAGATCAAGAAATATCGATTAAAACTGCTTGAAACTAACAGAGATTGTTCCTAAAATCACAGTTAGGAGAAATATTGTGTAAGAACAGAGTTAGAATATTTGACCTTAAAGAGCACTGTATTTGTAAAAATCAAACATCGTTGGGTTGTAACGCGCAGCCGCGTGTTACAGTTTAATTTCGTGATGCTGTGATTAATGATGTTTTCGATATCAAACTTCAACAAGAAATTAAGGATTTAGACATAACTATTCAATGTACAGCTTCTGCTGAGAGCCATATTGAAAAGATAGTAAGCAGTGTTAAGAACGAATGGGCACTAATAAATAGGAATATCTTCTCAAACGATGTAAAATAACAAATGTCTATAATTTGGATTAAACCGCTGCAACTACTTGGAATCCATTAAAAATGGATTGCCTAAAAAGCTAGAAGCTGTACAAAGAAAATTTTTGAAACATATTAGCCCTGTCTTCTGCACCTGATATGTCAGTAGATTACAGTTTGTATCACTGATAACTTTATGTTTTCGAAGGATGTACAATTGCATAAAAGTTTTCCATTTGAACCAGCGGACTGGTGCCTACATGAATCCAATAAAAAAGATTCATGAAGTTGTAACTACATCTGGACATTTAGCAATCTCTCCTCCTTTAGTGATAAATGTTACAGGGATGTTATTCTTTTTTTCAAAAATGAACAAAATTTACAATCAATTGCCAAACAGGCTTATAGAAACGCCTCCATCAAAGATTTCTTTTAAATTTTTATGTACTGAATTAGAAAAAAATCTACTATCCTGGTGATCTTTTAAATTTGTTTATGATAATACTTTCTCGTGGTTGAATAAAAGAAAAAGGTAATTGTGATCAGCAACATACCTTCTTGAGATTTTTATTTCTACATTCTGTATTATTAAGTTGAAATGCTATGCAGTATATCATCATGTTAGTTAGCACTACATATAATAAATTGCTAGTTATGGTTGTCATTTTTGCTTAATTTAACACTCAAATTATACCTTCATTTTGCCTATTATCAGGTCTGTGAATTTTGATGTTGAATCTAGAACTATTTATATGATCAATTATTGTCCAAATGCGGTTAATTAAAAAGACCGTTTTTTCCTTTATCATAATAATTGTATCAAAATTGATTTGACGAATCCAGTGATAATACTGCTGAATTTTTTAATGGTGATATATGTTACATTATAACTAGCCTGATTAACTTATCTATATGAGACTAATTGCACATATTTATGTGACGCGATATCATTTTTATATTGTACATTCTCCAATATTATTATATATTAGATGGAACGCGTGTGGTTCGAATCTAAATAAAGATGATCAATTCTATTCCATTCTCTTTGAGACTAATTGGACATATTTATGTGATGTGATATCTTTTATATATTGGACATTTTTAAATATTATTATCTATTTAACGGAACTTGTGTAGATTGAATCCAAATACAGATATCCCATTCTAAAATAAAAACATTAATTTTGATCTCTTGGTCATTTACGAAACAATGAAGCCTTTTTTTGACAAACATTTTAATCTTTAAACTGCAATTTATTATAAGATATCTTAGTGAGCAACTATTTCGCAAACTTTTAATACCGGTACAACATATCGACAATTTTCATTCAGAGTATTCCCTCGGTTTTTGTGAGTTTATTTGTCAACATTGAACTTTTCGATCTGTTATTTTGTTGCTTTTGATACCACGTTAATTTAAGCCAATTTTTGGCTGTTTATGTTTTTCGCTTAGCATCTTATCCTGGTCATTTCTAGCTATCTGCAACAGAAATGTTCTCTAAGTTTTTGTTGATACAGCTGTCTCTAAAGTCATAATTGTATTAATTTTACTTTCATTTCCCTTGTTTGCCTAGTTGGCATTCAGTTATCTCTTCAAACTTTGTGCTATCAATTTTAAAAAAGCTTTTGACTCTACAAACGAAATAATTGTTCAAATCATCAAACATATCATCTTCATTCTTCTTATACAGATCTGCATGTTTGTAGAATTTCGGTGAATTTTTATAAAATGACCAAGATTTATTTGATTTCTTGACAATAAATTAACTGTTCAACTATTCGATTTCATGACCAATTTTCATTATTTTGTAACACGCGGCTCTGCGTTAAAACCCAACGATGTTCAATTTTGACAAATATAGTGCTCTTTAAGGTCAAATAATCTAACTCCGTTTTTACACAATATTTCTCTTAACTGAGATTTTAGAAACATGCTCTGTTATTTTCAAGCAGTTTTAATTGAGATTTCTTGAATTGCAATTGTAATTGTAATTAATAGGGTTTTGCATAATAAAAATACACCCTCGCGCGCAATACACAGGGAGCATGCGGTGGATTATAGTGCATATATGTGGATCGAAAGTTTTTTCTTTGCATTCAGATATGGTTTCACGCATCAGGACATCAGATGTTCCTCAATCACATTCAGAAATTCTATAGCTTAATTGATTATTATAACTAAATAATTGAAAAACCTAGCAAAAAGTGGAATAGTTATTTGTGATGTTTAAAAGACTGTTTCTACGCGATTTTTATCCAACAATTATCAGTGACAATATTTTCCAGTGACTTTATTTATATCATCATATATTTTCAATCATTTACATGTATTCATCACGGTTCAGACGTTTGTTTAACTGTGAATTGATAATTACTTGTGTTGACAATATATCGTTTTGTTGCCGTCTAGAGCACGGTCAATTTGGACTAACTGTGATTTTTTTCTTTCTTTGCAACATTGTGTACAATATACGTATGATGATTCGACTTAGCCTTCTCACATCACCAATCGGGAAAAGGTGGGGGACTAATCATAAGCACAGATCTCAACAGCAGCTACCAGGCATATGTAGGTATGGTGTAGCTTCACAAAGTAGATAGCTACCCCGCAAAACCTCTTACATTAGCTACAAAACCTCCTACATTTTATATGTTATGTGGGCATTTAATTTTATATTCAAATATCATTAAACATGGCGGTGATAACAATAAATTAAATCAAGGTTGCGATCTCGATATAAACACTATTTCCATTATATACATATATATACACACATTTTACAGTATAAATTGAGCAACGTGTAATTGGGAAACTACAATTTGTCCAGGAGACCGGTTTTGTCCTAATTAGGAACTTTTCATGTACTGTCTAGCATTTGCTGAGGATATGGCTCGAATCTGGTCACATTTGCTTTGGAATCTGGGACACTATTCCCTGAGCCACCTTGCTGCACGCTACACACACCTTTCACTTATATACTAATTAACGTTTTCTGGGTAGCGTATCCTTCAGGTGGAGCCAATATGGTATTAAAATTTCATTTAACTTCACTGAGTGAAAATTTTATTAATTATTAGTGAACATAAGAAGTTAATCCGTTGGTCAATCGAAAAAGAATTAAGATAACTAGATTAAATTAGATTTTGGTACCAATAAATACCTAGTGATTACTCCTAACCGTTAAATTCTTACTTCTTGCAGTGTCCATTGTATGCTTGTTGGCAATTTACACCCATTATTATATATCACAGCGTTTGATAATATTGCCTCCGCATTTCATAATTTGCCTTAGTGTTTTGTCGGAGCATTTTCAGTCCGTCTACACAAATGGTGCATAAAGACGCATAGCTTTGGGCGGATTTACATAAACACTGTGTCTCGTTCTCGTCGATGCTCACACAAGCGCAGTCATAGAAAGCTCCTAGATGGTAACGTTACCAACACGAAAATTCATAAGTATTTCAATACCGTTGACAAACACAAAGAACGATTTTTTAAATCTACATTTCTGTTTAATTTTAAATATTAGGGACCAGCAAATATCGGACGCAAATCTGTTGGCGACCTGGCAAATGATCTTCTTATTCGTTATTAATTATCCTCAAATCAGCTTCGTTTTCAATGTTTGGTGTCTATTCTAAGAAATATAAGATTTATTCTGGTGAATTAATTTTGTTTCAATATTTTCAACTGAAATTGTACCCATTTAAGGCAAATTGGTCAACTCTTTTAACTAAATAATTGTAAATGCTATCATTTATCCATTTAGAGGTTTTATTTAAGACATATTATAATATATTATTTTCTTAGGTTTCGTTTATTTAATCAAAAACCTAAAGCGGTGTGTTTTTAACGTAATTAAGCTGTCTTCAATTGCAAATTTCTATGAACTTCCTAAATGAGCACATCCAGAAAGTTCCATGCTGTCTACAATATGACCTCAAATATTAACCAATTACAACGCATTTGCTCGTGATAATTACGTTTAAAAAGTAATTTGCTAAATGAACTCCGAACAACATCAGCAAAAATATGAATAGCAGATCGTTTTTTCCATTAAGATAAATAAATTATGTGGAGGAAGATAAATCCTCCGCCAAAATTATAGTAACATTAACTGATAAATTTAAACCACCTTGGCTGATTGTTACGAATTTTATTAAAAAATTATTTTTTATTTTATTTTCCAGAACTTTCTTTGTTTAAATGCTTGACTTTGAATTGTGCGCCATTTTCAATTTTCGAGCATTACTATCCTCGACTGGTTGTATCTCCTTTGGCCTGCTGCAATTGCCTCATTTTTCTTCATTAAAATTTAATCGATTTCTTCAATATACGCCTGCTAAATCTGTCTTATATTTTTTATTGATGCACGCATAGAGGGGACGTTCTAGAACAGGTTATTTAATAATTCTGCTTTTCGCGTCTATTTCTTTCCGATTTGCCTAACCTTAAGTTTAAATTTAATAATTAAATTTTACAAAAATGGATGTTAATCTTAAATTTGAGGACACTAGAAAGTTAGCGCAAGACATAGCAGGTTTGAATTTAGCAGATGCGAGGGAAAATATAAGCTTATCAGATTCTACTGTAAATTTTAGGACTAATAACGATCAGGCATCTATGGGGTTCTCAGACACGAATAGTTTAGAAGCCTCTACAAAATTTGGCGACCGCGCTAGTCCAAGAATATTATGTCCACCGCAGTATAAATCTGAAAAACATTCAAGTTGGGTTGGAGATGCCCAAATGATAATTAGCGCTTATGATATTGTAAATCCTATGGAGAAATTTGTTGCAGCATGGATGGCATAGCCTGAAAATTTCCGAAATGCCTTGGAAAATTCCAGAGACAGAACTCTGGAAGAAAAACCGTACAATGTATTTGAGTTATTAATGGCTGAAATTCAACAGAGATAGCAGCCTGGAAGATCGGCGCAAATGTGCGAATTATTACGCTTAGAATAAATGGGGCGTCAATTACCGTCCGAATTTTAGGAACGCCTTTGCACAAAAGCGTCCAGGTTAAATATGTCTAGAATTGTGGTTAACTCAATTTTCACAGCTGAGGTACCATCTAGGCTTAGAACCACATTGGAAGTATTCGAAACTATAAACATTGAATGGCCAACAAAACTCAGAGGGTTACATTGTGTGTAGAAACAGCAGGAACCACAAGTACATGCTTTAATAGCAGATTCTTTCATGGTGCAGCCAGTAAGAGAAGATGCCGAAAACAACTTGACTATACAAGAAACCTTGCGTTTCTTATGTAGAGAGGTTGCTAGTTTACGTCGAGTTATTTCGCAACTTCAGAGTCAGGATAGATATACTAGACGTCGAGAGAGTCACTCGCGTCAAAGCTTCGAAGGGCCACGCGGATGGTGTAAGGCACATTGCGAGTATGGACGAAGTGCAAAGTGCCAAGGTGACAATTTTATTTACCCGCAGTTAGGTGGATCCAGATGGAATGGAAGCACTAAACCGGTAGAGAGAAATCCATCACCGTGAAAAGGACAAAACCCCGGCTAGTAGGAGCCGTAGGGGAGTTCCACTGCAAAGGCTCACAGATATGCCTTTAAAAGGCATGCTTAAGGCAAAGGATAAAAATGCGACGGGACCAGTTAGCACCGATGCAGAAGGCAAGAGAGTCCGATTCTTACTAAGTGGAGATCTGGAAAACATTGCCGGATTATCCAGCAACAAATTCATTATTAAAGATGAATTACCTGGACTGGAATTTCTTATCGATACGGGTGCTGAAGTAAGAATAGTTAGGTCAGACGTGGTGGAAGCCGATTGCCCCACATTTGATTATCAACTATGGGCCGCAAACGATAGTCCGATAGGAGTCAAAGGGATAAAAGAAATGTCGGTAACGTTAGGCCAGAAATCTTATTTTACATGGAATTTTCTCGTAGCCGATGTTAAGGACCAAATCATTGGGATGGATTTCTTGACACATTTCAAACTGACATTAGATTCCAAAGCTAGAACTATCGCAGAAGGCGTAGGGGTGTCAACACATACTGAGTCTAACACATCGGCAATTATAACAGTTCTTTTACCCCGTTCAACGGTCGCACATGACTGCCGATATCATTGAGAAGCACCTAGCAGTGTTTCAGCCTTTCAGTGCCAAAATGACAGGATTGAAGACAGGAGTAGAACACCAAATAGAATTGGTGGCTCCGTTGTCTTGTTCACCAAAGGCTCAACCATTGGCACAACACAAGCAACAAGTTGCTTTGTTCGAATTTCACCAATTGCGCGATGAGGGGATTTGTAGAAGGTCAAATTCCAATTTTGTTTCCCCAATAGTGGTAGTTCCCAAACCTGAACCGGGTCAATGGAGGGTTTGTGGGAATTATCGTCTATTAAACTCAGTGACGAAGGGTGATTCTTATCCTCTCCCTAACCAGAGTACCTTGCTCCGAGATATAATGGGATATGAGGTTCATTCAACTTTAGATCTCCAGAAAGCGTACTATCAGATACCAATGGAGGAAAGTTCGATACCACTCACCGCAGTCAGATTTCCAGGAGGGGGATCGCATGAATTTCTTCGAATGCCTTTTGGTTTGAAAAATGCCAGTCAGACATTCCAGCGTTTGGCTGAAGAAATCCTGCAGAATTGTCCATTTGCGAGGGTGTACATAGACGACATTATAATTTTTAGTCGCTCACGAGATGAACATCGTAGGCATTTGGAAACGGTTTTGACCAGGCTGGAACAATATGGATTAGTGGTCAAACCTAACAAGAGTAATATCGGTTGCTTTTCAGTTAGATATCTTGGTCATATACTCTCCAAAGACGAAATCAAACCTTTGGAAGATAAGATTCAAGCTATAAAGGACGTAACGGAGCCCCGAAACATACGCCAGCTTCGAAGGTTCTTGGTTATGATCAGCTATTATCGTCGATTCATTCCAGGTCTAGCCGGAATTCTAGGATCGTTAACACGCCATCTCACTCGTGAAAAGAGCACGATCAAGAAGTCTTGGTCTATAAACTTGAGTCCAGAAGACCGAGAAAAATTCCAAAAGGCCAAGGAAATGTTAAGTGACATAACCACATTAGCACCTGTAGATTGGGAAAACCTATCGAGCTAATCACAGATGCCTCAGATGTTGCATTAGGGGCAGTGCTACAGCAAAGAGATCAGGACATAGTAAGACCGATTGGGTTTTATAGCCGTAAGCTTAATGATCGAGAAAAACGTTATGATACGTTTGGCAAAGAGCTTCTAGCAGTGTATGCCGCAGTGATACACTTCGAGCATTACTTAGATGGTCATAAGTTTAAGTTATTGACCGATCATAAGCAGCTAGGCTTAATTACTCTCGTAGAGTGAATTCCCAAATAACACGGTTAGCAGAGTTCGATTTCACTGTGTCTCATATTGCTGGTAAGGAGAATGTGGTAGCCGATGCACTTAGCAGACCGAATGAAGCTGATGTCGAGCTGATATTTCAAGGTCCGTTGAAGAATTTAGACAATTCGATGCCTGATTTAGTTAGTCAAATCGAGGAAGCGCAAGGATCGGATCCCTTTACATTAGTTTTGGCCGAAAGGCCAGGATATGTTCGTAAGCTCATAAGTGGCAAGTGGTTGTTATGCGAAACGTCTAGAAGTCAACCACGACCATATGTGTCGTTGGAGTTACGGGCCAAGATTATCCAAGTGTTACATGACATGGGTCATCCATCCATTAAAGCCACCATTCGATTGATCAACGACAGATACGTATGGCCGCACATGTCTAAAGACATACGGATATGGGTAAGAGCCTGTGCCAAATGTCAAACGTGTAAGGTGTGGAGACATACCAGAAACGAGATAAAGAATATTGGGATACCATTTGGACGGTTCAGACACGTACACATAGACATTGCCGAGATGCCCGAGGTAAATGGTAACAAACACTTGCTAACCATGGTAGATAGATTTAGTCGTCAATTCGAAGTGGCGATTTTAAAAGACATGACAGCGCAAGAAGTCTTGTTCGCGTTATGGTGTTCCGGAAAAGGTCACTAGTGATCGCGGTAGTCAATTTATGTCCGAGCTTTTCGTAAGATCCCTCAACATCATGGGAACCACTGTATTACATACTAGCGCGTATAACCCACGAGCGAATGGGATGGTAGAAAGGCTGCATCGTGAACTGAAAGCTGCATTAAGGTGTACTAGTGGAACAAGCTGGATACACGATCTTCCTATAGTACAACTCGCCATGCGCAACAGATATAGGGCACAATTAGATACTTCCATAACAGAACTGGTTTATGGAGAGCCATTGAGTTTGCCTGGAGATCTTCTAATAGAAACTCCAAGTAGTCTTGATTGGGCTTCTAGTTATGTAGATTGGTTCGTAGGAGCACTTAGAGATAAGATGTGTCGTTTGGCTCCAACCAAGACTAGAAAAGCGAAAACCAAATGCTATGTGTCCTCTGATCTAAGATCGGATTTGCATGTGTATATAACTAATGAAAAAAGGAAGAATTGCCTGACACCATTTTACAAAGGACCATACAAGGTCAAGAAGATGACTGACAAGAATGTCATCATAGAGATAAATGGCATTGAGGATTGTGTTACGTTGGATCGTTGCATTCTCCAGTTTATCTGGATAGACAATATGACTGAATTAACAGATTCGTTGAATGACCGTCGTTCTATGGGCGAATCTGATGTGTGCAATCCCACCATACAGGCACATAACGAAATGCAGAACTCAGAAGATGCGTTGTCTAATATAGCAAAATCTTATTCTACCAGTTCACAGCATGAAAACTGTTTGGCTATACCAGATGATACGGAAGAGCCAGTGTCAACTGTACCGGGCGCGATGCCAACTTCAGGGGCGCCATTATGCATAACTCGTTCTAGAAGAATGCAACGTCAGCCAAAGAATCATGATTACGTCTATTACTAGCCGTCTTTTTTTTTGAGAATGTGGTGTATTTGGAGGAAGATAATTCCTCCGACAAAATTAAAGTAACATTAACTGATAAATTTAAACCACCTTGGCTGATTGTAATGAATTTTATTTAAAAAGAATTTTTTCTTTTGTTTTCCAGAACATTCTTTGTTTAAATACTTGACTTTGAATTGTGCACCATTTGCATTTTTTGAGTATCACGGTCCTCGACTGGTTGTATCTTCCTTTGGTCTGCTGCAACTATCACATTTGTCTTTATTAAAAACTGATCAACATACGCAATATATTCTCAATGCCGCGTTTTGCGTACGCGGGTAATAGCTGTACACGGGCAGTTACACAAAGATCCGATTTGTCACATTTCCAATTTTGTTTTGTCTTTGATCGGGTTGACTCATTTTTACTTCAACTGGAAATGCGGTTCTATCACATCTTCGTTTACTGGCGACGTTTCGGTGCCTACTTTCCAGCACCATCATCAGGCAACACAACACTGATCACAATAGCAGATTTAAGCAAATGTGGTAACCTCGTTCCAAAACCATTCTATTTATATATATTTGACTCAACTCTATTTTAATCATAGGATTTGTCTCAGTAACTAAACTCAATATATAACTTTTTATAATTAGCAGACCAATCATTACCTCACCTATACATCATCTCATCTCGTATGCAGAATATTTTAGGGGAGAGAGACAGTATCGAACCTTTTGTTATTTATTATAACTGTTTTGCTACTATGTCACGGTAATCAAAATTTAAAAATGCTAAAACTAAAACCTTGACTATCATATACTGTATTTTATTTAAAGCCGGGAACTCTAATGTATACAATGGTGTGTGAGGTATTGCGCACATAGCAACAAATTAGTTCAAATATGGAGCAGCAAGTTACGTAGATGGATGGAGAGTGAATGTTATAGTGACGCTTAGGTGAACGATTAAAAAGAGAAAGATAGAGATAGTCTGGACAACTGACATTTTTCAACAAAAAAAAACTAATCGTAAGCACAATGCGAAGTTAATCAACTATTGGAAATAATTGCATAAGAATATTTGCTCATATGACTAAAATAATTCATTATATCTATATACATATATAACTAAATATAATATCGTAACACCTTTATATATAAATTGTCGGGTGGAACGCAACGACCGGAGAGAGCGTGCTTGTGGTTTTCAACATTTTTCTCTACTTTCGAAGGATTTCGGGTTTTATTTTGTTTTTAGTTTTTCAGATTCTCGGGATTTCTTGTCTGATTTCTTCTCCAGGATACTCCAGGAATCTACCTACACATTATTTTGGAATCTACCTTCAGTTATCACGGATCTATTTCTAGCCCACCCGATTTTTCCGTTTATTTCTACATTTTAATACCTATTCTTTTTTTCGCTCAGCAATACTCTTTCTTTTCCTCTCTTTTACCGTAAACAATATTAATTATACTCTTCTATCTATCTCCATCATGAACCAACTTTCGTCGCCAGCCCCCATCTCCCCGCTCCTCACCCAAAAGATTATCTCCAATATTTCTGATCTCCAACAGCAAATGGCGGATATCACAGGATTACTTGGAGCACTGACTGGCAACCTTTCAGTCTCCTCCGTTCAGCCCCATTTGTTGCGTCAAGCAGATACGTTTCTGAATGGGGTAGCCAGGGAGGTTGCCCTGCGAAACCACAACAAGCGAAACCTCTTTCTTTGGTCTCCGCGCTCCCCTCTCTCAAAGGACGATCTGGCCTCAGATCTCATCAGTCAAATAGGGGAAAACTTTAGCCAACTAAAAGAGATCTCCTCGGGAAAGGGCCGAGCCTTCATCCTCTCCTCACACAAAAGACTGTCCGACGATGAGGTTCGTCATCTCAAACTACATTCGCCCATCTTATCATCCGGACAAGTCAAACTCAAACGAGACTACACTCTGCTACAGAGGACTCTTGAGAAAGCACAAACTCACACACCGGACACCACCCCTCCTCCAGCTCCTCACGCCTTTCCGGGCTGGAGCAATCCTAAGAAAAGCCGTTCAGTTCACGGCGGACTCCTTGGTGACGCACCTTCCTCCAGTCCACCCCCACTCACACCTTCCCGATTTGAAGGCCTTCCCCTCACCTTTAGCCCTTACTCCGCAACCAGTCCCCCTACACTATCTCAAGCTTTACCACGTCGTCGTGGCCGACCACGCCGCGCTAAGCCTCATAATAACGCATCTTCTCTCCCAAACCCGTCCACCAGGTCCACATCCCCTCGAAAAGTTACCTTTGTGACAGATGCTATGAATCAGAAACCGAAAAAACGTAAGTCTACGAAGACCAAGCAAAACTTCGACCCAGCCCCATCAAATTCATCTCCCCCTACTGAATCC
This sequence comes from Eudiplozoon nipponicum, assembly GCA_029291075.1. Taxonomy (NCBI): domain Eukaryota; kingdom Metazoa; phylum Platyhelminthes; class Monogenea; order Mazocraeidea; family Diplozoidae; genus Eudiplozoon; species Eudiplozoon nipponicum. The sequence continues at coordinate 202,727 of JAQBSW010000387.1, forward strand.
ACCATCGTCCCCACCCTGGACAGTTCCGCCCCAGCTCCTGATCTTTCTCCGTCCTTGCTCGCCCCCCCAACGCACCTTCCGAGTGCCCCCTCGAACCCAGATATCTCGCCCCCCTCTTGCTTTCAAACCCTACAACTGCCTCACCCACCTGATAAACGCGGGACAACAACAGAAATCCAAATCGACTCTGACCACTCTATCCTTGTCAACAAGCGGTCTGTCACCCTCATCAGCCCTAGATCTCGCTCAACCCGCCAGCGGAAAGCCCCCGCACGCTTCTCCTCTCCGATCTAACCATCCCTCTCTCAAAGCGCTCTCAGCAATCCTCATCAACTGCAGGTCACTTACGCCTAAAATTAATCAACTACGAGCCTTTCTGTCCTCTAACGAGATTGACATATGCGTTCTTGTTGAGACTTGGCTGTCCCCCTCCATCCACAGTGATGACCTTTTCCTCATTCATGGATACACGTTCCTTCGTAGCGACAGAACTGTCGGTCGCGGAGGCGGACTAGCTGCCTATGTCCGATCCCTTCTTATGCCCAAACGCTTATCGACATCGAACTCTCAAGGTTTGGAATTTTTCTCGTTTCAGCTACAAATCCTTAACCAAAGCATATCTACCTGCGTTGTCTACAGACCCCCTAATATCTCACTCATCGACGACACTCGCGGGGCCCAACTCCTTTCCACTCTTTTCTCTTTACACTCTGATCGGTACGTCGTTGTGGGTGATCTCAACCTCCCCACGACTAACTGGCATAATCTAGCTTCCGAAAGTCACCCACTGCTTCGACTCTTTGCGGATAACCTGCTACACCAATTCGTGCATTTTCCTACCCGAGGGAACAACCAACTGGATTGTGTTCTCTCCAATAACGAGGTGACCGATGTTCGCTCTCGGGAAATCTTCCCCAATCTTGATCACTGTCAGGTATCCTTCCTCTTACCTCTCTTATCCTTCACCCCTCGAGAAGACACCCAATCTTTCAGACGATTCACCAACTGGGACGAGTTCCGCCGACTCTGTGACACAGTTAACTGGAGGGACCTCTTTCTCCCAAACAACCTCTCCTCGTGCTTCTCCGAAGTCCATAACATCCTATCCTCCCACTATAACTCCGCCACCTCTATTCAACAAGTATACTCGACGAATAAGATGAACGCTCTGTTTAAGGCACGTGACAACCTCGCACGCAGCTCTCGCCTACGCACATCGTCACTGGCTCGCGCCCTCGCTCTGAGACGCATTGATGGGCTCATTAAACAGGCTATCAACAAACAAGCGCTCCACGTCGAAAAACGCATCCGCTCAGCTCCTAACCCCCGGGCAAAGTTCGCCATCATCAAACACCAATTGTTGCAAAAGCCCAAAACCTCGTATATCAACTTCTCTCAGTCAGACGACCTTTGCTTCGCTAACGATTATCTGACTCATCTTCTCGACTCATTTTCCTCTCCCACTCCGCCTATTGAGATGGTAGACAACGGAGACTCCGAGAACCTTCGCTGGTTATACGTCTCTCCGGCTTCCGTCGCCCAAGCAGTTAAAGACATTAAATCTAAACACCAATTTGATCAATACGGTGTTTCAGTCAGCATGATTGCGCTGCTTGGCTGGAACGTCTTCTCTCTACTTGCAGATGTTATTAATCATTGTGTCGAAACCATCTATCTTCCCTCGGACTGGCTTTGCTCGACGATCTCTCCCATCCCCAAAAACGGCTCTTCCTCGACCTCATCATTTAAAGATCTCCGCCCCATTACTATCGTACCTTCTTTCACCAAAATCTTCGACAGGATCCTATACAACCTAATCTACCCTTTCATTAAGTCCCATGAAAACTTCTACCTCCTTGATGATCAACATGGATTCCTGAACGGCCGCTCATCTTCCACCAACTTAGTTAGTATTCTCGATCATTGCTACTCTTCTTTCTCTAAAGGGCTTCAGTGCACTCTCCTCTTCCTAGATATATCCAAGGCTTTTGACTCGCTGTCATTTTCAGCAATTGAATCTGCCTTAATGAGAAGCGGTATATGCGGCAACGTTCTCAATCTTATCAGCTATTATCTTCGGAATCGATATACAAGAGTAAAAATTGGCAGCAGTCTCTCGAGGCCAACCCATGTCCGATCCGGTGTTCCCCAGGGCTCTGTACTTGGTCCCATTCTCTTCAACCTTACACTCGCACACATACAGGTTGAAGACACTCTTTTCAAGCTGTTCAAATATGCGGATGATATGGTCATCGTATTCAGCAACCCCACAACTTCCAACCCTTCCTCATCCCTTATATCGGAGCTCCTATCCTCGCTCCACTTGCAGCTCAGCGGAATCGGGCTCAAACTAAATCCCACCAAAACTCGCTTAATGAGACTCTCGTCTGATCCATTCTGCTCCATCCCGGCTGCCAACTACCCCCTCGACATAGAAATAATAGATTCGGCCAAACATCTCGGCATTCAATTCTCAAAATCCCTAGACTTCTCCCCACACCTTACACACACTACTTCCAAACTCTTCAAATGGGCCCGTCTGATCTGTTTTAAGACTAACAATCCCACTCTCCAACTCACATTATTCAAGGTCTACGTTCTGCCCCTCATTTCCTACGCCAGCGAATTCTACTGTCCTCTCACCCACGCCTCCTCGTACACCATTGAACAGGTATCCTCCAGATTTCTTAAGCGAGTCTTCCCGAACTGCCAAAACTACAGGGAACGCCTACTTCTAGCTAACCTCCTTCCGCTTTGGTTCACACGTCACCTTCGAGTCATTTCTTTTATCCATAAGATCTCAACTTCCTTACCACTCTCCAACTTTGCCCACCCAAGTCACCACTACGCCACACGTTCTAGTAACTCTTCTATCCAAGCCTACCATACCCCCACCATATTTAAAAAAATCTATCTCTTCTCCAAAGCCACTAATGTCTTCAACGCTCTCCCCACAGACATAAAACTCCTACCCCAGCACGAATTCAAAAAGGCAGCCCATCAGTACTTCTTCAACAAATTTCTTTGTGATACGACCGATTGGAAACGAAACTGGTTCCTTCTCAATCCATAACATTTACTCCACCCTATCTTCTTACCTCTCTTGTCTTATTCTTTTTTCTTCAAGATTCACTAATACCACCTCTCAGCCCATTCCTAACCCCATTATATCCACGTTGCGGATACTCTACTACGTTTTGCTCATCCAACTCTTTTCTTTTTTCTTGTTTCAGCGGAGGACCGGAAACCCAACAGCCCTACCGATTCACCAACGGTTCGCTTCGGACTTCGACTCTCCCTGGTCTTATTTTAATCTCGATCACGTTCTACAGATGCCTGCGATCCTTGCAAGACTCGCTCGCCTCAATCCTGCCGACTCCATCAATTCATTCGTCACGACAACGGACTCCAACGGTCGACGTCTACCTCCGGGCCGCCATCTTTTTATCTTCATCTTCGTTTTCGATCTCACATTCACCTTGAAGATCTGATACTTCACGGACTATCTCCAATTGATCTTGTCTAGTCAAATGGAACTTCGCTTATATTTATTTTTCACCAGATTGAACTATCTTGTTGTTAATGATAACTTTTCCCCTCCCCAACCCCTCCCCCTGCTATTAAATACTTTGCTAGTCACAATTCCACTCACCTCCACATATCCTACCCTTGATTTGCTATTTCAATGATTGGGCCCAGTTGGCCTTTGATGCCAAATAAATGTATTATTATTATTTGTGTGTGTGTATGTGTGTGTGTATTATTATAAAGACATTTACTCCACACTGTACTTATATTTATATATATATGTTTTATATATTTATATGTATTTTATATATTATATAAGTGTGAATGACAAAATATACAATTTGATTAATTGGTAAATAAAAAAATACAGTAAGAAAAGAGTAAAATAATAATTTATTAGAAATATGCAAACGTATATATATACATATATATAGATAGGATTAAGGATATTGGACCCACACTGTTGCTTATATGTATATATATACGGACATTAATCATTTTAGACATTACCACTAAAATTATATATTTATTTAAGATGGTAAATATATATATATATATAATTATATATATATATATATATAAGACATTTAACTCACACTGTTGCTTATATTTATATATATATATATATATATATATATATATGTTTATACTATATATTTATATAAGGTATGATATGTCTAATTTGAATTAATTAATTAAATAAAAATACAGTAGAAAAGTAAATAATAATTTATTAAATATGTAAGCATATATATATATATATATATATATATATATATATATATATATATATATATAGGATTAAGATATTAGACCCTGTACTTGCATACATATATATATATATATATATATATATATATATATATATATATATATATATATATATATATAGAGACATTAATCATTTGAACATTACCACTAAATAAATACATATATTTATTTAAGATACTAAATATATATATATATATATATATATATATATATATAATCTACTCTCATATAAGACATTGTACTCACACTGTATATATATATATATATATATATATATATATATATATGTTTTTATACATATTTACAATATGTAATAATAATACATTTATTTGGCATCAAAGGCCAACTGGCCCGACCATTGAAAAACAAATCAAGGGTAGGATATGTGGAGGTGAGTGGAATTGTGACTAGCAAAGTATTTGATGACTGGGGAGTTTTTGGTAGGTAAAAGATATAAAAACGTCAATGATAGTTCAATCTGGTGAAAAAAAATAAGTAGGAACAAAATTCCATTTGACTAGACAAGATCAATTGGAGAAAGTCCATGAATTGTCAGAGCTTCTAGGTAAAAGTGAGTTCGAAAATATATATAATAAAGATGATAAAGGTGGCTGATCGTGGGCAGACATCGGTCGATGGAGTCCATTGTCGTGGAGATTGAGTTGATGGAGCATAGCATGGACGTGGATGGAATCAGCCGGATTGAAAACCAGCTTCTTGTACGTGTCGCAGGTATCCGTAGAACGAGGTTGTGATTGAAGGAAGGCCAGGGAAGGTCGATGTCCTGTTGGGTTATCGGTCCTCCGCTGAAACAAGAAAGAAAAGAATTGGATGAAGAAAACTTAGTAAGGTATCCACTACATGGATAAGATGGGGTTATGAATGGGTTGAAAAGAGGAATCAGTGAGTCAAGAAGAAAGGATGAAGACCAAGGAGGTAAAGTGGAAGATTAGAGAGATTAAAGAGAATAGCCTGGGGAGAGGTGAATGTTATGGATTGAGAAGGAACCAGTTTCGTTTCCAATCGGTGGTGTCGCAGAGAAGTTTGTTGAAGAAGTACTGATGTGCTGCCTTTTTGAATTCGTGCTGGGATAGGAGCTTTATATCTGTGGGAAGAGCGTTGAAAACATTGGTGGCTTTGGAGAAGAGATAGACTTTTTTAAATATGGTGGGGGTATGGTTGGCTTGGATAGAAGAGTTACTAGAACGTGTGGCGTAGTGGTGACTTGGGTGGGCAAAGTTGGAGAGTGGTAAGGAAGTTGAGATCTTATGGATAAAAGAAATGACTCGAAGGTGACGTGTGAACCAAAGCGGAAGAAGGTTAGCTAGAAGTAGGCGTTCCCTGTAGTTTTGGCAGTTCGGGAAGACTCGCTTAAGAAATCTGGAGGATACCTGTTCAATGGTGTACGAGGAGGCGTGGGTGAGAGGACAGTAGAATTCGCTGGCGTAGGAAATGAGGGGCAGAACGTAGACCTTGAATAATGTGAGTTGGAGAGTGGGATTGTTAGTCTTAAAACAGATCAGACGGGCCCATTTGAAGAGTTTGGAAGTAGTGTGTGTAAGGTGTGGGGAGAAGTCTAGGGATTTTGAGAATTGAATGCCGAGATGTTTGGCCGAATCTATTATTTCTATGTCGAGGGGGTAGTTGGCAGCCGGGATAGAGCAGAATGGATCAGACGAGAGTCTCATTAAGCGAGTTTTGGTGGGATTTAGTTTGAGCCCGATTCCGCTGAGCTGCAAGTGGAGCGAGGATAGGAGCTCCGATATAAGGGATGAGGAAGGGTTGGAAGTTGTGGGGTTGCTGAATACGATGACCATATCATCCGCATATTTGAACAGCTTGAAAAGAGTGTCTTCAACCTGTATGTGTGCGAGTGTAAGGTTGAAGAGAATGGGACCAAGTACAGAGCCCTGGGGAACACCGGATCGGACATGGGTTGGCCTCGAGAGACTACTGCCAACTTTTACTCTTGCATATCGATTCCGAAGATAATAGCTGATAAGATTGAGAACATTGCCGCATATACCGCTTCTCATTAAGGCAGATTCAATTGCTGAAAATGACAGCGAGTCAAAAGCCTTGGATATATCTAGGAAGAGGAGAGTGCACTGAAGCCCTTTAGAGAAAGAAGAGTAGCAATGATCGAGAATACTAACTAAGTTGGTGGAAGATGAGCGGCCGTTCAAGAATCCATGTTGATCATCAAGGAGGTAGAAGTTTTCATGAGACTTAATGAAAGGGTAGATTAGGTTGTATAGGATCCTGTCGAAGATTTTGGTGAAAGAAGGTACGATAGTAATGGGGCGGAGATCTTTAAATGATGAGATCGAGGAAGAGCCGTTTTTGGGGATGGGAGAGATCGTCGAGCAAAGCCAGTCCGAGGGAAGATAGATGGTTTCGACACAATGATTAATAACATCTGCAATTAGAGAGAAGACGTTCCAGCCAAGCAGCGCAATCATGCTGACTGAAACACCGTATTGATCAAATTGGTGTTTAGATTTAATGTCTTTAACTGCTTGGGCGACGGAAGCCGGAGAGACGTATAACCAGCGTAGGTTCTCGGGGTCTCCGTTGTCTACCATCTCAACAGGCGGAGTGGGAGAGGAAAATGAGTCGAGAAGATGAGTCAGATAATCGTTAGCGAAGCAAAGGTCGTCTGACTGAGAGAAGTTGATATACGAGGTTTTAGGCTTTTGCAACAATTGGTGTTTGATGATGGCGAACTTTGCCCGGGGGTTAGGAGCTGAGCGAATGCGTCTTTCGATGCGGAGCGCTTGTTTGTTGATAGCCTGATTAATTTGTCCATCAATGCGTCTCAGAGCGAGGGCGCGGGCAAGTGACGAAGTGCGTAGACGAGAGCTGCGTGCTAGGTTGTCCCGTGCCTTAAACAGAGCGTTCAACTTATTCGTCGAGTGTACGTTTTGGATAGAGGTGGCGGAGTTGTAGTGGGAGGATAGGATGTTATGAACTTCAGTAAAACACGAGGAGAGATTGTTTGGGAGAAAGAGGTCCCTCCAGTTAACAGCGTCACAGAGTCGGCGAAACTCTTCCCAGTTGGTGAATCTCCTGAACGGATGTGTGTCTTCTCGATGGGTGGAGGATGAGAGAGGTAAGAGGAAGGATACCTGGCAGTGATCAAGATTAGGGAAGATCTCCCGAGAGTGAACATCGGTCACCTCGTTGTTGGAGAGTACACAATCCAGCTGGTTGTGTCCTCGGGTCGGAAAGTGCACGAATTGATGTAGCAAGTTGTCCGCGAAGAGTCGGAGCAGTGGGTGACTTTCCGAAGCTAGGTTATGCCAATTAGCCGAGGGGAGGTTGAGATCACCCACAACAACGTACCGATCAGAGTGTAGAGAGAAAAAAGTAGAAAGGAGTTGAGCCCCGCGAGTGTCGTCGATGAGTGAGAGATTAGGGGGTCTGTAGACAACGCAGGTAGATATGCTTTGGTTGTGGATTAGTAGCTGAAACGAGAAAAATTCTAATCCTTGAGTGTTTGATGTCGGTAAGCGTTTGGGCATAAGAAGGGATCGAACATAGGCGGCTAGACCACCCCCGCGGCCGACAGTTCTGTCGCTACGAAGAAACGTGTATCCGTGAATGAGGAAGAGATCATCACAGTGGATGGAAGGGGACAGCCAGTTCTCAACGAGAAAGCAAATGTCTATCTCGTTAGAGGATAGAAATGCTCGAAGATGATTGATTTTTGGCGTAAGTGATCTGCAATTGATGAGAATTGCGGAGAGTGCTCTGAAAGAGGGATGGTTAGATCGGGGAGGAGAAGCGTGCGGGGGCTTTCCGCTGGCGGGCGGGACGGGATTTAGGGCTGATGAGGGTGACTGACCGCTCATTGACAAGGATGGAGTGGTCAGCATCGATGTGGATTTCTTTTGTCCCTCGTTTGTCAGGTGGGTGAGGAAGTTGGATGGTTTGAAAGCAAGAGGGGGGCGAGAAGTCTGGGCACGAGAGAGCACCCTGAGGGTGCGATGATGGGGAGAGCGGGGACAGTGACTGATCGGGAGCTGAGACGCTGCAGTCCTGGGTGGGGTCGATAATGGCTTCAATAGCGGGAGTTGAGGTTGGTGGGGCTGGGTCCGAGTCCCGTTTGGCCTTGGCCGACTTGCGTTTGTTCGGTCTCTGAGTGGTGGCTTCCGTCCCAGGAATAACTTGTCGTGGAGATGTGGACCCTGCGGACGTACTAGGAAGAGAGGTTTCGTTGTTAGTAGGCTTGGAGCGGCGTGGTCGGCCTCGTCGACGAGGTAGAGCTTGAGACTGAGAGGGAGAATTGGTTGCGGTGTAGGGGCTAAAAGTGAGAGGGAGGCCTTCAAATCGGGAAGGTGTCAGTAGGAGTGGACCGGAGGAAGGGGCATCACCGAGGATTCCGCCGTGAACAGAGCGGCTTTTCTTTGGATTGCTCCAGCCCGGAAAGGCGTGATGAGCTGGAGGTGGGGGGGTGGAGTCGGGTTGAAGTGTTAGGGTTTTCTCTAGGGTTCTCTGAAGTAGCGTATGATCACGCTTTAGTTTGATTTGCCCAGATGCTAAAGTGGGCGAGTGCAATTTTATGTGACGAAGCTCATCGTCAGACAGTCTTTTGTGTGAGGAAAGAATAAAGGCTTGACCTTTACCCGAGGAGATTTCTTTAGGTTGGCTAAAGTTGTCTCCTAATTGGCTGATCAAATCAGAGGCCAGGGCATCCTTTGAGAGTGGGGAGCGTGGGGACCATAAAAAGATGTTTCTCTTGTTATGGTTTCTTAGGGCAACCTCCCTGGCTACCCCATTCAGAAACGCGTCAGCCTGACGCAACAAATGGGGTTGAATAGTGGGTAATGAGAGGTTGCCTGTCAGGGCTCCAATTAATCCTGAGATGTCCGCCATCTGCTGTTGGAGATCAGTGATGTTAGACATAAGCTTTTGGGTGATGAACGGGGAGATGGGGGCTTGCGACGAGAGCTGGTTCATGGTGGAGTTGGATAGAAGTGCAGAATTGTTGATGAGAGGAAAAAGAAAACAATGGGTATTGAAATGTCAAAAATAAATGAGAGATCGGGTGGGCTAGGAAAAGGTCCTAGATAACTGAAGGTAAAATCCAAAAAAAGGAAAGAAAAAGTGTGTGTAGGTAGATTCCTTGTGTAACCTAAAAATAAGATCAGACAAAAGAATCCCGAGAATCTGAAATTAAAAACAAAATGAAACCCGTTATCCTTCAAAAATAGGGAAATTTTGAAAAAAAAAATTTATATGTATTTTATATATTTATATAAGGTGTGAATAAATAAATATACAATTTGATTAATTGGTAAATAAAAAAAAATACAGTAAGAAAAGAGTAAAATAATAATTTATTAGAAATATGCAAACGTATATATATATATACATATATATAGATAGGATTAAAGATATTGGACCCACACTGTTGCTTATATGTATATATATATATATATATATATATATATATATACATATATATATATATGTTTTGTATACATATTGATATGTATTTTATATATTAATATAAGGGTGCATAACCTAATAATTATTTATTACTAATGTACATATATATCTATATATATATATATATATATATATATATATATATATATATATATATATATATATAGAATAGAATAGAATAGAGTAGAATATCTTTATTTGGATTCAAACCACACATATTCCATCAAATAATAAAATTGGAAATTGTACAATATATTTTAAAAAAATTATCACATCACAATAAATGTGCAATTAATATCATGTAGATAGGTATATCTCACTAGTTGTACAATACAATATATCAATATCAGAAAGTTCGACTGAAAAGAATAATATATACATTATCAAATTAGGAACAATTAATGTATAATTCGAGTGTAACATTATGCAAAAATTGAGAACCATGACTAGCAATTGATTGTATGTAATGTTAACTAATTAGAAGAAATAGTGCATAACATTTCAATTATAATAATACAAAACTTGGAAATAAAAATCTCAAGAAAATCTGTTTCCGATAACAATTATCCTTGTCTTTTATTCAACCATGAGAAAGTATTATCATAATCAAAAAAATAAAAAATATCAGCAGGATTGCAGACTTTTTCAAGTTCAGTAGATAAAATTTTAAAAGACATCTTAGATGGAGGCATTTCTCTAAGCCCCTTGGGTAATAGGTTATAAATTTTGTAGATTTTCGA